>JAQIUQ010000660.1:0-190000 GCA_030378365.1 Hybognathus amarus
TTCTAATGATTCCCGCAGGTCTCCCATTTATCATGCTGGATATCCCCGCAACCCTGTAATCCACACAGATTATAAAATCAAAGCATTCTTTTAATAACTATCTGCCAGACGCAATTTCACAAACCGCGTGATTGTTCAGGCGTTGTCGCGTCTTCTCTTCTCTCGTGTTGTGGAAGGCGCATCAAGCGGAGCGCTGCCGCAATAATACACCCTCGCGTTCAGGAGTCGGGACATGACGGAATATTCACTTGCATTCGAGCCAGTAGTGCATCGTGAATAAAGCTTAACATTTGCACGTCTTTTTAAGTCTTACCAGTTTAACATTCAAGTAATTTTAAACTATCAGTCCTTGCGCTCTCTGGAATGACTATGCGCACATTCATTGAAAATCCGCCTCAAGAACAGCTGGCCAGTAACAAAAGTTATTTTTCACGGATTAGTTATATTGCTTTAACACTCAAATCGTGTTAATTTCGGTCTTCGTGAGTATAATGGTCTAAACATAGTCGGTTTTGTCTTTAATAAGCATAAAACGCATGCCAGTATGAACAGAGAATCCATGCACTAGCTCTTAAAGTGACAGAAACCATATGTGTCGTTCATTAATTTTGTCGTCAAAACAAGAAAAGAGAGCTTTAAGTTAAAGGAATCAGGATTAGCCTATGTGTTTAATTTATTCAGGACTAAAATACTATCCAGTGTTATTTTCCATTTGATTACTTTATTCAGTTTCTGTCTATGAAGACTAGTGTAGACCTATGCAAAAACATTTCTCTTTATTTGTCTTTATTTGTATCTTTATTGTATTTATTTGTGTAACTTTTTTCAATTTAATTGACTATTTAATCAAGCCTTGTGTTGTGTAAATTCTTAACAACATTACCCCACTGTAAAAAAATGCAATGAGCACAAACATTTAAGCAACATAAATTTAAAAATTTTGTTTGGCAAAAAATGAAATTCAGGCCCTGAAGACTTTTTTTTTTCCTGTCCTGGACTCGGTCTTGACTCTGGACTCGAACCTTTTTGGACTCGGTCTTGACTTGGACTTGAACCTCTTTGGACTCGGTCTTGACTTGGATCTCAACTAGTCCTGGTCTTGGACTTGTCTTGGACTCGACAAAGGTGGTCTTGACTACAGCCCTACCAGAAACCTAAATTGATCAGTCCCACAAAAGCATAACAAATCCCACAGCATGTATCATCCTCAGTGATCTTTCATCTGGTCGTCCTCCTCCGGTCTGCGTGTCTCTCCCTTCAGGAAGTTGATGTTTTCTCTGGAGGCTTTCAGTCGCTCCTTCAGCTCTACGATCTCCAGGCTAGTCTTCTTCTTTGCCGCTTTTTCTCGTGTTCGTATTTCCAGCTCTGCAACTGCAACATGAAACACTGAATGTTTAGTTCACATGATTAGAACTGCGGACTCATTTTAATGTACAGCATGTTCAGGGTTTAATTATAGCCCATCCACTGAGCTGTTCAATAGGAGCTGCAAAGGTAAGTGAAGCACTCACACTCGGTCTCGTGTTTGTAAGCACCCAACGTCAGCTGTCTGGTGGTGTTCAGAAGTTGCTGCATCATGGCTGTCGGGTCTTGAAATATCTGCAAAAACACAGGTCTTAGGCTTTATGATTGTATTATTACTATAATGTCATGTTGTTGTGCTGTTCTGATCAAATTCACAACATCTCGTCGTAGAACTCGGACACGACTGTCTTCTTTGGCATGGCGCTGGAGTCTGACTGGAACAGCTTCAGCAGATGATACAGGGTGACCTGAAGAAAAAACACCACAACAGCAAACCTTTGCTTTTTCTATTCATTTAATACGAAGGTACAGTAATGCAGGGAGTCCAGTAGAAATGTTTAAATAAAAACTGTACATTTTGGTAACACTTAATTTTACATGTAGTTTCTATAGTCAATCATGCATAGATACATGCAACTAACTCCTTACTTAAATTATATTGTAAGTACATGTAGTTAATTACTATTGCTTCAATATTTCATATTTCTGTATTCCAAATTTGATATTTGATACATTAGTGTCATACGATTATTTATGCAAATTGTAAGTGCTGTGTAAAATGCATCTACAAGTGCTCCTTCAAAAATATAAGTGTAGAGCCATGTGTTTTAATTATAGGCCTACTGGGCTTTTAGTGTTTGCGTTTGTATTATGTGTAAAGTAAAAATAAGGTAGCCTAAGGTCCGTGTAACTCTTCACAATTCAATTTTCAGACCATAAAATGCAAATGAAAAATGGAAACCAGACATTCATTTTTCTTGTTTTTCCAGTTACATTATCAATGTATAGTTACTTTTTTCTCCTGTTTTTCAATTTTACTTGCGCTAAATTGTGACTTCAGAAACAAACATTTGGATAAATTAAATCTAAATGATTTTTTAATTTTCGTCTTGTAATTTGCCAGGTACCATTAGCACGGGGGCGTGGCCGTTTAATATTATTTAATTGATGCAACTGCTTTATTTACACTGCATGCACGTTGAGGAGAAGTTTAAAAGGTGGAACTTGTTTATTTTTAATGATGAATACCATCCGGAAATGACAGTGTCAATAAAGTAAAATCAAAGTCGTGAAATACTATTTCCTACATTGAATAAACTAAATACAAAAATAAAATAAAAAAACATGAAAAGACAAACAAAGCAGTGACAAACTAAAGTTAAACAAAAATGTGAAAATGTTTACATATAGATACACATTTAGCTGCTTTGTGATGATCACATGCAGGCTAAACATAGTACCCACATGACGTCACGACATACGGGCATTTGCTGACCCGGCGCCATTGCTGCGTGCAAAACAGATTAGAAGAAACAATACGAGTTGAACGAAGTGAAATGAGTTTCGTGCTATATAGTGAAAATGTTCATCCCCTGCTGGGTCAATGGATGATAAAATCGTGCCGGAGGCTCAGATAAATCGGGATTTTACACTATACCCGTACGTCATTAGACTCCATGGATGTGAGAAGACTAAGCTTTTGTCCGAACAACGACGGAGATTATGGCTGGCGAGGATAAACAGGAAAGAAACTCACTCAAAACACGCAAGAATTTGTTTGACAAAAGCACAATGTTGTGTTTTAATGCGAGTGTAAACATGTACAAGTTAACACATTGCAGTTTGAAAAATGTCCTGTATGAACAAAATGACGAGGTATTAAAAACACAAAACAACCTTGTTTCCACTGTTTGATCTCACATTCTAGCATTGCGATCTCAGATTATGTCCCTATACCCGCGTATAATGTAGTTCCGCATTACATTAATTAAATTGCACGCGAGTTATTTATATTTATATTCATGCACCAAACCATGACGCCCGCAAGTACATGCATATCACAGAAAGCACCGGTGACTGTTTTAAGGGGAACATGAATTAAGTTGTGCAGGCTATGGCTTTGTATTAGGCAGATTAGCATCATGCCTCTTCGCTATTATAAGTTACTTTTCCATTGATTGCATTTGAGCAAACGTCACCGAACCAACCCCACGTCAAGCTCATCGTACGCCTCCAGTGATTTCCAGACTCGGAATTGCTCACAATGTGAAAAACTCCTCACCAATACCAGATAATGGTAACTTGCACATGACAATACTGTATCTGAGGCAAGGCTGCATAATCATTGCTCAGTGCTTCCTTCGTTACTGCATACGGATCCACACCATTTATGAATGAAATTTTCGCATTGTACCTCTCTCTGTCTTTTTTTAAATAGACTCTTTATAATATATTTCACTTTGTCTTTTCATGATTTGCATAATAATATAAACAGAAATAAATATAAATATAAAGGATAGGCTAACGCTAGATAACCCTCTTTATTCTATATCTAGATTTATGAAACATTGTTATTCTAGTGTAGCCTATAAAGACATCGTTATATTGTTGTGTGAGATTTAAAAAAAAAAACCCAGGACAGGTTAATCACTTTTGGGGGCTGGTGTCACGGAGTATAAAAATGTGAGTGGTTTGTTTGCGTCAGGTATGCGTCACAGTGGGTCCTGCTCATTGTAAACTCAAGGTGGTGAGTAATGGTAATAGTGTTGGGTTTGATTGCGATGTGTACGTTAGCATGTTTGTGGGTGGCAGGAGAGTTGAATACATCCTCTGGTTTTCTCTCTGGTGTGCACTGGCTTTGCGATAGCTGCCAGGTAAGTTTCCATATTTTAAAGAGTTTTCTTGGTTAACGGGAGACTGAATTGCTTAATGTATGTTTTCAGTTTGTTTCCTAAGGGGCTGCATATTCTCATAAGGTGAGTGAAGATGTGTAGTTCGGTGCTGCAAATCTCCTGGGGTATGTATGATTTTAAGTTAATTTAGTTTGTTTTTAATTCGAAAGCCGTATAGAGTGCCAAAGTTACGACGTCACTCTGTAGGCCAAAACGCGGAAGTGAGCTAGCATTTTAGCATTACGGTTCCCTCGCTCTATAAAGCTAAATCGCCTGAAATAAGGTCTGTGGTGAACAGAGCCTCTAAATATCTTCACGTTTTGATCTATGACATAGAACACACGGTTATAACCTGCCTGGGGTTTTTTAAACTTTATTGAGTCTGATTGTGCCTTTTAAAATCTTTATATAGGCTTAAAAGTGTATACATTTTGGATTAACTTGTAAAGATTATCTTGCTAGACAAAACGTGTACCCTTACAACCCTTTTGTACGAACAGCCTATTTTGAGTTCTGTCTAAACTGAGTTAATTTTGTTTTCTGAGTAAAAGTGGTTGTTGCTTTGGTTTATGAATATGTACTTTTGTTTTACAAGTGTAAAATCTGTTGTATGCGAGTAGTTTGTGTTGTTTTTTTTATTGGATCACTGAACGGGAGGGGTTGGCTGTGGTTATAATTTATAAATCTTCCTCTTTGTTCAAGGGAAGGTCTTCAGATCGACTGAAGAGAGCAAAATCATGTTCAGCCATTACCTTTGACCTTCATCCAAACAGACAAACTTATTTACAATCCAGGACAAACAGGTGAGCTGTGAATGACCCTTGGTTGAAGCTATCATCTTCAAATGCATTATGCAATATATGTGAGTTTGTTGGTGTCTTTGCAGTTAATTTCAGAGTTGTCTCCATGGATCCCAAATTTGTGCCTTTTGATCAAATGGTAAGACCAGATGTTTCACCATTTTAAATGTTCCGACCATAAATTAAAAGCAAATTAAATGCAGGTTCTTTTAAGATGCAGAAATTTCAACTTCAATGACTGCTTTTAAATGTTTATTATTCCGGTCTGTCTTGCAGTACAATCTGCTCGGGAAGGTGAGTTTGGAGCCAATGCAGCTTTTTGCACTTTTCTTTCTTTGCAGATTTTCTCTGAGCTGTTAATTTGTTTTAATAGGACAAAGATAATAACAGGATTGGTCAGTGGACAAATGTTTCCTCAACGGAGCTGATATTGAACCCAGAGGCTCAGATGGGGATGTACACCCTAAAGGCTTTTATTGCTGACTGAGAAGTCTCCCAAGTTTTTGAGGTGAAAAAATATGGTAAGTTGTTCTGTATGTGCAGTTCAATGACAGATCTGAGGGCTTAACCTAAAGCGCTTTGTTTCTGGTTTAGTTTTGCCCAAGTCTGATGTGACTAAACACACCGCAGACCTACAGCGTTGCAGTTATGGGACTGAAAGTTGAGTCCTGTGGCAAGTGAATGATGCTTTATTTTCTTGTCTTGTGGTTGGTCAGTTCTTTATTTTGTTCTGATGTTTCCCAGTTTGTCCGTTCCAGTTGTCTGTCAGCGTCAATATGGCTCCAGCAGTGCAGATTCTGGTCTACAGCGTTCTTTCTGGTGGAGAATTTAGTTGCTGCTAATGTGCCGTTTGACACTGATATGTGTTTCCAGAACCATGTACTGAATGATGTGGCTATTTTTCAATTTGGGAATGTTGGTGTGTGTGTGTCCTACAGCGTGTTGGTCCTTGTTCCAGGTATCTCTGCAGTTTTCTCCAGCTGTTCCTGCGGAGGGAAATGTTCTGATGGTTCCTGCTCAAGCAGGATCTCTGTGTAGCCTCAGTGCTGTAGATTCATTCATTAAAAACCAACACATTATGACTTTAGTCTTCTTTTAGGTCTTCTTTTAATGTGACGGAAGGACGGACGGAAGTAAGATATTTTGTTTCGGAGGACTGGAGGCCGGAGGACTGGGAGGCCGGAGGACTGGAGGCCGGAGGACTGGAGGCCGGAGGACTGGAGGCCGGAGGACTTGAGGCCGGAGGACTGGGAGGCCGGAGGACTGGAGGCCGGAGGACTCTGCCGGCCGGAGGACTGGAGGCCGGAGGACTGGAGGCCGGAGGACTGGAGGCCGGAGGTAAAAAAAAAAAATATTTTGTTAAAATTAAATAAAAATATCCGTCCGCCCGCCCTTGCTCCCCTTTTCAGTGTGGCCTCGGGCGGGCGCCATGGTCCCGAAATGGAAATCGGAGATATACATCTTGTTCGGCTTGAGCCAGGGATCGCAGTGATGCGAAAATCGTGATTCTAGCTCAAACGGTCTAGGAGTTATGCGCAATTTAGTACTTTTAGATTTTTTACGTTTAGCCATGGCCGTCCCCCAGGGGGCCATGTGGAGGAGTGGGAGGAGTTGGATCTGGATCCGACTCCTCCCATGTCCTCCGCATTGCTGTAGAGAGTCGCAGAGAATAGGACTAGACTGGTTTGGTCCCGATTGGGCAAAAAACCAGGACTAGTTCACAAAAGTAGGTTTTAGACAAAAAAAATTACTTAATAATGATCCCCATGGCGCGAGGATTCCCTTGCGTGGGTGTGGCCTAGTGCGGGCGCCATGGTCCCCATGGCGGTCAGCTCCGAGGATCACCCTTGCGGTGTGCGCCTAGTGCGGGCACCATGGTCCCCATGGCGTCCGCCCGAGGGATCACCTTGCGTGTGGCCTAGCTGGGCACCATGGCTCCCCTTGGCGTCCACCCAGGATACCCCTGCGTGTGGCCTAGTGCGGGCGCCAGTGGTCCCCAGTGGCGTCCCGCCTCGAGGATCCTGCTGAGTGTGGCCTAGTCGGGCACCATGGTCCCCCTCCAGGGGCCATGTGGAGGAGTGGGAGGGACTTGGATCCGAATCCGAATCCTCCTGTGGATTTCATGTTCTGCACACCCCTTTACCATGGAAGCTTGTTTCTTTTTCTTGAAAATGGATAAAAAAGGAAGCCCTTCAGTCTGCTTCTGTTTTAAGTTTTATCTCTCTGATTCAGATACATAATTTTAATTTCATATGGGCCATTCTATGGAAATGTTCATTTTTCTGTCCCTGGCCTTTTAAAGAAATACTGTAGAAATACTTTAGGCTTACAGTTCTTTATATTTTAAAATGAAAATAATTTAACTGCCAATTGTAATATACATTTTAAGTTTCAAATGAGTTTAAAATCATTCAAAATTACAATAAAAAATTCTGAAACTATGTTTCTCTGTCAACTATTTTAATATATTTTTCTTTGTGTTAGTCTTCTTCTGTTATGTCATTCTGCAATAAAAAAAAGCTTGTTTCTTTTTTCATTAATGCAAGAAGACGTCTCGGTTACGCATGTAATCCCTCGTTCCTGAGTACAGGGAACGGAGACGTGTCGTCGGGGAGTTCCCTGACGAATTGGGATCACGTTCGTGAGCCTGATTTACCTCGATAGAATTAACAAACGAGCCAATAACCATTGGCATGCAATCTTTGCATTCCGCGAGCCGCCTACAAACGCGGATATAAAAGCGGAGGACAACATTGCATAGACGCTTCTCGCTTGAGGAGCCGAAGAGAGTCCAGCCCTCCGCGAAGGTACAGCAACATGGCGAAGGGACGACACGTCTCCGTTTCCTGTACTCCGGGAACGACGGTTACATACGTGAACCGAGACATTCCCTTTCGTCCTGGGAAACTCCAACGTGTCTGGGGAGTTCCCTGACCAACTGGTATCCGTAATAAAACGGCCATGGTGCTGGCCCCTTCCAGCGCCCCAGCGACTGATACCCACGCAGTTTCAGAAATAACGGCAGCGCAGCTGAGGGAGTCACACTGCTGTTCCACAAGACCCAATCAGTGGACATTGGATAACACTGGGAAGCGTGCCCAACGTAGGCTATAGAACCTAGCAGACGTGTTCGGTGTCGCCCAGCCCGCAGCTCTACAGATGTCTGACAGCGAGGCGCCTTGAGCCAAGGCCCAGGAGGCGGCAACACCTCTCGTGGAGTGAGCACGCAACCTGGGAGGACAAGGCTCACCTGTAGCTTCATACGCTCGGGTGATAGCATCCACTAACCAGTGGGCTAACCTCTGCTTGGAGACAGCCTTCCCCTTCTGCTGGCCTCCGTAACAGACAAAGAGCTGGTCTGAGGTCCTGAAGCTTTGCGTTCTGTCAATGTAAACCCGCAGGGCGCGGACTGGACAGAGAAAAGCTAGGGCTGGGTCTGCCTCCTCCTGGGGCAGCGCTTGCAGGTACACTACCTGGTCCGCAAAGGGAGTGGTAGGGACCTTAGGCACATATCCGGGGCGGGGTCTCAATATAACACGAGAAAGGCCCGGCCCGAACTCCAGGCACGATTCGTCGACCGAAAAAGCCTGCAGATCCCCGACCCTCTTGAAAGAGACCAATGCTAACAGGAGCGCTGTCTTAATGGACAGGATATTCAGCTCTACTGTCAGCAAAGGCTCAAAGGGAGGACTTTGGAGAGCTCTCAGTACCAGAGCTAGGTCCCAAGAGGGTACAGAGTGCAAAACACGAGGCGGATTTAACCTCCTAGCACCCTTGAGGAATCTGATGACCAGGTCGTGCTTCCCCACGGACTTACCTTCTACTACATCGTGATGCGCAGCTATTGCTGCAACATACACTTTGAGGGTGGAAGGGGACAGCCTACGCTCCAACCCATCTTGTAGGAAAGAAAGCACGAACTCCGATCGGGCAAGTTCGGGGGTCCTCCTGACGGGAGGAACACCAGTCGACGAACAGGTTCCACTTCAAAGCGTAGAGGCGCCTCGTAGAGGTAGCTCTAGCAGAAATGAGGGTGTTTACCACTGCCTGTGGTAGATCACCTAGAACCTCCGCGTCCCGTCCAGGGACCAGACATGGAGTTTCCAGAGGTCTGGGACGCGGGTGCCATAGAGTGCCCCGTCTCTGAGAAGAAGGTCCTTCCTCAGAGGAATCGGCCAAGGAGGGGCTGTCGCAAGGAGCATGAGTTCCGTGAACCAAGTCCTGGTGGGCCAATACGGCGCCACTAACAGGACCTGCTCCTCGTCCTCCCTGACCTTGCACAGTGTCTGTGCAAGAAGGCTCACTGGGGGAAACGCATACTTGCGCAGGTCCCGGGGCCAGCTGTGGGCCAGGGCATCTGTGCCGAGGGTCCCCCTCGGACAGGGAGTAAAACCACTGGCAGTGGGTCGTGTCCGGAGAAGCAAACAGGTCTACCTGTGCGGACTCCGAAAACACTCCAGATCAGCTGAACCACCTGGGGGTGGAGTCGCCATTCTCCTGGCAGGGGAGGCAACCGTGAAAGCTCGTCTGCCACACGGTTGAGCTCCCCTGGAACATGAGTGGCACGAAGCGACCTCAGATGCTTCTGACTCCACAGGAGGAGGTGGGAGGCGAGTCGCGACATGCGACGGGAGCGCAGACCACCTTGGCGGTTGATATACGCAACGGTCGCAGTGCTGTCCGTACGGACCAGTACGTGCTTGTCTCTGAGAACACGCCTGAGGCGGCACAAAGCCAAGCGTACTGCTTGCAACTCCAGGCAATTGATATGCCAATGCAGCTGGGGCCCCGTCCACAGACCCGAGACTGCATGCCCTTTGTACGTGGCCCCACCCCATGGCAGAGGCATCTGTGAAGACCACAGCATGCCTGGAAACCTGGGCTAAGGGCACTCCGGCCCGAAGAAACGCAGGATCCGACCATGGGGAGAAGGTTTGGCGACAGTGCGGGGTTACTTTGACCCTGGACGTGCCCGCTCTGCCACGTCCCACCTCGGGACTCGATCGTGAAGCCAGTGCTGGAGCGGTCTCATATGTAACAGGCCGAGCGGCGTTACTGCTGCTGCGGCTGCCATATGCCCCAGGAGCCTCTGAAATAGTTTCAGTGGAACCGCAGTCCTGCCTCGAAAGGACCTGAGGCAGGTGAGCACTGACTGGACGCGTACCTCCGTGAGGCGCGCCGTCTGGGCGACCGAGTCCAACTCCATACCGAGATAAGAGATCCTCTGCACGGGGCAAAGTTTGCTCTTGTCCCAGTTGACCTGAAGCCCCAACCGGCTGAGGTGCCGTAGCACCATGTCCCTGTGATCGCACAACACCTCTCGCGAATGAGCCAGAATGAGCCAATCGTCGAGATAGTTGAGGATGCGAACGCCTTGTTCTCTCATGGGAACAATAGCCGCCTCCGCGACTTTCGTGAAGACGCGGGGTGACAGGGCCAGCCCGAAGGGTAGGACTTTGTACTGATACGCTTCGACCCTCGAACGCAAACCGTAGGAACGGTCTGTGTCGAGGAAGAATCGAGACGTGAAAGTACGCGTCCTTCAGGTCGATCGCTGCAAACCAATCCTGCGGACGGATGCACTCGAAATGCGCTTCTGCGTGAGCATCTTGAACGGGAGTTTGTGCAGGGCCCGATTCAAAACTCGCAGGTCCAGGATTGGCCGTAACCCACCGCCTTTCTTGGGTACAATGAAGTAGGGGCTGTAAAACCCGGACCTCATCTCGGCAGGAGGGACCGGCTCGATCGCGTCCTTCGCCAGCAGGACATCGATCTCTTCCGCAGGACAGGGGCGTCCACTGACCGCACACGGGTGAAGTGAATGCCCCTGAACCTGGGGGGCCGGCGTGCAAACTGAATTGCATAGCCGAACCGAATGGTGCGGATGAGCCATCGGGACGAACCCGGAAGCGCTAGCCAGGCTTCCAGGTACCGACCCAACGAGCCCACCCGAACCACCGGCGTACCTGCGGAGGGGCAGCGAGGTGGAAGGCAGGGACCCGGCTCCAGTGGCAATGTAGCCACTGGAAGCGGGGCCTGAGCGTGAAGTTCGCCAGGGACCAGCTTCCACCGGGGGCAGACGGCAGAGAGAGCCCGTGGGCTTTCTGCTGCGGGCCGCCCCGTGGCGAGGGGAGGGGAAGAGACGCAGCACGAGGCCCTGCCTCCTCGTGAACTGGTCTCTGCCCCTCCGAATCCAGTTGCTGACCGGAGCGACGCAACCGAGGAAGCGTCGCTGCTATCTGCAGACTGGGAAGAGGGGAACGAGAGCGATGCTGCTCGGAGACGGCACCCACTGTCGTTCGGACCCTCTTGAGTGGAGGAGACTGAGTGCCCGTCAGTCTCGAACCGACGATGACCTGGAGGAGGAAAAGGAAACCACTCTTTTATTGAAACTTTGGGTACCGCTAATCCGAGTCGCGTGGAACAGAAATCAAATTGAACAAAAAATTCTCCGCTCGGCCCTCCCCCGGGGGAAGGAGGTGTGCAGAGGCACCCTCCTGAGCAGTTCCCTGTCGCTCCACCAGGTCGCCCGTCTCAGGAACGCTTCCCTCCCCTCCTTTTACGGGAGGGGGCCGGGGGCGCCTGAGCGGGCTGGGCCGCCCTCTGCGACCAGACTTCCTCACTCCAGGGTTGGTGGTCTGCGCTGGAGGAGGAGCTGGCGCCGAGGAGCGACCCCGGCGACGGGAAGCAGCCGGGGCTTGTACAGCCACAGGGGAAGAACTCGCAGCAGTCCGCCTCCTGTGCAGGACGTGCCGTATAGCCTCCGACTGCTTCTGGGCGGTGGAGAACTCCTGGGCCAAGTTCTCCACCGCGTCGCCTGAAGAGGCCGCCCTGGGATACGGGGAAGTTGAGAAGATTGTTCTTCTCCGCCTCCCTCATATCTGCCAGGGTCAGCCAAAGGTGGCGCTCCTGGACCACTGAGCGTGGACATCGCCCGACCCAGCGAACGTGCAGTGACTTTCGTCGCTCGGAGAGCGAAGTCCGTCGCCACACGCAGCTCCTGCAGCAGAGCCGGGTCGGGACCCCCTGCCTGCACGTCATGAAGCGCCTTCGCTTGGTGTACTTGCAAAAGCGCCATGGCGTGCAGGGCGGAAGCGGCGTCCCCACACGCACTGTAGGCATCCCTGGTCAGCCCAGAGGAAAACCTACAGGCGCGGGAGGGGAGTGAAGGGGCACCCCGCCAGGAGGAGGCGGTCTTCGGACACAGCTGCATCGCGACAGACCGCTCCACTGGGGGGATTCCCTCGTACCCGTGCGCCGCCCCGCTATCCAGGGTGGTGAGAAAGGAGGAGCGAGGTTGCCTCCGTCTGAGCGCCAGAGGCGCAGACCAAGACTTCCTCAACTCCTCATGCACTTCCGGGAAGAAAGGGACTGGAGCAGGCCGTGGGGCAGCCGCACGACCCGCTCCACGCACCCAATCGTCCAACCGCGAAGGATCGGGACCCGGCGGAGGGTTCCACGCAAGCCCGACATTCGCGGCCGCCCGTTCGAGCATAGCAGCCATTTCCGGGTCCGACTCCACTGACGCCACCACACCCGAAGGGGGCAGCGCCGCAGGGTCTTCACCAGAAGACTGCTCTTCCTCCGATGCCGCGATCGACATCTGATCCTCAGGTGGCGCCCCAAAAGAGACAACCGGAACCGCCCGAGGGGCTCCGGCCGCTCCACTGGAAGCGCCGATGGCAGCGTGCTGCTAGAGGTGTGAGGCGCCCGACAGGATCTTTCACCTGTCGCGTTTCTCACAGTAATCCTCATCCGCTCACCAACAGGAACCAACGAAGAAGCCATCTGCTGAACTGAACCAGCAGACGAACTAGATCGGAGATTCTCTGAAGGGACTCCCCCATGTCTCAGGGATCTCAGTCTCGAACGTAGCGTCGCGAGAGTCATGTTCCCGCAATGAGAACATGACTCATCCACAAGCGCCGCCTCCGCGTGTGCTAAACCCAGACACGTGAAGCAGTGCTTGTGGCCATCAGCCTGAGGGAGAAATCGACCGCATCCAGAAACGCACGGGCGTCTCGACATCCTGAAAAGGACGCGAAAGCACCGTGGAGCTCTTTCAGGAACTTAAAAAGAAAACAAAAAAAGAAACTGATCAGTGCCGAAGCGCCGAGGGATCTCCGCCGCAGACACTGCCGGAAACTGCAACCGCGCGTGCTGCACTCGGGACGAAGACCGCTGAAGCACCGTCACACCAGCACCCCTGAACGTTTCTCACAGCTCGTCTTTCTTCCAGAACAGCAGGTAAGCTCTGAGGCTCCGAAGCGAAAAGCGTCTATGCAATGTTGTCTTCCGCTTTTATATCCGCGTTTGTAGGCGGCTCGCGGAATGCAAAGATTGCATGCCAATGGTTATTGGCTCGTTGTTAATTCTATCAGAGGTAATCAGGCTCACGAACGGTGATCCCCAATCGTCCAGGGAACTCCCCGACGACACGTTGGAGTTCCCAGGACGAAAGGGAACACAATAACAATAAGGCAAAATCAAAGGGCAAAATGCAAAATCAAATAAAATCCCTCAAAAAAAAACAAACAGTGCACAACTCTGTAAGAATGAAGCAAATTAATTACAAGAAAGAAAGACAGAAAATTATGACATATAAAGATTCAGAAGATTCAAAATTATGAAATGAAAACAAATACGCTGCCATGCCATGTGGAGGAGTGGCACTTTCGTGTCGCGTTGTGACGCTGCCATGGTCCACTGGGGACCAATGGATGGTAAAGAGGTTACGGAAGTGTCCTCCAGCTAAGTGTCTCCCCAGTGGACCATGGCAGCGCACAAGGCGCCACTTTCGTCACTAGGTTTTGTTATTGAATGTGATTTTTTTTTTTTTTTATGTGACGATCGGAAGGATCCGGACTTAGCTGGAGGATGCTAAAAAGCCGAAGAGAACCGTGGTGACAGTCAGGGGGATGGCTGGCAGGAGGATTTTGGAGTGGCAGTGATTTGCAGCTGGTAATGGATGGTAAAGAGGTTCATTGAGTAAGATAGTGGCCTATCTTAAAAAGCATTTAACAAATGAACGTGAACTAGTTCATTTTTAGATATGTGAACTTAGTTCCTTTTAAAAAAAAAAAAAAAAAAAGAACTACATGAACTAGTTCATTTTATCATCTGTGTGAACTGAACTTCGAGCTAGTTCTTTTAATTATTAGTCGTTTTTTATTTTTTAAGAATTAACATCCCACTACAAAAAGAAATCAATATTTTGTTTGTAGGCCTAGGCTATATGTGACCGGCTGTTTGGTCTCAGAGAAAAAAGCTGCCAACATGCTTGCGGTCATAATGTTTATAAGCAGCTAACATCTAACGTTAGACTAGATTATAGGCTATCTAAAGTGATAACCTCCATCCTGCTCTTTTCTCACAGAAACAAACAGGTGCACATATGGACTCCTTTTGAGGAATGAGATTAAGGATTGTTATTAAGGTGTATGCGTTCTTGTGTGTTTTAATCTGTGCGTGTATGTGTTTGTGCAGAGTGAATGACCAAGGGTCAAAAGTTTGCTTGTCATGCTTTCATGAATGTGAAATCAACTCTTTCTATGAAATGCTTTACCTGATTCTGCTGGGAAAGCAGGGGAGCGTAATGCTTCACATCTATTCATTTTGTGAATGTTTCTTTTATCCATCACTATTAGAGTGAGTGGAACAGTTTTCTATTTGTAAATGCTACAAACATTTTTACTTGTACAATTTAGTCTTATACAATGGCTGTATAAAGCTTATTAAATAATAGGCTACATTAATTTTAAATGTGTTGTAAGGTGTGGGAGACCTTTCTTTGCCAATGCATTTAAAAAAATCTGCCTGCAAGGTGAAACGATAATGTTTACTACACAATAGCACACAATTACCTCAGCTCAGGATAACCTCATGTTTCAGGTAATGAAATGTAGCAGGCCTTTCAAAGGCTGCCTATAGCCTTGAGTCTTTGTGTTGAAGGCTCTGTTCAACAAGCATGGAGTCAGGCCAACAAATCATTGCTTTAACCTTGAGTTCAGCACATAATAACCTCCCTCCTGCGTACTAAAATCATCTTTTGTAGTCTCAAACTCTTGATTTTTTCATGTGGTGTTGTATAAACATTTGGATTTCAGTATTGATCCTTGGAGGGATATTGAGCAGCTGTTCCATGATAACTTGATAGATCTGACAAATTTTAGTTGACAATTTCACTTTTATTGGATAAATAGAATTGTGTAATAAATACACAAATAAATTGTGCATTAAATTATGTTTTATGCGTAGAATGCATACATTTCCCACACTTTTTTAAATAACGTTTTTGATATTAGTCTTTACATGGTTCAAATAAACCGTCCTTATAGTCCTTATACGCCATTTACAATTTCAAGTCAGTAAGATTTTTTTTTTCTTTTGAAAGAAATGTAATACTTTTATTTAGCAAGGACACATTAAATTCATCAAATCAAAAAAGATTTAAAATGCTGTTTATTTATTCATCAAAGAATCATTAAAATATACACTCACCGGCCACTTTATTAAGGTACACCTGTCCAACTGCTCGTTAACACTTAATTTCTAAGCAGCCAATCACATGGCGGCAAATCAGTGCATTTAGGCATGTAGACATGGTCAAGACAATCTCCTGCAGTTCAAACTGAGCATCAGTATGGGGAAGAAAGGTCATTTGAGTGACTTTGAATGTGGCATGATTGTTGGTGCCAGAAGGGCTGGTCTGAGTATTTCAGAAACTGCTAATCTACTGGGATTTTCACGCACAACCATCTCTGAGGGTTTACAGAGAATGGTCCGAAAAAGAAAAAACATCCAGTGAGCGGCAGTTCTGTGGGCGGAAATGCTTTGTTGATTCCAGAGGTCAGAGGAGAATGGCCAGACTGGTTCGAGCTGATAGAAGGGCAACAGTGACTCAAATAACCACCCGTTACAACCAAGGTGGGCAGAAGAGCATCTCTGAACGCACGGTACGTCCAACTGTGAGGCAGATGGGCTACAGCAGCAGAAGACCACACCGGGTGCCACTCCTTTCAGCTAAGAACAGGAAACTGAGGCTACAATTTGCACAAGCTCATCGAAATTGGACAATAGAAGATTGGAAAAACGTTGCCTGGTCTGATGAGTCTCGATTTCTGCTGCGACATTCGGATGGTAGGGTCAGAATTTGGCGTCTACAACATGAAAGCATGGATCCATCCTGCCTTGTATCAACGGTTCAGGCTGGTGGTGGTGGTGTCATGGTGTGGGGAATATTTTCTTGGCACTCTTTGGGCCCCTTGGTACCAATTGAGCATCGTTGCAACGCCACAGCCTACCTGAGTATTGTTGCTGACCATGTCCATCCCTTTATGACCACAATGTACCCAACTTCTGATGGCTACTTCCAGCAGGATAATGCGCCATGTATTTGAGAGAAAGGACCACAGGTGCTTAGGAGGCTATAGTTCTCGCCCTGGAGCGTCGGTCAAAACGCAGGACAGGAGGCATGAATCAGATTGAACGTTTTACTCAACTTTCTTCAGCAGCACAGACATACATTAGACAGCAATTACAGGTGCAGATTTGAATGTAGTAGTTGTCTCTCTGCTTATATTAACATGGTAGGTTAACATTTGGGCTTGAGGGTATATGTGTAGTTTTCTCATAAGGACGTACACCGTTATTAATGTTTAACACGAACTCTGCACCGCGACTTCTAGAACAGTCTTCCTGTGGAGAATACAGCCATTTTTATCACCCGCATTTCTCGTGCGCAATCACTTCCAGCCCATCCGCTAATGGCCACTAGATGGCGCCTTTGCACTCCCTTTATAACAGCCGCCCCCACATTTGCTATGCAAATGTGCTCCAATTGAATGTTAATCCTCTGTAGGCAATTCAGGCAGCTGAATTAGCTTTACCACAGGTCTGGTGAAGGTTCTGTCCTTGACTTTTACCTCAGCTGCTCTCACATGTCCATCAGCGCCTGGAAACACCTTTACCACTTTGCCTACTAACCATAGAGCCCTTGGTAATTGGGTGTCAACCATCATTACAACACACCCCTCAGTAAGGTCCTCAGTAGTCCTTTGCCATTTTTGCCTCAGCTGAAGACCTGGTAAGTAGTAGCTTATGAACTTGGCCCAGAAATGATCTACCAGTATCTGACTTTGTCTCCACCGTCTACGACTTAGGCATTCAGAATCTTGGTAGACAACTTGCGGCAATGAGCTACTGGGCCGCCCCATCAAAAGATGATTTGGTGTTATTGGGTCAACATCTGCGATGTTAGCTGACACATACCCCAAAGGTTTGGAATTCAAAATAGCCTCCACTTCAATTAAAACTGTTCTGAGTACTTCCTCAGGAACGCTTTGTGCTCCAATTGTGGTGCTAAGTGCTGCTTTTACAGAGCGAATTTCCCGCTCCCACACTCCTCCAAAGTGTGGAGCTGCTGGAGGATTAAAATGGAAGTTGATTTGATGTTTCGCCAGCAACCCCTGCAGGTTAGGACTCATGGCAGTGAAAGCCTCTCTCAACTCGTTCTCTCCGCCTCTGAAATTTGTCCCCTGATCAGAGTGAAGTTCAGCAGGGGTACCACGACGTGCAGTAAACCTCCGTACTGCCATCAAGAAGGCATCTGTGTCGATAGAGGTAAGTACATTCGAGATGCACTGCTCGAGTGGTAAGGCATTTGAATATGATACCCCATCTCTTTTCTGTACGCCTGCCAATCTTCACATGGAATGGCCCAAAGCAGTCCATCCCAGTGGAATAGAACGCTGGCTTGAACAAACGAAGTCGAGCAGGAGGCAAGTCAGCCATCTTCGGTGAAACAGGTTTGGATCTTAACTTCCGACACTCCAGACAAGCATATTGATGCTTTCGAACGGCTTCACGCCCTCTCAATATCCAGTACGACCGTCGGAGTTCAGCGAAGACCCGCTCTGGTCCAGGATGGCATAATCTCTGGTCGAAATCCTTGATTAACAGTTTGGTGATGCAGTGGCTTGGATCCAGCACAATTGGGTGTTTGAAGTTAGGATCCAAATCCTCTGCTCTTCGGAGGCGCCCACCAACTCGAATGACCTCATCTGTTTCATCAAACTCAGGAGCCAGAACAAGAAGGCGGCTACTGGAAGGAACTGGTTTATTGGCTTTGAGAAGGTTATATTCCTCTTGGAAACTTTCCTGCTGGGAATGTTTAAGGAGGAGTGAGACTGCCTGCTGATAAGTTCCTGCACTAGATGGAGCAGCTTGCCCTGCTTCCTCAGGCTGAAGGGTGCTTACTGTGGCTTCAACCAGTTCACTCCAAGTAGCATACCTGCTGGAATCAGGGACAGACCTATCAGAACTTGAGATGTAATGGCAGAACAAGGAACGTCGTAGCTCGGTAGGATCTTCTTCACCAGACCCTGCTGGAGCTTCTGGCCACTCATCAGGTGGTCGTAAAAGAAAAGATGGACCTTGACACCACCTATTTGGTTGGGCTAGTTCCACCAATGATTTACCCCTGGTTAAATCATCTGCCGGGTTAAGTGTTGATCTCACGTACCTCCAGGATTGCTGATCTGTGAGCTCTTGGATTTCAGCAACCCTGGTTCCCACAAAGACCTTGAATCGACACGAGTTTGACTGGAGCCATGTCAGAACAGTGGTCGAGTCAGACCACAAGATGGTATTTCTGATTGGTAAGGTGAGCTCACTGATTATCAACTTTGCAAGTTGGGCTCCAGTGACTGCTGCACAAAGCTCCAGTCTTGGCATGGACTGTTGTCTTTTTGGCGCGAACTCGAGATCTGGCCAGCAGAAATGCCAAGTGAACACCACCTTCTGCATCTTCTGAGCGTAGGTAGGCCACTGAACCATATGCTCTCTCAGATGCATCACAGAACACATGAACATCTCGTATCACGTCTGGCTGATCCATAGTTGTTGGAACATAGCAGCGAGGTAAGGTAATGCGAGATAATTCAGGCAGCTCTGCTACCCATGTATTCCAGGCTTGGAGCAGCTCCTCAGGTAGTAATGGGTCATCCCATTCTCGTTGTTTATCCCAGAGTCGCTGTACAATCACTTTAGCCCGAGTTGTATATGGTAGTATTAGCCCCAACGGGTCATACTGTCTGGCCAATGTACTGTACACAGTGCGCATTGTGGTTGGGCCGTAATCATCCAGTCGATGTTTATAACCGATGGTATCCGTAGGGCAGTGCCATCTTAGACCTAAGGTAGACTCTTGAACATCAGAGGAATTTTGGGTGAGCCACAATTCAGTGTTATCTGAGCGAGCTTCTTGAGGAAGATGGCTAAGGATGTCAGGGGCATTGCTGGCCCACTGGCGGATCTCGAAGCCCCCGATGCCAACAGGACACGTAATTTATCAAGTAAATCTTTGGCATCAGCTTTTGATGATAGACTCTGTAAACAGTTGTCTACATAGAAACACCTGTCTACTGAATTCCTGACATCCTCTCCCTCGGTGCTGTGATCGTGCACGTGTTTTTGTAGGGCAAATGTGGCACAACAAGGAGAACACGTAGTGCCAAACGGCAGAACCTGCCACTCATAGACCACAGGAGGCATATCACGGCAGAGATTTCGCCACACAAACCGAAGAAGGGGCTTGTCCTCAGGCAGAAGGCACACCTGGTGGAACATTGCCTTTATGTCCCCGCTTATTGCAATGGCATGTTCTCGAAAGCGAAGCAAAACCCCCAGGAGTGATGGGCCAAGGGTAGGCCCCGGAAGGAGAGATTCGTTGAGGTTGCGACCCTGGAATTGGTTAGAACAATTGAATACTAGGCGGTTCTTCCCGTTATGTTGTACCAGATGATGGGGAATGAACCACGATTCCTCACTCAGTGCAGCCTCCTCCTCAGTCAGCTTACATACTGAGCCTGCCAGTTCAAGCTTGCTCATTTCTGTAATGTATGCTGCGGCTTTGTCCTCATCTTTCACAAGTCGCTTCTCTGTACCTCGGAGGCTTGGCATGACAGCATCTTTGGTTGCATGGAAAGGGGCAGTATTTATCCTCCGTAGCAAAGGGGTCGCATAGTGCTGAATCTTGTTATGCTCAATACGGATCGTCTTACTTTCTAGAAGTGAGAGTGCCTCCTGATCCTCTCGGGACCTAGTTATCTGTTTCTCTGATTTGAATGGTAGCGTGTCCACCTGCCACAGCTTCTCCACATTTCTCAGAAGTTCAGCTGTTTCAGGGTTTACTGAGGTCAGGTAACAGTGCTGAGATCTAGGATACTGTGGTAGACCCCTAGCTGGGCCCTGTAGTGTCCACCCTAACCTGGTCCGTATAGCGACCGGTCCTCCTGGTGGTCCATAAAGCACTGGTTCTGTTGGAGTGATCAAATGGGACTGGTCAGCTCCAATAAGAAGAAGAGGGTGAACTTTATCAAAGGGCTCAAGTGGCAAACCTCTGAGGTGCTTATACCTTTTCTGCAAGAGGGTCAGTTGGTAGGAATGATCAGCCAGTCCCAGATTCTGAGCAGTGAATGCTCCACTAATGTGGTAATTCCGGTTTGGCTGTGAGGCAGGGGAAACACTAAAGGAGACAGATGCTCCTTGGAGTACTTGGGTTTCTTGCCTTATTGTTCTCAAGGCCAGTTCCTCAGGAATTCCACGCAGGCCAAGCTTATTTGCTGCCTCGCAGAGGAGTATGGTCCTCTCCGAACCATCGTCGAGTACAGCATAAGTCTCCAGAGTTTGTTCACGATACTGCAGACGAACCTTCACCACCTTCAGCAATACCCGGCTGCAGTCCGTAGGTCGATTTAGATAAGCAGTGCCAACTGCGGAGCTCAACATGCATATGCCCTCTTTACTTGCCTTAGAATTTACTCCATGCAGTATCTGTAGGTGTTTGTTCTGGCAAATGCTGCAGGGTTTCTTGAGAGTGCAGTCTTTAACAGCATGAGAACGACCACATTTTATGCACCTCTTGTTCTCAATAATCCACTTATGGATCTGGTCAGGAGAGAAAGCCTGGAAAGTAGCGCACTGGCTTAAGAAATGTTCAGAGCTTTCACAATATGGACAATAAGGTTGCACTTTACCTCGTTTCTTGCCTGAGGTGAATTCTTTAGGTCCTGATTCTGATCCCTTCGTCTGTGAGGCGGCTTTGGCACCATGGAGAATAGTGGCTGGTCTGGTGAAGCGGGCTGGCTTCGGCCCGGCTTTCATGATTCCGTTTGTTGGGTGGTTCAGTATGGCCCTGACACCATGCTTCATACTGGAGCCACTTGGAGAATTCAGGTAATGTATACACTGAATCAGACTGATAATATAGGTGTCTGCGGAAGTCTGCACACAACTCCGAAGGTAGTTTACCCATCAGTCTGGCAACATGGGAGCCACATTTTAATTCCACTTCTCCCTCTGCGCCAAGGGTTTCCAGCATCCCTACAAGTGCTCTGATCTGCAGTGCGAACCTTTGAAATGCCTCATGATCCCTCGTTTGATGTCAGGAGCATCCATGACCTGTGCTATTCTTTTGAGTGCTAACTGATGCGGCTGACCAAATCTCTCATTTAGGGCTGTCATTGTGTCAGAGTATGGAGTGGTAGAGTTCAGGTAAGAGTCAGCGATAAGGGAGGCTTCCTCTAATCTAAGATGGTCGACCAATATTTGGTATTTGAAGAGCTCGGTAGCACCAGATGGCAGTAGGTTCTCCAATGACATCTTCAACCTGGCGAATTCAGCTGGGTCTCGATGAATCAACATGGGAATTCGTGGCTTAGGGCCTAGGTAGACTTTCTCTTGTGCTTGAAGCGATGAGGGAAAGATCTCATAAGGTAAGGGTTGTGGCTGATTATATGGCATTTCTGGGTGTGTAAGCCATGGTTCAGTCTGTTTCACTGATTGTGGAGCATACACAGATTGTTTCTGAGGTGGCGAAGGAACGACCATCCAGGGTGCAGAATGAGGCGTTAAATATGGAGCATGGGTTGGAGGGCAGTTGAGGGAATAATACGGTGAACTGCCCTGACCCTGTGTATTGTGTGGCATGAGGCTTGACCTGTTGTCCTCTCTGTGAGGCCTGAATGAAGGATTATGGAATGAATTTCCACTGACTGGAGTATACCGTCCATAGTAGGGCTGTGCTACTGCTCTCTCTGGGGCTAGTTTCACTGGGTTTGAATAACTAACAGAAGTAGCATAAGTGACTGGGTATACACGCTCTTTCCTAGCTATGTAAGGTACATCATCACATACCGGAGGTGGCGGTTCAGGCCATGACTCATCCTTTTGAGGACCTTCCACTGGCATTATAGGTCCCTGTGGTGTTACGTGGGTAACTGAATGTGACTCAACCAAGGACACCGACGATGCTTGGGACCGGAGTGGTGAGACTTGCAATGATGGAGAGAAAGAAGCTGGTGATGATAAGTGAGCAGGGTGTGAAAGTAGCTGCCTTGTTACAGGGAAAAGGGCTTGGCTGTCTTCCAGTAACAGGTGAGTATCTGCACTTGAGGTTTCCTCCAAAGTTCCATGGCATTTGGCTAATACATGCTGGCGCACTCGATTCGCGTAAGCTTTGTATGAGCTTAGTGTCTTGGCCCAGCTGAGCATGAATGTCCTCTAGTTCAGTATAAAAGGCTCCCCACTCATCTCTTGCTTCATACCGACTTCCAGATCTGGCCGATACTGGTCCCGCTGAGTACATCATTCTAGCAGTTTCATCATTCTCTGCATCGTACTCCTTTCCAAGTCTAAATGTAGTCTGTGCTGCAGTATCTTCTGTATAAGAGGAAGTCAGTTCTTTGCGGCCTGTTATATTCACTTGGTAGTCTGACAAATAGGTTGGAAGTCTGACTTGCCGTTTCGGCCGCACAGAAACTGAAAGGGCTTCACTCATTTCTTTAGAAGTAGCCATCCCAACCAAGGTAAGCACTGATATCCGGCTCGAAGGACCACAATATTTGAGAGAAAGGACCACAGGTGCTTAGGAGGCTATAGTTCTCGCCCTGGAGCGTCGGTCAAAACGCAGGACAGGAGGCATGAATCAGATTGAACGTTTTACTCAACTTTCTTCAGCAGCACAGACATACATTAGACAGCAATTACAGGTGCAGATTTGAATGTAGTAGTTGTCTCTCTGCTTATATTAACATGGTAGGTTAACATTTGGGCTTGAGGGTATATGTGTAGTTTTCTCATAAGGACGTACACCGTTATTAATGTTTAACACGGAACTCTGCACCGCGACTTCTAGAACAGTCTTCCTGTGGAGAATACAGCCATTTTTATCACCCGCATTTCTCGTGCGCAATCACTTCCAGCCCATCCGCTAATGGCCACTAGATGCGCCTTTGCACTCCCCTTATAACACCATGTCATAAAGCTGGAATCATCTCAGATGGTTTCTTGAACATGACAATGAGTTCGCTGTACTCAAATGGCCTCCACAGTCACCAGATCTCTAATCCAATAGAGCATCTTTGGGATGTGGTGGAATCGGGAAGATCGCATCATGGATGTGCAGCCGACAACTCTGCGGCAACTGTGTGATGCCATCATGTCAATATGGACCAAACTCCCTGAGGAATGCTTCCAGCACCTTGTTGAATCTATGCCACGAAGAATTGAGGCAGTTCTGAAGGCAAAAGGGGTCCAACCCGTTACTAGCATGGGGTACCTAATAAAGTGGCCGGTGAGTGTATATATGACAGTTTCCACAACAATATAAGCAGGACAATGGTTCAACATTTATAATAATCACTCAGATCTTTTTATTTTTATTGAATTAATTCTGAAAGATCATGTGACACTGAAGACGAGTTATGGCAGTCATCACAATAATAAATTACATGGTAACACTTTACAATAAGGTTCGTTAGTTAACATTAGTTAACTACATTAGGTAATATGAACTAATAATATATTAAGAACATTTTTTTTGTAGGACACAGTGTTGGACTTATGTTTGGCACTTTGCAAGGCTGTAATATTCAAGGCTCTGAAAGTGGATACGACCTGAAAAATCAGTATATTTTCAGGCAAAAATGGCGTCTTGAGAATGGGCCTGTTCACCTAAACAGCTCATTAGTCAAAGGTAGCCTAGACTAACAGGATGAAACACCTTGCTTTATTCTGGAAGGGGTCATGCCCTGCTGCAGTGCACAGTTAAATCACTTGGGATCCCATAACTCTGAACCAAGGACACTTCACCCATACAAAACATTGACACAGAGTCAGATTTACTGTACAGTACATATTGCATTGCTCACATAACTAATGACGTCACTTTTGAGTGTTTCAGTCTAAAGTATCTTGTCTCTGTCTAGGCTTTTTTGATTAGTAGAGCAACCTTTTGATTGATATTTGAAACCAAATACATTTGTTTACAATACAGAATGTCTTAGCAAACCCGTAAAATTGGAATAATCCATCTTTTTTGGAATATGTGTTTTAGTTTTATATGCTTTTTACAGATTCATATAATTCACTCATATAATTTGGATTATGGTACTTCAGTTTTCCTGTTTTGGCTGGGGTGCATAAGTATCCACATCCCTCAGCATGCCGTAAACATTGGCGCCCCCTAGAGAAAATTTGAGTAGTACAGGCAGCTAAGAGTAGTGCACAGTCATGCAAGACAAGCAGAAGTGAGAACCTTCACTGTGTACCACTGAGACTAAACTCAGTCATTCTGGTAACCTGATCATACCCACAGGTAACGGTTAAAGAGGAAGAAGCCCAGGTTAAAGAATAATCACATAAAACAGACCATATTCTGTTGCTCTACTTGTCTGTCATCTCCATCCAAAAAGCACAGCAAACATTTCCCACCATATCTTCTTACAGGGCTTTGCTTAGGGACTGAAAGCATTAGAGACAGCCACTATAAACACAATGGCTAATGATATTACTGCTCATTTTCTCTCCATTACAGTCAGAATGTAAGATGAGCTCTTTTATTTCTGCAATGATCAAATTTAGGCCACTGGAATACTTTTGTTTTTGATTCCATTTGATTTAGGGCACACACATTAGGAATATTGATTGGGGGTTAGGTGGCTTGCTAAATAACCCACCTAACTTGGGGTTAGGTCAATTACCAGTCTGACTCTCTAACCATTAGGCCATGACTGCCCCAAATAATAAAATCATATAAGTCATAAATCATTCAGTCTACCTAACTTCTTCAGCACATTTCCTTCATAAATGAAATTCACCCACTGTGTCCTCAGTGGCTCAGATGCCGCAACATGACATCATGACTTTTGCGTAAACATACACGGCACTTTCAAGTCAAGATGGCGTGTGTATCTATACGCATTTTGAGCTATCCGCGTGTATGCGTGTATGTCTACGCCATTAACGTCCGAGTGATTCCACGTGTATGTAGCCTACACGCTGTTAAATGTCCAGAGCGAAACGAAGCAAAATGTATAGATACTACATCTGGGAACGATATTTTTTGCTGATTTGGCAGTGGTCTCTTAATTTTTTCCATATCTGTATATATACAGTAATAACGTTAAGTCGACGTGTTCATAAACACGCTGAAAAGCGATTATGCATGTTGACAGCACGGCAAAAATGAGAGAATACGAATTGCTGGCACATTGGATTAGTCGTTTTGTTTGAATATTAAATAATTGAATTAAATGATCATTCACATCTACTCATTTTACAATTCTAGCCCTTTATTTAGATTAATTACAATTAATTGATCGTTAAAGGTATGTGACTTTCTTTTTTGACAATTTTTTTCAAAATCACTTGAAATCCTATTCCTCAGCCCACTTACAGCAACTGAGTTAGAATAGGGTTGACCATATTTTGAATACCATTAACCAGGACACTTGGCCTGGCAAACAGATACTCAAATAAAACTCAAAGTTCACTCAAAGATGCCTTATTAATTTCAATATATTTAAAGTAGGCTATGCATGCCTCCTCTGCATGGATAGATCACACATTAGTATTAGCAATGGAATATGACATTTTCTGAGCTGAGCCTTCAAAACTGCAAAAGCCTCTTTGTTTGCTCATCTAGGTGAGCTTATTCGCTAATTAGACCCTCATAAGCAGATTAGGCATTGGTATTCTATTTTGCTACTTACATGGCAATTAAAGATATAAAGTCCACAATTCCCACATAGCAAGTCAAGTTAGCAATATGTCAAAAGAATGCCAGACTGAATTTGCTAGACATTTTCCTTAAGGTAATGGGAAACAGAATGATGTAGAGCTTGACATGCATGGGCTCATAATAAAATAATATGATGTGAACATCGCTCAATGACCTTCTTCTGTTTATACACAATGTATGGAGTCACTTTTGAGGGAGTCACTAGTGAGGTGTGGAGTGCTGCATATAATCATAATGCTCTGAGAATCTGATTCTTTGAGAGGGTATTGAATGAGATGCTCTTTAGCTTTATCTCCTTATAGTGTCTCTGCTTTTTAAGCTGTTTGGTAATTTGCTCTTTGGTCATGCAGTTTTCACTGGCCTCTTCATCAAGCTCTCTCTGAGTGCATCTTCTTATTCAGTAGGTTTGACATACTTGTTGATCCAGTTGTTACAGTTTTCCTCTTAACTCCGCTGTTCTCTATCATTTGTCTTCCCAGTTCCACTCGTTGACTAGTCATAGAAATGCTGCTCTCTTTGGTTCACTTGAACTTGTAGACAATGTGGTTTGATGCAGCTATCATGAGGAGGATTATTTTGAGTTTTCTTTTGCTGATACCCTACTTCATAATCCCTATGATGCCAGTGGACACAGTGGTCAGCATTGTACTTACTAAAGTCTCCATATTGTCTCAAATTTTGTCCAGTCTGGTAAAAGACCATCAGGTTATAATAGAATACAGTCAGAAATGCTTGCTTTTATAAATGCATGTGACCCAGAAATGATTCAGTGAACTAGGCTAAGTTGGCATATTACAGACTTCAGACTGTGTAAATGTGTAAAGGAATATGTAAATGATAGTTCCCTTTCGAAAGGGAACTCGCACTGCTTCAGAACGCTATGGGGGATGCCTCCGCATGAACCGGTGTCTGAAACGCTTATCTAATCACGCCAATTATATAACAGCCTACATCATCACTAGTGCGACCCATAAGTATATAAGGGGAGCCTGGAGAAAAGGTCAATAGCTTTTTCGGCTTCAGGGACTGTTTTGTTTGTACGCTTCAACCTGAAAACTTCAAGCAGGTATTCATGGCTTGTGAAAAACGCTTCAGGAATTGTGTACATCCGTGTCTAAGATGTTGATATACTTGATGACACACAACTTGTGTGTTTATTGTTTGGGCTCAGAGCATGTACGATCAGTTTCTAGAGGGATCTGCTTGTTTTCACTCTCGTCTGCTCTCTTACTCGAAAGAAGAGGGACAGACATCTGTACCACGGCGATTCTGAGGCAGAGTAGAGACTGTAATCATGGGGGTTTTCAGAGGTAGCTCGCTGAGGAAGTTGAGAAAATTGTTAATCTCTTTCGCCCTTCAGAGACTCGTGAGAATGAGCTGCAGGATGAGGATGTGTTGTCTGTAACATCCCCTGATCCAGCAGTGAGTGCTCTGCTGTGTATAAAAACAACCAGCCCAAGAGAGCAGGAATGGCTGATGATGGTGAAGAGGATATACAACCCAAACCCTCACAGCCACCCTGCACCACGTATGTTAAGCTGTTGAGTGTTATGGAGCGTGCCTCAACAAGGCTTCTGTTGTCTTTGGAGCACGTGAGGGAAGAGACCGCTCATGACAGACTTGACGAATGGTTTCTTTCCAGGCATAAAGCTCCAGCTCTCGGAGCCTTCTATTCCTGCCGGATCTACACAATGCGATCGGAAAGGCATGGAGGAACCTGTATTCAACGTGCATTCATCACCATCAGCAAACTACTCTGATGTTGAGGGGATGCGCAAACAATGATATGTGTCAATGCCCCAATTGACGAGGTGTTCAGAACTATCTCACTGCTGGAGAGGCATCGACACTAAGTCTCTCCGGCCCTGCCTCTTAAGCCACTAAAATATGACCGCATGCTTAAATGGCAGGGTATATGGTCTGGCTGGTGATGCCTTTCACACAATGAAGGTGTGGCAAGCATACCAGGCTGATCTGCTGACAGATTTGAAGCATTTAAATCTCTCTTCCCTAGCGCTTCTTGCATCAGCCTGAGGCTGGACCTCTATGAGGTATTCCTTCAATTTGGAACCCTAAATGAGATCTGGCGTCAGTGTTTGGTAGTAACTTTCGTTCTCCTTTGGTTATAGGCCTCCATTTTTGTGAATGTCGTTTAGGCCATCGCTCTCTGAGCAGAAGGTTGAACTCTGTAGGATTTCTCCCTTTACGTGAGTAAGGTTGCAATAATAGGCCACGGGTCCCTGTTAAGAAAGTATTAAGGGGGTGTTAAATATGGTTTTTACAGGATGGTGAAATTAGGGCCCAAGTTCCCATATATACGTAGACTTGTAGTCAAGACCACCTAAAGCAAGACCAAGACACTACCAAGACCAGAGGGTATTAAGACCGAGACCAAGGCTGAGACAAAGACCAGAGACCAAGTCGAGACCAGATGGGGAAAAAACAAGCAATGGCTTGTAAGATTTTGTTTTGCATTGCCTGCCTATCTCTGCCGATTTCGAAGACTCCAAATGAATCCATTTTGCAACTTTTAATAGTAATAATATTTTTAAAAACGAAATTATAAGTTATAAATTATAAATTATTTATATATATATGCAAATGTAAAAAAAATATATAATGGAAATTTAAATACAGTTACTGTGACTGATACTGAATATGTAAATGTATGCAAATGTAAAATATTATGGAAATTAAAAAAACATTGTTGGATGATTATAAACATGGCATTTTCCCTGTTTATGCCTGCAGCGCAGTGCAGAAATTGATATGGCAACAATAAGGTCTAAATGTAACTGGCCCCTCTAACAGTACAACTGGCCCCAGCTTGACCCCCCAGTTGAAATGGTCTAGAACCACCACTGGACCATGAGGCATACTTGCGGCAACCATTGTAAGTACACAAGACCGTCATTTTAGACAGCTAGGGCCAAACGCATTCTCCTAACACTTTCCATGGTGTGCATGCAAAGCAGGAGCAATTCAGTGATTTAAGACTGGTTATCTATTTATTATTTATAATTGTTATTATCTCTGTAACAGAAAGTCAGGACCCAGGGTTTGTCTTTTCCTGGTTTTCTATAATTACAGTTTCTCTGTGTTGTTCTGGCATTAATGCAGTGAGTGCAATCCTGTGGACTTCACACAGGCTCCCCTGGGCATTAGCTGTTGCCAATGGATGCACTGCCTGCTCTATATAAACCAATTAAAATAATTATACCAACTCCCATGCAGGCAGAAAATGTGCCCTTTTAACACTTATTAGTGCCATTATTTATAATGCTAAAAATGTTTTGTTAAGAGATATTTGGCCTGTTAAACCTTACTGAAATCCCTTCTTTTCATTTTTCAATGTATTTTACATGAAATAAATAATTGTTTGAAAATTAAATTCAATTATTTTAGATGAAAAGTATTGCCTATTTTACTAATGCAAAGAACCTTGTATTTCGATTTAGATTATCTCACCTAGTGGAGTCAGCTGAGCATGGCTCTTCCAAAAGGGGGAAATGTGCAAGATGTTCCTGTTAAGAAGAAGATGTATTTGAGTGCATGCTGGATAGATGAGAGGTGATATGTGAAAAGTCCATTCGACCAGCAGGGGCTAGGCTTGTGCTGCAGTGTCATTGCGTGTGTATGTTGAAATGCGGTATACTTTTCTGCTCTCTAGAAACTGTAAGTTGGTCAGAACAAGAGAAGAGCTGCTCTCTTCATCACAACCAAGGCCCAAAGAGGCAATCATCAAAACACGTCCCTAACCATATCCTGCAGTCTTAGCTCTAATAGCGATGTCAACTCAAACTCACTGTCGTGATTTCATCTAGAATGTCCTGAGTGATCAAATGGTTGGCTGACTGTCAGAACAAACACAAAATCTCTCACCATTTGATCACCCTTGGCCATCACTTTGGATATATACGTATACACACATTATACGTAACCAGTTTTTTAGTTTTATTAATAGATATTTAATAATAGCTAAGTGTTGGTATTAATGGGTCAAGTGTTGCTGAAAAATATGCATTTCCAGCAGTTTCTTGAAAATGGCTAACGACTGAGGGTAGAGATGGGCAGGTCATTCAGCTTGAACAGTCAGGGTAAAGGTCCATGAAAGGGATTTGTGCCTCTTTGGGATGGAACCACAAGGTGCCGTTCACTTGCAGAACACAAGTTTCTGGATGGCACATAGATCTGAAGTAATGAGTTTCGGTATAGGGGTGCAGAGCCAGTGTTTTGTCTGTAGGCAAACATCAGTGCCTTAAATTTGATGTATGCAGCAATTGGCAACCTGTGGAATTTTTTGAGGGAAGGTGAGATGTGTGCTCCCTTCGGCTTGTTAAGGACCACTTTTGGTGCAGTATGTTTTTTTGTTTTTTTTTGCCCTTTTAGATCTTGCTATAACCCCTTAATCTTGTCACATTTGTAATATATTAGTTACTTGGACTATTGTGTTATTAGGGAGCTGTTCATGAAAACTGTATTTTCTTCTTGGGATGGAAGGGATGACTTTGCCATCGGAGGAGTAGGGTAGAGGAGTAGAAACAATTAGACATTCGACCTGAATTATCATAAAGCACTTGTCTTTTTTTTAATTATTATTATTAGTTGCACTTATCGTAGTAACACTTTCACTTATGGATGCACTGAAATTTCGGCTGCTGAAAATTATCGAATCGAAAATGTTATTGTTTTTGAAAGAAAAGGGCGAAAATATAAACCAAAAATATCCTGCCCGCCCTCCATGTTTAGCGACCAGGTTTTACTCTGACTCTGCATGTTTTGTGACTGTTTTTGCGAGCCGCTCCGCTTCCGAAGATGCACAACTTCGAAGCGTGATCCACTGTGTGAGTGAACTGTGTTCACAGCGCATTCTGCTCAATGGTCCATTGCAACCACTGTGTGTTTTAAATTTATTATTGAAATTTATTGAAAATATTTCTGGTGCAGGCTATACAATCCTCTACTTCACACTCTTAAAAACACAAATATACATATAAATTCACATTTTAACATTTTATAAAAAAAAACATTACATTTTTTAATGTGCTAAATAAAACAATCCTAAATAAATACATTTTTTAATCATTTTTGCCGCGCTCGATGCGGACGCGTCGAGTATGCGCGCACTCTGATCGGGTGCACTGCACACAGACCTATCCCAGTCATCTCCTGCACTTGGCCTCCGAAGCACCACTAACTCCCCTCTGTTTCCCCAAAGCCTGTCGGTTGATATTAGAGTATTTAAACATTGTCTATGTTTTTTTTTAAATGACACACTGTCTCTTTTATCTCTTGCATATGTAGGCTAGTTATAAACTCTTTAGACTTTTAATGATTAGTGCTTTGTTTTTAAAGTTTGTGGGTAAGAATCATGTAAAAAAATCCCTCATTTTGAGGATGGAATCCATGAAATCTCCCTTATTTTCAATGTTCAATGTTGACAGCTATGCTTCGAATATTGAGAGTACTAATGTCTTAAAGACAACAGACAAGGGAGGCTATGTTTCTGAACTTATAATCGGAACACAAGAACAACATAGACACAAACACACCAGCCTCGTTTCTCTCTAGCTTTTCCGAACTCGCTGCATTAACCCTGTAACTGCCGGTGCAAAATAAAACAGCAATTTCAAAACAATTATAAAGAGTCTGTGTGCTAACTTTGATTATGGTTGCACTTGCACTTATTGTTTGCACTTCAGACTTTAATGAGTTCAGTAAGGAGGTCACACACAGCCTCGATCAGAAGTTCTGGAAGCTCTTAAATGTACTGTAAGGTCTGAAGAGACTCATGTGAAATCAAACAGGAGAAAAGCCAGTCAATAAAAACCTTTTACAGTGCATATTGTTTTGCATTATATAATTCATACTTATAAAGTAGACCTGAAATTACGTGCATTAGAGCATTATTAGTTAAACGATTGCAAAATGCACCTGCATACTATTTTTCCAGTCATGAATTTTGTCATTGAGGATTTCTGAAAAATTGTGCAAAAATCTCGTCTCGTCTCATTCTCATAAACCCAATCTCGTGTTCGGTCTCGTCTCAGTGAGATGAGCGTTCTCGTCACACCCCTATTCAGGCTTAAATAACCACTGGTCACACCATTTGCTCATGCTACAGATATCTTCTTGAAAATGGGCTTGGTCTGTGTCACTTCTAAACATTTTAGTGTCATCTGCAAAAAGGTAAACATCAGACTGTGTCATATCGGTCAAATGCATTTATTTATATTACAGAATAGAACTGGGCCCAAGACTGATCCCTGTGGGAACCCAGTCACCGGCTTCCAAACTGAGGCAGCACTGTTCGCTATTCACCTGTTGTTTCCTATTGTGCAAAAAATCCTGTGTCCAATAAATAACTCTGTTGTCTAAACAATAGGATTTTAACTTTGATATGGGACAGTAGAACATTGTGTGGGACAGTATCAAAGGCTTTTTTGAAAGTCCAGATAAATACAGTCAACTATTTGTCCTCTATCGCAAAGCTTGAGACCATTTGTCAAAAACTGTGAGTAACTGAAGAGAAGTTGTCAGTAACTGAAGTTGCGCTCTCTGCTCAATCACTCACGGCAAAGGCAAAATCCGATAAAAAACTTACCAAAATGAAATTTCTCTGGACTTGTTTCTGTTTGCAATAGCCCTACTGTGCTGTAACATGGTGTATAGCCGTACTGGGCAACTCGGGTAAAATGACACTATCCTCTTGTTCACTGATCCTCTCCCTGCTAATCTGCTCACATGCTCTGATAATAATAGCTTTGTAGGACTTTATTTTGATAATAGGTAAACAAATAAATCTGTTGAAGCTGATTCTGCTGCATGAGAACTGAATGAAGAATAAGATATTGATATTTAAATTGTTTCTGTCCAATTTTTTTGTTACTTTAAATAAATGTGTGGTTATTTTATTTTATTTAAAAAAAAATCCAATTCAGATTATAGGGTATTCAATTATTGAATTTAATTGAAAAGTTTAATAATTATACAATTATACTGAAAAACTCATTTAAAATAAGAAATTAATTGAATAAATAAAAAAGTCTTCGGTTTCAGTTTTCGGTCAAGTGCATCCAAAATTTTCGGGTTCAGCCCAAGACTTCTCATTTCGCTGCATGCCTAATTTCACTTATTGATGACATCATACCCTTGGGCCGCAGGCACAGCAGATTCCACCATAGTTGTTGCCTGTATGTGTTGCAAATTGTGTATGTGAATTTAGGATGGAGACATCAAGATGGAGATGTGATCTTTATGGGTAGGAACGTGTTTGATTTGGTGATTTTCAATATCATCAATATTTACCAGAAGTAGCTTACTGCACCTTTAAGTCAAGTCACCTTTATTTATATAGCACCTTTGATATAGTGTCATTTTTCCATTCAAGTCAATTCAGTGTTGATTCAGTTCAGTCCAATAACAGTGTAAATATCAGTTGTTGAAGTCAGTTATGAAATAATTCGGTGATGAACTCAATTCAGCTATAAAGCAGCTCAGCAGAAAACATGTCATCATTCAGCTCAATTTAGTTCAAGTTTGGTTCTCATTCAGTTGTCGATAATACAACACAGTCTCATGAAAATGCATATCAATACCACAAATGTGATTTCTCGTGGCATTTATACGGCAAAAATGTTTTTTTCGTGCATATGCTACGCACTAAAAAACCCTGGGGTAGGTTTAGGGGGAGGGGGAGGGGGTGGGGAGTTCGTGCTTATTATACGCCGAAAAAGTGCGTATCATATGCACGCGAAAACGCGTACCATATACATGCAAAAAACATTTTTTGTGTATAAATGCCACGAGAAATGACATTCGTGCTATAGATACGAACTTTCAGTGAGATCGGGCTGAATAATATCTACATAGAGAGGGAGGGGGGCAGTCTAACAGTTGTGTGCTTTATCCCAGGCTGCATCACAAGTCAGATTATGAATTTTTAAGAACATAAAGAAAATTAAGAACAGTAAGGACACTGTTTGGAAATCCAGGACGGAGAACGTCCCATTGGCTCTCTATTTATAAAACATAATTAATAATAACAAGAACAATAATAATTTAAAGGGCAACTCCACCCATTTGCATTAAGCTTTCCATTGTTAGAAACCCAGTTATACTATTGAATGGTCATGCAACACTTTATCATTTTCCCCTGAGACGAGAGAAATCTGCTATTTACCTTTTCACTTCCTCCAACAATGACGCAAAAATCGTCATTTTACGTCATTGTTGGCGGAAGTGTAAGGAGGCGATTCAGTAAAAACTACAAGCCCGAGTCCCACCCTTTCAAACCCGCCAATGGGGGTTGGACCTATTGCGCTAACAGACCTATCACAGATCAGTGCCAATGCGTTTGATTTCACTGGCAGAAACGTTTTGAAAATGTGGACGAAACTACTGAATACGCTGACGGATGCGTTATGGAGGATTGCGATTAACATTACACATCTTTTTTGGACGCTAAGCTAGCAGGCTCTTGTTCTGTGGAGAAGCTGAGTAGTAGAGGTTACCGTCCTCTTATTCCTGGACATGTCCGGCCGTCGATGTCCGGGATTCAGCTTTTAATTTCTGAAGTCGCCATTCATTGTTTACATGTAAGTTACAGCTTTTGTTTCAATCTAACTCAATTCCTTATGATTGGTGAATCTGACTGTTGTGTTTACATGAACGCCAAACAAGTGATCGGTTGATGCGTTTTAACATTGCTAAGAAAATTCCTGCTCCTCCGTGAGAGATACAGAGACCGGTAACTTACGTCTTCAGGTGCCGCTCATCGGTAATCACGCCACCGGCCTCGCGCCGTTATCCAGACAGCTCGTACTCGTTCCGCTTGCCACAGTAAACATGATGAATGACGACTGTAGAACGCAAAAGCCGAATCGACGGACATTTCGGGCGATCTCGAAACATATTTTCGGACAGACTCATCACGGAAAATCACTAGTAGACTGTTGTTTACATACTGCAAAGTTAGCGGTAGGCGTGGCCTCCTAGGGCAGCGAAGCAAATGAATTCTGGGAGTTGATGTTTTTCATTCACGTAAGCCAAAAATACATTTTCTGTCTTTTCTCAGTCTAGAAAGCTCCAAATTAAAAAATAATTTCACATTTCTTCTACATAAATGACCCATTTTAAATACACATTCATCTTTCCAGAGGTGGAATTGCCCTTTAAGAATGTTGGCACTGGCACATGGGAATATGCAATCAAGCAGCAAGCCTTCACAGCTGTTACCTAATTTCTCTAATCTAAGAGTGCCCCCTGCAGTCAAGTTACTCTACTGTACAGAAATGAAAACATGAAGACTTGTTTTAATGTTTTGGTGTAATAAAAATAAAATCTCTTTCATTCCCACATTGCGAAGTATATATATATATATTTTTAATGTTTTCATGCATTGTTACGGTTATGTTATTTTACCCAAAAACAATGCATGAAATACCTTTTCATTTTGAAATATCTGGTAACAAACATGCTTTGTGTGGAGACAGGCAAATGATTTTTGAGTACTTTTTCATTTAAAGAAATGAAATGCAGCAGAATCACTGTCAGCTGCTGATAATTGGTGATACTAAAGATATTAAGGATGAGTCATACCTCTTTGACAAGGGCATGTGTGTGTTTATTTTTGGAGCGTCTTGCTAAAAATACAGTCGATTATAACTGGCTGTCGCACAGGGAGATGGTTGGACTGTTATTGCTCAGAGGCAGCCTGGAGTCTATGGTCTCCTGAGTTGTCATGGAGACCATTGTATTTTGGCTCTCCCGTGATTGGTGCTGCCGGGTTGAGCAAGTATATGCTATTTCTGTCTTTTTCAACACCTTCAGCCTGCTGTCTTTCTCTGCCTCCTCACTCAAACATGAGTGTTCTTGTTTCACTCCTATTGTTATCTTTCCCATTCCATTAATCCTTTCAATGACAGTCAGCCCACCAAGCGTCTTTCCATGCGTCTCGCTAATGATCTATTGATTCATTGATGTTGCGATCCAATGTAAGCAGCTGTACTGGTTGTCCTCAAACAAAGGGAGGAAGACTCATGTCATTGAACTGAGAACCAGATCAAGTCATGCATCACTGCGAATCGCAGATCCAGATGAGCCAACAACATCTCCAATGCCCTGTGGCTGTGTTTTCTCTTGAGCAAAAAGTTGCAATATCTCAAATGAAAGGGGTCTCAAGTGTCTGAATGTGTTGCCTTGCAAGCCGCAGTCTCTCAGGGCTGATCTCCCAATGCTCTGTTGACATAGACAGACATAAAACAGCAGTGGAGCTAGAACAGTTCATCCTCTGAGCTTAGCTAAAATGAAAAATACTATTGTCATAAATGTTTGTTTTCCTCTTAAAAAAATTACAGCAGCGCTAGTATTATATCTAACTAAATAGCGTTAAAATTACCTGCGACTATTGCTCTTATTGCAAGTCCTACAGTCCTGTTCATCGTTAGTATCTAATTATGCATAGGGTTTTATTATTATTTCTTTGGGTGAGTTTTACTCTCACAGAAAGTGAATGTATATTCCAGCTGTTCAGTTTGTTTCTGAATTTCTAATGGGTTTTTAGATGAGCAGTTTTTGATTTAGGAGTGAAGTAGAAATCTTGTCATGTTTTGTTCTACAATATAAATTACATACAGTCACACCTCAAACGTGAACTAAGTTGCTACATAAGGACCAGTGTTGGGTGTAATTCATTACTAAACTTAAGTTCTGTTATTTAATTACTTTCCATTGAAAAAGTAAAGAGATTCTTATCATTTAATGAGCATTACCTCTGCATGTAATTGCACTAAATCCTGCATAGACTATAAAAATTATATAGTGGATTAATCATCAAAATTTTATATCCATACTAATGTTAAAATTTATGTTTTTAATGTAACATTCCCCTTTTAAATACTTTAGTCAGTTCAAGAATAATGTATGCAATTTTTTATTATTTATTTGAAAGAATTAAGAGCAGTTTCATGACTATCCTTGTATTGTTTAACTGGTTGAGGTTGATATAGGATTTAGAAAAGTAATTAGTACAGTAATCTAATTGCACTGAAGATAGATAGATGAAATTAATTACTTTTTTAGAGTAACTTAACAAACACTGATAGGGACTACAAAAAATGATGTCCGTTTCGTGCATTCTTGAATTATTTTTAGTCCTTATATTTTCTTAAACCATTTTTTTTCAAAAACATACCTCAAAAGTATACACAAATATACCTCAAAAAATTAATTTTGAGAATCTTGTGTGTTATATTTGTTGTAGACATTTTTTTAATATAATTATTTTAATTAAGGTTCATTTCAATTAAGGTTAATAATTACGTTTTTTTTAATTAACTCATTCTAAAATCTGATTTAAATGTGTGGTCATGCAAATTGCAGTCATCATCCAGTCCTTTCAGATAGGAGCTCCAGACAGTCCACAATTTCCACATGCAGATTTTATAACGTAAAGTTTTTCACGTGGCAAGCTGCTTGATTTGAAAGTAACTTCTTTGTGAGCTGTGCTTCATACAGTGCTAAACTATTGATAATGTACAATGTACCTTTTTCTTTGCCTGTGAAATTGCTTTAATGTGACCACGTATTTCGAAAATGCAAGATCAGAGTGCAATATGTAAGGAATAATTGACCGATGGGCTGATAAATCAATAAAAAAAATATTCAATGGCCTTAATCAATTATTCCACTTTATACTACGGTTACCATGCATCAAAACGTTGTTCAGCTGATGCAGTTTCCAAGAAATGTTTCCAGCAGTGGTGCTGTGCCAGAAAGTTATTATCAGGCCGCGCGCCCTGGGGACTGGACCTCCAGAATTTTTTTTTTTTTTAAATAACCCCTTAAACCATGACTTCTGGCAAGTTTTGTAGATAGAAATGGACATTTTGATAAATACAAATATGAAATACCATTAACAAATTTAGTACGATTGATGATTATTGCAAAACGTACCTTGAACTGGTCACAAACAGAAACCATAATTTTATCATTTTAGACAGGATTATTCATGTTTTTCTTTTGTGTTCATTTTTTTTATATTTTCTCTCATGTAGGCTAACTAGTAAAACTACCCTGAAACAAGGCAGTTCTGAAGGCGAAAAGGGGGCCAAACACAGTATTAGTATGGTGTTCCTAATAATTCTTTAGGTGAGTTTATTTAAAGATATTAGTCAGGTTTTTGCCCTTAAAACACTCTTGTGTGTATGGGACTCATTTCTCATCCCAAGCCTCTGTTGCTAATTCCAAAATGTAATTAGAGATGTAACAGAGGCTTCTGCCATTGATAACAGAATAATGCAGTTATTAATGTGACAGATTTTTGTCCATCATATTTATACAGTATCTTGTTTTGTTTCCTAGATGGTTCCTGTGCATGCTAAAAAGATGCAAAAAAGTTGCAATGCTGTACAGTATTAGAATCTCAGCGTAAAAAGGTATGAGGAATCTCTTACAGTACAGCGTTCAGGTAAATATTGCTGCAAAGTTGCTGTGAGCTCACATGCGGTTAAATTTTGTTTGTCAGTAAATTTGCTGCACATTAATTGCAAGTTTGCCACAAATAACTGGACAAATATAACTAGTAAAATTTAAAGACAACAATTAAATTTGTAAATCTGTGGGAAATTTGTAGATATTTAAAATGTTAATTTTTTGAAACTGTATTTTGCATGTTTTTTAATTTTTTTATTTAAATATCCTATTGAATATTTTTGTCTCTAATTAAAGGGGTAGTTGCTTATGATTTCACTTATCTAACTTTATTTAGTGTGTAATGTTGCTGTTTGAGCATAGACAACATCTGCAGTTACAACGCTTAAAGTTCAAAGCAAAGGGAGATATTTGCTTTTACAGAAATCATAACCATCATAACCACCAATCATAACAATCATAATCATAACAGAAATTAAGGACTACAAGAACGGCTGGTTGGGACTAGAAGCTTCATCTCGGGTTAGTGACATCACTAACCCTAAAATGTACATAAACGCAAACAGTGTTGAGAAGAGGAAGTTGCTGAAGTAGAGACGCATTTAGGAGTCTGCTCAAGCTGTCGTATCCGTCTACTGTACAACATCTTACAACAGGTTCTCACACTAGGGATTTAAAGATAATCATGAAAGAAATTGCTATTCAATGACTTGAAGACTCCACAAACTCGTTAACTCCACATCAGCTGCATAAACTCATCAGACTAACTACTCAGAAATGTCCTGTTGCATTCTACATGTTGTCACTTGTTGATCCTCTCCATCATTGACTGCGTTTACATGCAGCCAATAACCCGTTCAAAGACCAGGATATTAGCAATAAGCCCGGTCACGAGCGGCCATGTAAACACCGGCAAAAACCCGAGGTTATTATACCTGGGGTACCCCTTTTCTAACCCCAATTTTTGGTCATGTAAACACGCATATCCCCATAGTGATTTGTGTTCTGTGCGCATGTTCTATTCCAAGGGATCTTGGTCTTTTGAGTAGAGAAACTTCTCGGCGCATACAAAAATCCGCGTGCAGTATACCAGAAGAAAACATGGCGAGACACAGCACAGCATACTTTTGGAGCGAGCTCAGTAACGTAACCAGCATCTAAGCGCAAACAAAGGTGATCGCTATCTGCCCCGAACTATTCATTATCCGCGTGCTGCTGTTGTTGTTGTCTTTGGATACAGGAAGAAGAATCGGAAATGACGCATTTTGCGTCTTAAGGTTGTCCGTACGTCTAGACGCTAACGCGCGAAAGAGAAACTCTCTCTGCTCACGCATGTAAACGGGTTATCCCTAATGTCTCAGAAACGCGAAAAGTGACCGACCATAACCCGAAAATTGGCTGCATGTAAACGTAGTCATTGTGTGACTTCGGTTTGAACATAAAAGGTAGAACAGTTTCTGAAAATTTTAGTGCATGTCTGCAAGCTACCCACACAAGCTCTCGAAGAGCCGTTGTTTCCTATTAATCCCCGTTTTTAACTTTTGAATCTCTGTAGACACTTAGCGTCTTCCAAAGTCTCATAGCTTTTTAGTCATTTTCTGTGTGTTCCAGGTATCACCAAAATGACAAATCCACTGATATTTTCTCGTAGTCCCTTTGTGCCTTGGCAGACTTTGCAACCTCAAACAAACAATAATCAGGGTCTCATGAGAGGGATTTTAACGGATCAGACCCAGGGCTAACCGGAAGAGATTGAATGAGAAAAGCGAGTGTGTTTCCTTGCAACACACCCCACGGATCCCAAGAACCTGACGTGGCTCGTACCGCATCTCATTTGTGCGAACGTATGCGCCTTTGAGCCTGTGGACAGACATGGTGGGAACGGGAGGGCACTAGGACCTGGTGATGTGAGGAGGGTTGCCTGCCTGCCTGCATCCCTGTCTCCTCTCCATTCTGTTCTGCAGTTGCCCTGTGCGTGTGTGTGGGAGAGCACATGTTTATGTGTGTTTGTGTGGATGTGTGTGTGTCAGAAGAGGGGCAAGAGTGGGTTTCACACGGCGACAGTGCTTTTTGTTATCTTTGTGTTTTCTCAGAAGCGTGTACATCAACCTGACCACCTGGATCAGCCGCCTTCCTAAAGCATCGCTGACGGGGGAGGGGGCGATCTGTCTCTCTCTCTTTATCTCTATCTCTCTATGTGTGTGTTTTGTGTGAATGTGTGTCTGTGTGTGTGTACATGCGTGTGGGTGGGTGAAAGGGTGAGGGGCAGGAGAGATGAAAGGGCCAGGTGGGGAGGGTGTTGGGTACCTCTCTCTCTAGCTTTCTCGCTCTCTCTCTCTCCCCTCTTTCTCATCTCTCTCACTGTCAGTGCAACACTAACCCTGGAAGCTGAAGAGGAGAATCCTTGCTGCTGGACCTCTCCACTACAGGTACGTTCTCCTCATCTACATCATATGGAGCCACGGTTCCTTTAGCTCTGCACCCCACACCAACGCCTGTTTAAACTTGTGCATCGTGGATGACATGCATATGTTGTTGTATTTCCAGACGGGCAAGTTGGAAATGATTTTTAAGATCTCAGTCTTGCAGACTTTCTCAGTTCTTGCTTTGTTGGCTCCATCACCAGGCTTGTATTCATGTTTGCTTCCTTTCTTTAGGAATCTAAACCAGCGGTGGCCTTGAATGATGGTATTGACATACATGACATGTGTGTAATGTCACACCGAATCAGCTCACCTGGGGGATTATGGGAACTGTTTGGTAGCAGACAATAAACTCTGCACTCATGGGTGTTATAGTGGATTATTTAGGTGAAGACAACAAACATCATGTTTATAAGTTGTAAAGGACCAGCGTTGGTCACCCTGAGGGGGAAAGAAGAAGAAGGGAGGGGAAAACACAAGGTCTCTGAACAACAGAGCTAGTTTTCATCGCTGTAAGTACTGAGTCATGTGCATATTACGGGGTCATATGTTTCTCAGTTGGCAGTCCTTGAGATTGTTCAGTTGCTAGCTGATTCTTGTCTCACAAAGTGCAGGAAGGTTCACAGAAAGTCGACCATTTTAAAATGCATTTGCTGTTCCTACAGCTTCATCTCGGCCCTGCAGATCATGCATTTAAGTACATGAATGCTAATCTCAATCCTTTCCTATAGAAAGGAACAGCATATAGTGCTTTAGGGTTGCATGACCCACACTGCTCTTTTTTAAAATCCTTTACTCTGTGTGTTTATGTTTTCGCATGCATTTGCATGGGCATTAGCATCACTAACTGATGATATAATCATAGAAAAGTAATTTTCATGTTGATTATTTCAGAGTATGCCATGACATGGACAATGTATATTTAGGTTTCTAGATAACAGATCTTGACACAGCGGTTGATTATTTCTCTGTACTGCTTATTATGGAGCTATAGTGACCATATAATAAAGGCAAAGCTATGTCAGATAATCCAAAAATATGATACTGATATCTAAATCAACTACTTTTATGATTCAAATATGACTAGCTACCATTGAAAGTGACTTTTAAGGGCCATATTTAGAAAGGGCTCTTTAAAGGTGAAGTGTGCACCACTACCGCAAACAAAACTGCAAAAGGAATTTATGTTCACAGTTTAAAAGTGTAGTTTATTTTAGTGTTTTTGTTTTACTTTTGTGTCAGCAAAGATGAATTAAATTGATCAAAAGGGACAGTAAAGACATGTATAGATGTTACAAAATATTTTCTTTTTTGAAATAAATATAAATAATTAAATAAAAAATGTTTTGCCATTACAGGAATACAGTAAATTAAGTTTTAAAATATAAACAAAGTATTTTAAATTGTAATAATATTTCAAAATAGGATTGTTTTTACAGTTTTGCGTCAAATAATTGCAGCCTTGGTGAGTATACAAGACTTCTTTCAAAAACATAAAAAAAAATCTTACAGATTCCAACATTTTGAATAGTAGAGTAAACATGTTAAAGGAGTAGTTCACTTTTGAAAAAACTTTTGCTGATAATTTACTCACCCACATGTCATCCAAGATATCCATGTCAGTTCTTTCTTCAGTCGAAAAGAAATTAAGGTTTTTGATGAAAACATTCCAGCATTTTCTCCATATAATGCACTTTACTGGTAACCAAACGATCCAAAAGACAGTTTCAGTGCAAACTGTTGAAAGGGCTTTAAACAATTCCAGACTATGAATAAGGGTCTTAGGGTCTTAAACTTTGTTTTTTTGTTTTTAAAATGAGCGATCGTTTCACTAGACAAGACCCTTATTCATCGTCTGGAAGTCGTTTAAAGCCCTTTGAACAGTTTGCACTGAAACTGTCTTTTGGACCTTGAACCGTTTGGTTACCAGTAAAAGTGCATTATATGGAGAAAATCCTGGAATGTTTTCATCAAAAACCTTAATTTCTTTTCGACTGAAGAAAGAATGACATGGATATCTTGGATGACATGGGAGGTGAGTAAATTATCAGGAAAAGTTTTTTTTAAAGTGAACTACTCCTTTAATGTAACTACAAATATAGTCTTAGCATTGTGCACTTGCTCAGAAGACAGAAATGATGTTTCATGTGTGTTAATCACTTTGTGTCATGATAAGTATTCTTGGTCAGACAAAGGAAGACAATAGCTCAACTACTCAAAAATCTGGTGTTCATAAATGTTAGTCCATGTTGTGAAAGAGAGACTCACAATGTTTTAATTTTTCAGTGAATCTAGTCTACCAATGGATTATTTATTTCTGCACATTTAACCTTGAAAGAGAGAAGTGTATTATCAACAAATTACACACTTTTAGGTAAAATCGTCCCATATTGTAAAAGTTGTGGATTGCCTAGCACAAAAAGTAATCCTGCCCTAGTAGTATACTAATGAATCTGGTCTAGTTATGTAAACATCACAGGTTTAATCCCAGGAAGTTATCTGGAAAGTTACTGAATTCACATGTGTCGCTTCATATCATGTATGTATGTATATATATATATATATATATATATATATATATATATATATATATATATATATATATATATTTTATGACATCTGTTGTGTTTTTTAGTAATTAGTCTGTGGATGACAGTCTGTGGATTAGTGTTGTTTTTACTTAAATAGTTCATCCAAAAATGAATTAGTTGGCGTTATTTACACACCCTCTTTTTGTTCAAAACCTGTATGGCTTTTTCTTCTTTGGAACTCAAAGACGGCATTTTGAAAAATGTCTTAGTAATTGTTCGATATTATACTATGAAAGCCAATAATATAGACAAAAACAGTTACTGTCTATCTTCTACTAAACTATCTTCAACAGCTCCACAGAAGAAAAGGAAGTCATACAGGTTTGAAACACCAAGGTTTGGTGAGTGAATGATGACAATTTTAATTCCAGGTGAATTGATCTTTTAACTCTAAACACTCTGCTGTTCTGAGTATTAAGTATTTTTCTTGCTAAATTAAAGAAGAAGAGAAGGCTAAAATGTTATCTCATAACAATCAAGGTCATCATGGTCATGTGAATAATCATGCAACTGTTGCTCTAACTGCTTTTTATCTGGCCAAACCACAGTTGCAATACCTTCCAGGTACAGAATAGCCCCTTCCCTTAACTACTTACAATCAGTTAACCATGAGTCATTGTGGTCATAAGCCTTGGGCAGAAAACAAAGTCTCTATGCTTACAGAGATGTCCTAAAACAACAGTTTATAACTGAATTAGATATTCTTTAAAAGCTCTTGTCAAAACACTGACCACATTGTGTCACAAGGGAGGGTCTGTGCCCTCAGGGAAAAACTGAATGGATTTATGCTGTGGAAAAACAAAGCTGGTCCAGTGTTTTTACAGTAAAATATGATATCGGTAAAGTTGAGAAATGATGCATGTGAGGTAGTGTGCAAGGTGAGGTTATGACCATAAACACAAAACACATGATTGCAAACAGTTTACATAAATTGAAAGGGTGTGATTTATGCATCTATGTTTGTGTGAATCAGACATTAAGTACATTTAGTGTTGGGTATAAACAAAAAAAAATTCATTCCTGAATTGATTCTGATTCACAAGCTCTTGGTTCAGTTTTTAATTTGATTCAGTTTGATTTGATTGTGATTCATTTGGCCATATTTCAGTTATAATATCCATTTTGCACATATATGTATATGATAAAACAATAACTTGCTATGGTAACTTATATTTAAAACAGTAACCCCAATTTGTTGATTCATTTAAAGGACTGGCTCTTTAAGAGTCATTTGTTTGTAAATAGAACTACACTACTGCTGTATGTTTTTTTGTTTCACTAAATCAAGAGTTAATATGTGTAATTGTTTGTGAATTGGATTGTGATCTCTTTTTGCAGTTCAATAGACACATTTTCTTTCCATTATTTCACTGTACACATCCTTTGTATCTTACCACATTCATTTCCAACCTCAAACGCTGGTTAAAGCCAAAAATGAAAATGCTGTCAGTATTTACTCACCCTCATGTTGTTCCAACCCTGGAAGACCTTCATTCATCTTCGAACACAAATTAAGATATTTTTGATGAAATCTGAGAGCTGGATCAATCCACCATACTAGTCCATTGGCTTCTTGAGGAATTGAAACTTGCTGGCCTCGAAAAGTTCTTAAAGACATCATTAAAATAGTCCAAGTGACTACAGTGGCTCAATCTTAAGTTTATCAAATGACGATAACTTTTTGTGGTCTTAGGGGTTGAAACAACATTAAGGGGAAATACTGACAGAATTTTCATTTTTGGGTGAACTAACCCTTTAAATATGATTTGTTATGTTGTAGTGACAATATTATGATTTGAAGAATGCATATTAAGTTGGCTTATTCCTCAAAAGTTGCTTTCTAATTTTATTGTCTCCTTCCACAGTTCCATCATGTCTCATTTAGATTTGTTGGATATTAAGCACAGTGGAGCGCCAGGGACTTTAGAGGTGAATATTTAAAGATGAAACTGGACGTTCCGACACTAATCTGCCCCAACTCCTGAGTTCGACCTCTACCAGCATGCCGTGACGCAGACAGAACCTCGGAACCAGAATTCCTCGCAGCCAGAATTATTGAACGGTACTGCTGGATCCCACTTCTTCAGCAGGGGATGATGGGTGATAGTCCCATGAAAATCACCTCCGCCCACAATCCTTATTCCCATCCTCTCATGGAGCATACAACCACCTCCAACGCACTGTGGAACATCACCCACGCCACCTCTTGGCGTCCGAACGCAACTGGGCCTAACGTCTCAGGACTGAGTGTGCCCAGAGATGGACACCGTCCTCCAGACGCTCGCCCTGTGCACCATGCTCCTAATGGACATCCTGGCTATAGTGGGCAACTTCACCATCATCACCGTCATTGCCAGACGCGCGACTGCGCAAATTCCGTGTTTGTCTTCCATCTCTGCCTGGTGGATCTCATCGCGGCCCTGGTGTTAATGCCTCTGGGTATGCTGTCAGGTCAGGGCTTTTTCAACAAGGCTTTGTGTCAGGGTTACCTGTGCCTGAGCGTGGGACTGATCAGTGCTGCTATCCTTACTATCTCTGCCATCAATGTGAGAAAGATATATTACGTCGTTCATCCCATGCGCTATGAGGTGAAAATGACAATGGGCCTGGTGGTTTCGGTATTGATTGGAATATGGATTAAAGCCATCCTCATGTCCGCATTCCCTTTACTCGGCTGGGCGCTTGACAGAGGGAGACGGGACTGACACTGGGGAAAGTCGTGGGAAAAATTGCTGAACCAAAGAGCTGTTCGCTCCACTGGATGGATGGAGGCCCCCAACGACTAGTGTTCATGGTCCTTTTCACGCTCATGTACTTCCTGTGTCCAGTGCTTATCATCTTTGTGGTGTACTGCAACATGTTTAAGGTGGCCAGGGTGGCCGCCAGTGCAGCAAGGCCCAGTCCCCACGTGGATGGAGACTCCTCGGGCCACGCTCTGAATCTCTGAGCAGCCGCTCGGAGCATGGCGGCCAGCCTCAGTGGTGCTCGACCACCCCCTCAGAGGACTTTCAGTGGGGGCAAGGCAGCGGTGGTCCTAGTCGCTGTAGGAGGTTCAGTTCTTCGGGTGCTGGCTGCCCTACTTTCTCATTCCTCCTGTACTGCGCCGTCATGCCGTCCTCTCTCGAATCCCTCGCACACATGGCCCAACTGGAGGACGTGTTCACCTGGATTGGGTACTTCTGCTTCACCTCCAACCCTTTTTTCTACGGCTGTCTGAAATCGACAGATCAGGGAAGAGCTGGCTAGAAACCTGGCCTACGTTTCAAGTGGGGGCGTCCCGGTGAGGAAGAGCAGCTGCCCAGTAGAGAGGCTTCTATTGAGGAGAACTTTCTCCAGTTTCTTCAGGGCACAGGTTGCAATATGCGGCCAAGGAATTCCCAAAGCATCTCCATCCCTCAACAGGAAGAGGACAATCCTCTCTCTACCAAGCTCCACAGGCCGTCTGTCGACTTCCACATTCCTGGCCAGATCATGGAGGAGACCTCGGAATTCATAGAGCAGCAACACATGAATGATCTTAATATATCAGACAATTGTATCAAGACTAAAACAGAACTGCAAGGTTGATATTTTCAGATGTAAAATCTTTATTTAATGTATCATATATTGTTGCTATGGTTTACCATTTGGATCTTTTTATACTCTGTCCAAGAATTTGTACATAGCTTGTTTTAATTTTTTGGTTGGTAGATTTGTGTCATATTTAAAGCATCTTTTTTCTTTTAGGAGAGATGTTGGACTGATAAAATGACCTCATTCCAGCACATGACCACTAGACAGAAACTTATTTACATTGATTCAGCAACATATGTCCTGGCAATCTAACATGGAAGCAACATTGTGATGTGGAATCTGTATTCAAAAAGTGGTATGAACCACAAGTGGTTGATGTTAAATTTTTAAGGCTCCTAATGTTAATTCAGACAACAAATAAGTAAAAAATTGGTTAATTCAGAATTGTAACAACAAAATTTGGAGCATGCACTAATATTGAACCAAGGTTGTTTGTGTGGTGGGTAGATTAATTCCTTAGCTGCCATAAAGTTATGGCCGTACGCAATGTCATATTTTTAAAAAAATGTTTCGGTCCCACTCTATATTAAGTGACTTTAAGTACTATGTACTTACATTGAAATTAATGATTTGATACAATGGACTTATTGTGTACATACATGTTTTACATTTTACTTATATTTGAAAAATACCAGCATGTAATTACAGCTATAATTAATTTATGTAATTGCATTTGTAATTACACAGTTGACCTTAACCTACCCTTAAACTGACCCATACCACTACACCTGTCCCTAACCTTACCCATATCGTACCTCAAAAGCAGCAAAAGTGTTTTACAATACAACAGGAACACAATAATATGTTGTTACTTATTTTTCAATGTAAGTACATAGTACTTAAAGCCACTTAATATAAAGTGGAACCAATGTTTCTTTCCTCAAAACTGAATTAAAAAAAAACATTGAAAAGTTTGGGGATGGTATGATTTAAAAAAAAAAGTTTTTGAAAGAAATCTCATACTTACCAAAGCTCACTTATTTGATTTTTCTTATTTGATTTTAATAATTAAAGTAATATTGTGAAATAATATTTCAATTACAATTACATTTTTGATTTGGTACTCAAGGAACATTTCTTAATGTTGAAAACAGTTCTCTCTTATATTTGTGTGGAAACCATGATATTGTTTTTGGGACTCCTTGTTGAATAGAAAGTTCAAAATAACCATTTATTTGATGCTTTTGTAACATTAATGTCTTTACTGTCACTTTTTATCAATTTAATGTGTCCTTGCTGAATAAAACTGTTCATTTCTTTCAAAAAAAAAAAAAAAATTACTGACCCCAAAATTTGTAACAGTACTTTTTCCAACAAATCGAAAAAAGATGTTGAAAGTGTTGACACTCTAAGAAAACACATATCAACTTCTATTCTAGTCATTTCAACAAGAAAGGGCACATAAATGAACAACTCAAAAAAAAAATGGAAATGTTCTCAAGAATCACATTCATATGGCAAGACTTAGCTAATCAGGCGTTGAGATACAATCTCGGGATTGAAAAAAAAAGTGTTTACAGGGAGTAAAAACTGCCTTGGTTTATTCAGTCACATTTTCCACACCTTGTGACATGAAGATGGCGGCTTCCACCCTGCCGGGCTTGGTGAGGCACCTGATCCACAAAATGGCCGGGGCCAATCAGATAGTCTCTGACAAAAGGTTAACAATCGGGTCAGCTGCAAACATGTGCCACTACAGATGTCCTTTGAGATATTGTACTTCTCCACCCACTCCAATAAGACAGAAACATTGCTTTTATTTGTATTTTTAGACGTGATGAAGATTGTAATACACCCGAAGTGAGATGGGTTCTGGAAGATACCCATGGCATGGCACTTCATATCTCTCTCCTCACTGCATTGACCATAAGAAAGTCCAGGCAGAGACTCAATGATCTCAGCTGGCTCATAAACAGAATGGTTGCGTATGCTAAATATCTTAAAGAGAGTTTGAGAGAAGATATAGTGTAATATACTACATACCTTCTTTGTTTTATTTCATCACATTTTTAATGTACCTATCCATAATGTTTTAATCTTGATATATCATTAAAAATGTTTTTGGACATGGTACACAAACTGTTCTGGACATGTAGCATGTTATTTGAAGTACCTTGACCATGTTCAGTTGCTGTACAGTACCATGGGACCACCACACAACATTTAATTAAGGTATTAAAAAGCTTGAAAGCCTTTTTGTATCATCAAGTTTGTAACATGAAGTTACAAATTCTGCCACAGAATGAAATTAAAAGAAGCTGTTTTGTTTCCTTGTCGTTCTTGTGATACAGACAAGACTCGTCTCACTGTCAATGGCATACTGTTTATGTGTAAACTCCCGTGTCAGTGCAGTGCTGTGTTTTGCCATAAGCAGAAAGAGGTTGTGGCCTCAGCATACAACAGTAAAGTTAATGTCCATTTAACCAACTTTGGTGGTTGCTATTTTGGTGGTCGCTGTTTTAAGAGATTGCTGTGCATGGCAGTAAAGACACAAGGTCTCAGATTTTCCCTTGTAATGAAATTAACGCTGGCTGTTGTTTTGATGAAATAGAGAGGAGAGAAAAGTACACTGGGTTAAAAAAGTAACAAAGAAAATATAGCAAATGTAATTAAAAGAAATAAAAAAATATTGAGGCTTAATTTTAATTACTCACTGTTTTGTTGGGTTAAAAATAACCCAACGAGTACCCTGAATAAAGCACCTTCCCAACTGTGGGTTATTTTAACGCAATACATTTGGTAGAAGTAACCGAACAGTTAAAGGAGTAGTTCACTGTAAAAAAACAACAACTTTTGCTGATAATTTACTCACCCCCATGTCATCCCAGATATCCATGTTTTTTTTTCTTCGGATTCAAAAAGAAAGGTTTTTGATTAAAGTATTCCAGGATTTTTCTTCATATAATGGACTGCAATGGGAACCAAATGGTCCAAGGTCCATAAGACAGTTTCAGTGCAAACTGCAAACTGTTCTAAGGGCTTTAAACGATTCCAGACAATGAATAAGGGTCTTATTCAAGCGAAACGGTCGCTCATTTAAAAAAAAAAAAGTTTAAGTTTTATAAGCTCAAATGCTCGCCTTGCTCTGTTCTTTGATGCGCGTTCGTGACTCTCCTGTTCAAACTTGTTTATCAAAATGAACGAATCTTTTTTCGTGTAATTTGGTTCATTCAACGAACGAAATGAACGAGTTAACTCAGGAAAAGATTTGTTCATGAACAAGTACGAATAGGAGAGTCACGAACGTGCATCACAGAACAGAGCAAGGCGACCATTTGATGTAAACGTTTTTTTTTTAATGAGCGATTGTTTCGCTTGATAAGACCCTTATTTATCATCTGAAATCGTTTAAAGCCCTTTGAACAGTTTGCACTGAAACTGTCTTTTGGACCTTGAACAGTTTGGTTCCCATTGAAGTCCATTATATGGAGAAAAATCCTGGAATGTTTTCATCAAAAACCTTAATTTCTTTTCGACTGAAGAAAGAATGACATAGATATCTTGGATGAGTAAATTATTAGCAAAAGTTTTTTTTTACAGCGAACTACTTATTTTTGACATTATGTTAATTAATAAAATACACAGTATTTTGAAAAACAGATTATTTATTTGTATAAAACAATAAATATGTCTCAACAAATATTTTTTACTTACGAACTAAAAATTGGGGAGTCATAGCATTTAATGTAAATATACATAATTGTGTACATAAATTCAAAATACACACATACAACATATGTATTTACCCAACAGCCGGGTTATTACTAGAAATGACCATTTTTAGGAAAAATAACCCAACATAGTGACCCAATATGTGTAACCCAATGCAATGGTTGGGTTAAAAAAATGACCCAACGTTTTTTACTGTGTATTCATGCAGTCCCCTTTAAATATTTAGGGTCAGTAGGATTTTGTAAATATATTTAGCGAGGATGAGAAATTATTGATTTACTTAAATTTACTGGAATCCTGCAAAAAAAAAGATCATGGTTTCCACAAAAATGCTAAGCAGCACAACTGTTTTCAACATTGATAAGAAATGCTTCTTGACCAACAAATCATCATATTAGAATGATTTCTGAAAGACACTGAAGACTGGAGTAATGATGCTGACAATTCAGCTTTACCATCATAGGAATGCATTTTTATTATAATAGATAGCCTAACAGTTATTATAATTGTAACATTATTTCAGAATATTTTTGCTTTATTGTATCCTAAATAAAAAAAATGCAGATTTAGTGAGCAAAAAACATTAACAAATCTTGCAGACTTCAGTGTTTAAGTGACAATATTAGCTACACTCTTAGAAGAAAAGGTTCTATAGAACCTTAAAAGGTTCTATCAGCGCTACGTATTTGGAAGCCCTAAAATGTTCTATACACCTTTTTTAAGGGTTTAATAATAAGAAACCTTTAGGGTTCTTTGTTACCAGGAAAAAGGTTCTATATGAAACCTTTTGGGTTCATTTATTATCATTTGTTTTGTCCTTTCCGAATAAATATTTAATATTATTGACATAATATTTACATCAATTAACATCAAGACCCAAAAAAATGTATTTATGAATGCATGAATGATCACAAAATTAAAGAAATGGGGGTTAGAAAATGTGTATATTTATATCATTTTATGTAGTTAATCAATATCAGCACGAAGAGTGCCATCAGTTTTTCTCCTCCAAAAATCAGCATGATTAAAATGTTAGATTAACAGTTTAATAAGCAATCATTTAATTACAACTTCAAAATGTTCCAGAATAATGTAATATATCAATGAATAATAGCCTATTTTGTGCCAAAAGGGTTCTTTCTTGTCATTATAGAACTTTTTATAGCATAAAAGGTTCTTTGGAGTGTATATTAAACAGAATTTTATTAATAATATTATACTGTTTGATTTACCTCCAAGACTTTTGGCTCTATCAAAGAGAAAGATACCATCACAATCACATGTTAATGCTGTTTCACTATTAATAACTGCCTTGGAGGACATCTCGAAATAACTCAGTAAACTCATCTTGACAGAAAAGGACTGAAGATAACACATCATTATTGAGGAGGGCAAATGCCATTATCAAGAAATACAGTGCAGAAGAGTCCACCACAGCAGTCCACAACATTCACTGTTCATCGTTGCTCTCTCTCTCTCTTCTCACCCATCACTCCCCCACCCATTACTTTATTTTTATATCAGATTAGGTTATAGATTTACAAATGATGACATCCCTAACAGGAGATTTTTGGAGATTCATTTTGTCAGGTTTTGGTAACTTCTGGGCACAAATTGTCCCCAAATTACACACACAAATATACAGTGTAAAAAATAATCGATAATTTTAATGGTAAAAGTCTGTAAAAATGCTACAATGCAAAACTGTTAATTGGTTAACAGAAAGTTTCCATACTATATACGGTAAATAACAGTGATATATATTTTTAACTGTAAAATACCATTAAATTTACAGTTTTTGAAAGTGAAAAAGAACAACTCACATTACAACAGCTATAATTTACAGTGAAAAACTGTTAATTGACATTTCCACAATTCCCTGCGTCACACTTCACATTTGATGCATTTTTGTTGAAATAACTGTTTCCTCATAATTTTCTTGTTTTTTTTCTAATCAGTTATGTACATTAGGGTTTTATGTTACATTTAATGTTGTTAAATGAATGTTTATTGCATTTTTAAATTTCACGTGTGTTATGGTGTTTAATGTTTGTGTGAATGACACTGTGCAGCTTCTCTATGTAAGTATCTTCTAGCAGAAGACAACTTGTGATGAGCTTTGATTGCTCATTTAACTTATATCTCTGCTGTGGTGATAGATGGTGGTCAGTGTATTACAATGGTACAAAACAGAAATCAAATTTTAAAAAAAATATTATATCAACAGATTTCAGTAAATGAAATACAGTATATTACTGTAAAGGTGATTGCAGTTTATTATTGTAAAAGAGATTATGGTTTTGATGTAGGCTATTTTTAACAGAATTGTTCTGGCAACTAAAGTTGCCAGCATTATTCAGTAAAAATTACGGGGTTTTTTTTTACAGTGTAGAGATATTCACATTTAGTAACTTGCACACACAAACACATTTAGTAACTTGCACACACAAACACTCATGTGCAAACACTCTGCAGACACACACTCATGTGCACAAACTCACATCAGTGCGACACATCAATGTACTTTGATGTTTGGTAAGTAAGAGGGAGACCCCTAGTGGTGAAGTTCAAACAACCTGACCTTTTAGCTCTGCTGAGAGATGAAGGTGCTGAGAGCTTTGTGAAGTCATATGCAGCACTGGGGGAGTTGCTTCTCAGTGCTGATTAGAGATCAGTTTGTGTGTTCCCTCATATATCACTCCACCCAGAGAGTTTTCAAAAGTTTGTTTGGACTTCAAAAGTCAAGATAATGACTTTCAATACAATCACTATTCCAACTGAATTAAAATCCGGGTGTACTGTTAATATGTGTCTAACATTATTTGCTACAGTATCAAAATGTATGCCATAATAAATCAGTAATAGCAATATAAATACATTATTTATACCAGATCAATTACAGAGGTAAAGCCCAATTGGGGGTATCACCTAGGCCTACTAGATGAATAGATTCATGAATAATGAGTAGCCAGATTTCAGTGATCTTAGACACGGTGGGGAATTGATTAATGGATCCCAGTTTAAATGGCTATAAAAGTGTTAATGAATAAAGCACATTTTGGGATATGCATCTGTGTAAAAGTATCCGTAGATTGGATTTGATTCCAGCTATAGGAACATTCCTGTTCTTAAATCCGAGATCCGCAGTGAAACAAACAAATCGAGACTCAGCTCAACTGTGATTTAGTGGCGGAACACGGGCTTTATTCTCGACCACTGTGGGACTTGGTGTTTCCATGGTAACTTATCCTCTGTGACATTTCTCTGGCTAAGGGAGTGCGTTCATGAGCAAAAAGACCCTTATCATAACCACTTTACAAAGCAAAAATGCAAAAGTTTGTTTCTCTCTCGGTAAACATGCACTGAGATGGCATGGTTGGTTGTATAAATATAAAAGATTAAAATTTTAAACAAAAGTCCGAAACTATCCTGTTGATTACAATCAGTCCAGTTTTAAAAGGCCAATAACTAAATAACTCAAATGTCCTGCAATACTTGACCTAATTCAATTTGCAGCGATTTTGCTTAAAGTGATTTCTCTGGGGCGCTATTGCATCGAAAATTTGCGTAGACCATAGACTGTAAAAAATAGGTTTACAGTCTTTAGGTTTACAGGTTTACTGTATAAAAATAGGTTTACAGGTTTACTCTCTCAGGCTGTGGGCGGGACTGTGATGCGAACTGAAACTCCGCACCGACTGCACAGCAGACAGCAAAGCAGCTGAAGTTTTGCAAGGGCAAACAAAAATCTTGTTGTTTGAATAAGCACTGAACACAGTTGTCTATAAAAGCTCATATTTTATTTATTTGATGTCTGACTAAGAAATGTGGGACCTGAGAGAGGCAATACTAGCATTTGCCAGTCCACTTAAATGTGCATACAGTAGCATTTGATTTTTTATAAAATGCGATGATTTTGACTAAATGTATTTTACAACAGGAAAACTGAGCGCCTATATAGCTATAACATTCTAGTTGGTAAGCTGTTAATGAATGTAATGTAATGGCGCTGTTTCCATAGGAAAATCATATGCACAGGTGCGCCACCGCGCTGTTTGTACTGGAACTACACGAAGCGACGAGTGATCCTTGTCACCGAGGTAACTTTATTTCTAAGAAATGTGTTCTTTTATTTATGATTGCAAATACACTTAATTTATTAATATTTAATCATGTTATGGTAATAATATTAAATTATTGTTAATTCAAGGCTGTTAATATGCACGTATTCAAAATCTATTTTTTGAATATACAATATCTACACCCTCCAGTTGTCCTCATATGTATAAATGTAATAAAACATAGTTTTACTACAGTATGTTGTAGTAGTAACTAAAAAATAATAATAAAAAATGTACAAGCTTAATTTATTTGATCAAAATAAGCAAAAACAGTAATATTGTGAAATACTTTTACATTTTAAAATAACTGTTTTCTATTTAAATATATATATTTAAAAATATAATTTATTTATGTGATCAAAGCTGAATTTTCAGCATCTTCACTCCAGTTCAGTTCTCTTCAGTGTTACGTGATCCTTCTTTTGACACACTAATAATCAGAGTGAAGAACGAGATTACAAATTAGCCTGCCCTATCAGTCGATTGAGCAACGATTTTCGTTTTAAACTGAATCATTTGTGAAATGGGCGTGTTCGATTCAATAGGCCCAACCAATAAGATTGGTCCCTCACACGTCGGTCGATTTCTGTTGGTTCGTGTATCAGGCAGGAGAGCAGTCACAAAGGGGAGAGACTTCTAACCAAACGAACCAGTTGATTCAGTGCATGGAAGTGAACTAGCAGCACGATTCGTTCATTTCAAAGATTCGTTCAAAAACACCGAATCGTTATCAGCACACTGTAAGCCACTTCGAGACGTTTAGCAAACGTTACATGGTATGGATACAGTCTTGGATACGGTTTTTGCGAAAAATGAATAAATAAATAAATAAATTGGCGTTCAAAACAGATCGTATGAGCCTCATCGATGGAAACTTTTTAATCACGGAAACATTAATCTTCTGTGTTTCTGATTTTGGGTACTTTGTGCTGTCCCAGCTAATGTAACGTTAGTTGCAGCGGTCAAGTATAAGATTGATGTTATACAGAGCTGCCATTTAACATGTTTTAAAGGATCTGTTTCCATACGCTGGCAGCATCACGTGCAAATCTGCCAACGCCTTTTCTCTCTTTGGCTTCGTTATTCTCCAAACTCTAGGATAATTACAACCGCGTTCAGTTTTAAAGGTTTTTATTAGTTGTTTTATAAACGTTTTGGAAAATGGGTTGCACTTTAAGTGCTGAAGATAAAGAAGCGATGGAGAGGAGTAAGATGATTGATCGGAACCTTCAAAAGGACGGAGAGAAAGCATCCAGAGAAGTCAAACTACTGCTGCTCGGTATGATAAAGTTTAATACCAGTTTTCAATAATTCATGCTATATTGCGAGTACAATGTGTATTTTTTTCTGTTTTATCTCTGTTTTAAGCGCTTTCGGAGCTCCAACTCGATTGTTTCAAAAAAAGTGTTTCATGTGGACTAATAACAGTTGATAAAGAATGTGTTGTGTTTGTACTTGTCTTGGCTTAGTGTGCTGTCAAAACATGTTTTTCCGTGGAAATCCTGTCCTAAACCATCCACTGAATGAGCATCACCTTTTTTTAGGCTATTACCACATTTTACCTACACTATTTGGTTGCTCTGTATGACCTAACCAAATCCACACTCCTAAAACGGCTGTGTGATGGAGGAAAATAGCGGAAAGTAATGGTATGATTGTGGCAATATCAGCTATCAAATGGACTGATGGAATGCAGAAGATAATGACTGTTTTCGACCATAAGAGTCACAAAATACTGGTGTTTTGTCTGTCTATTTATTTTCTGATACTTTATTTGGTAGCATATTAATTTTCAGAGACAGAGGCACCCCTTACAGAGCAGTTAGTCAGCTAGTGTACAGTAATATAGTAACTAGACACAACTCTCTCAGAAAACTAGACACAACTATTTGTGGGTTGCTTTGGAGTTTGGATAAAGTGCTAAAAGAAGTAATGTAATATTCCAAGGATGTAGCAAGTGCCTTATGACAGCTGTTGTGTCTGGTTGTTGTTTTCAGCTGTTGACAGGTTGTTTCTCTGAGTAAACCATACTGGGATTGGTCAGAGGATTGACCTCTGTGTGAGAGAGAATTCCTTTGGCCTGTGATATTCTTCTGCATGCAGATTCTTTGTCAAAACAGTTTAAAAACATTGTACATTGTTACACAATCAAAAGGTATGATCACTTTGTCTATTGGTGATATTGTCGAATTCATATTTAATGTTTAAATTGTTTAAGTCAAAAACAGATAAGACTACGACAAACAATATCTTGGACAGTATTCCTGTCAGAGGGTATACATTTGTACAAGTCTTTGTGTGCATGAAAATCATCATCTTTTTTGTCTCTTTTTTTCTCAAGTTATGTAACCCTTCTCCTCTTGGCATTTAATTCGTGCATTGGGGCATGTTAGGGGGTTTGGCTTTTTATTCTGAATGCAGAAACCCACAGTATGCTGGAAGGGGCAAGCATTTCAATGAGCCAAATATTACATGCTCCGCTAAACTCTGAATGGAGCTGTTATGAAAGAACTGTCTAAGGACGGCGAGTTCTGAGAGTCATCCTTCATTACCAAATGACTTGTATGCTCTTGCTGTTTTAAAACTGCTGGTGGGTTTTGATAGCTACATCCCTGTTGGCAAGAGAATTGCATCTGTCTAACAGAGTTGACTATGGCTTGAGTTGTAATTAGCAGTGCACAATGAGCTCTTAGCTTAATCGCATTTGTGAGAACTCTCTTGTGGATTTTTCTTTGTGTTCTGTGTCGCTTTCCTGACATCAGCAGATTCAGGGGCATTAGGCTATGATGACTATACTTTTGCTTCTGGCTGAACTGCAATTCAAGTGGTCTGTTTAAAGGGATACTACACCCTGAAAAGAAAATTCGGTCATAAGTTTATTGCCTTTATATTGTTCCAAACCTGTCTGACCTACTTTCTTCTGCGAAACACAAAACCTGAAGATATTATGAAGAAAATTAGGAACCAAACTACATTGGAGGCTCTCGACTTCCATTTAATGTACAAAAAACACAGAGACATTTCTTAAAATAGCTTATTTTGTTTTCCACTGTTGTCATCTCTTTCTATTCCACACAACTGAGTATATCAGTGTTGTTATCGTTTATTATAACTAAAAAAATGTCACTACAAATTGTTTAAATAAAATATAAATATTAGATTTCAAAATCTAAATTGGAAATCTTTAATTGGTAACAAACTGAAATAAAATAGGATGAACATGGGTACATGTACTTGTCACGGTGGCTGTAATGAATGCGCATAAGAAAGGAATAGGGAACAAAAAATGTATTAAATCATCACAAAACACTTCTAGAACACAAATCTACACAAAAACAACCACATTTAACTTAGATGATGACAGACAAATGAACTGACCGAACTCAGGGTTTAAATGGACAGGGAGAGAACCAATAGAAATTTGAACAGGTGATATAAATCCGCAATATTAATATTTTTCTCACACAGTTTTTGTGAAAATATGTATTTGGCTTTATATTTTAGGAAGCGGTCTCTCAAAGGTCACACAGGTCGCTTTAAAGGTTCCTGTTTAAAAAAGGGCTGTGTTGAGATTTAAAATACCCTTTTGTTTTCCACAGAAGCAATGACGTTGAGTAAATAATGACAGACTTTTCATTTTTGGGGTGAACTCTCTCTTAAACAAATGTTTTGCTTCTCAACTGAGAGAAGACTTCTTAATGTAAAATTAGTTTCTGTTTGATAACACTATGATTATCCCACTGGAGGATATTGCTCAGTAGGGGGTTTGGCATCTGGTGTCTGTCTGCTCACAGCTCTAAGTGAACCTGCACTGTTGAAAAAGCTAAATGAGAATAAATCATGCCTCTGCTCAGCTGGGGTTGATAAATAGTAGTGATCTTAACCACACTGCACATGCCACTGCAACTAACTATATAATTACAGCAGGAGTGAGCCATTCAAAGCATTCACAGATGTGTATGTGGAGATTTTGTGGCTGTGCTGCACAGTCCTGCAGACCATGATGCTCAGACACAATCCAGACCGTGTGTGGCTTGCATTCCAGAGTTGCAGTTAGTAGGGGAAAGTGTGGAAGCGCTGATCTAGCTTCCGGTTTGTGTGCAGTGAATGATCACATTGACTTTGGCTGATCCTAAATCAGTTCTCTCACAGTTAGAGACTTAAAATGAGTAAGTAAGCTAAAGCTAGTTAGATTGTTAGCTTAGTGATAAAACCACACAATGGTTGCCGATATGAGCCCAACATCATTTGCTCATGGTTTTGGAGTTTCAAATATTTATTTGAACTAAATCTGCTTGTTTATTTAAATGATGTTTTTATAAGGTACATTTTTTGCAATTATAAATAGGGATCTTTCGCCGTGACGTCACGACACGGTTGCATGTGCTCTGGTTGGCAGAAAAGTAATGGCCGTATGCCGCACAGTATTATAAAGTCATAATTTAACCCAAAGATTGGGTACTGTACAGTCAGTGTATCATCTGTGTACACATCCTTATAGATTAAGGGCAAACATTTTTACGTATATGTTGACCAATGTTATAAATCAGAGGTAAGATCATTTTGATTCAAAATATAGCCCATGGACAAATTGCACTTCTATTTTACTCTAGTTGTAACAAATTTACCAGTTATCCAGTTAACACAAGTAATATTCGTAATTATGACTTATAGGCATCTAAAGATTTGTATCGCCTTCATTGACTCTCTGATAAGCATAGATGGCGTGTCGATGAGATACAGGTAGATGTCGCCGAATGTCAAATCTGGCCATGTGTTAGGACTTTTGTTCCAATTCTCACTCAGGTGATATGGATCAGGCATAGAACATGAACCCTGGTTATATAAAAGCTTTACCTTATATCTCCTTTTAGCTGTTTCGTACAAAGAATTATAATTTTGCTGACAGAACACATAGACTGCTGCGTATGTTTTGGTTCTTTTTGCCAACCAGTTCGCGCCCACGCCCATTTCGTGACGTCACATATGACGCTGGCGAACATCCCTATAGTAGAATATAAATATCATTTTCGTCCTTTGGGTTTTAATCCAATTTTATCGTTATGATGCTGTCATTAAATTGCTGAATTTGCTTATGTTAATGAGAGAAGTAACAATGTCAAATTCATGAGTTTTTGCAATTTTTTGATCCATTTCATAATATAGCTAACCCAATTGTAATGATTACTGTAGAAATTCAGTGTTTTTGGGTGAACTACTATAAAAAAACCCAGATTCAGCTTGCTTGAAGGATAAGTTCGGTATTTTACAATTAAAGCCCTGTTTTAAGATAGTTTCTGATGAAATAGAATGGTTAAGATTGTTTTTTAGACAGATGCTGCTGTCCCAAAAATTTTCAGTTTTTGTGGTTGCACCCCCTCACCTTCACAATGGTTGCCTAGGTGCACAGGAACAATCCTTCATAAAATGCATAAAACTTTAGTTTATAAAGACGTGAAACTCACCGAGTGGTCTGGGGTGTTCACTGATATGCTCACACAAAAATCGCTGCAAACAATGCTTTCCAACAGGTGTTTTACCATTTGTTGTAAAACTGTAACCTATTTTTCCGAACGCCTCACAACCGTACATTCTTCCGTTTGAGAGCTTGAATAATAGACACTCCAGCCCAGTTGGTGGCGATAATGCACCTTTGCCAATTGCAAGCAAACCACTTGTATAGTATAGCCTACGATACCACGACTGCATAAGACTACAGAAAGAATACAAACAACCCCATTTCCGTTTCCAGGCGCGGAGTAATAACATACAGTACATCACAGAACAAGTCAATGGAGATGGACAAAAACTACGATAAAACAGTTGGAAAGCATCTTTTGCAGTGGCATATCAGTGAACACCTCAGACCACTTCGGTGAGTTTCACGTCTTTACTAAAGTTGTATATCGTTTTATAAAGTATTGTTCCTTTATAAAGGATTGCCATCACAGAAACTGAAAATTCTCGGACAGCAGCATCTGTCCAAAAACAATCTTAACCATTCTATTTCATCAGAAACGATCTTAAAAACAGGAGCTTTAATTGTAAAATGCCGAACTTGTCCTTTAACTGTTCGTGTTGGAAAGGTCAATAGGTTTGTGTTTGGAAAGTCCAGGGCTGATTTTAGATAACTTTTTCACTTCTTCTTAACCATTGATAACTCATTGTGCTTTTACTTGTCCCAAGGCCTCATCAGACGTGGCAGGACGCTTTGAGCTGTCCCACTCTTCGGCTGCAGAATGCCTGCGGTTCAAAGATATTTTCACATGATTCTCTAGCCCCAAAGACCCACAGTTATTTCCTCACCCTGCCATATATTTGAGCTAATAGGGCAGCAATCCACACCTCAGGAGCAGAAATGATTGATCTAACCCTTAATGCATCTTACAGTAGATTTGCTGTATGTAAATGAGCAGCACAAATGATCCTGAAGAATGAACAGTTGACCAAGTGGGCTGAATTTATTTATTTATTTATTTAGTCATTTTGATTATTTTATTGGACAGCACTTTGGTCAACCTCGGTTGTTGCTTTTTAAAACAACACTGATTGATTGAATTTTTCTCCAGAATGGCAAGCCAACGAATATTTGAAGTTCAACGGGTAACCTCAGATCTCAGGCAATGGAAAAGTATTTTGAAGGGACGGAATCTATTACTCCATATCCAAAAAGTGTTCAAAACAATACCTGGCAGTTTGCATAAAAATGTGAAATATGCTTTATTCATTCTTGTTTTTCATTTCACTCGTCAATTGAGAATTACGGTTAAGCATTGGATTATGTACACACCATGCATCCACTGGCCTGTTTGCTCATGTTTGTACAAACATCTCTTTCTGGTGTATTAGTTAATAAGCCATCTAAGTGAGTCATTTGACTTGTTTATAAAAAGCTCACCTATCGTAGCTCCTTCTGTCCTAACAAACACTTTGGCTGGCGAACTAACATCAGACAAACCTTTCATCTTCAGGGCATTTAATCTCACCGTATGGTAAGAGCAACCCGAAATAAAGAGCTTGTTCTGCAGCTCATGCTGGGCTTGTGATGTGGGAGGCAGAGGTTGAAAGCTTCTATTCATCTAATGCAGACCTTCTCCTGAGCGTGTGATATTTGGGGTCAGGCGAAGACTGCATTTATCCATTTTTCCATATCAACCTCAACCTCGTCATCTTTGTTTTGTCTTTTTTTTAGGTGCTGGGGAATCAGGGAAGAGTACAATAGTTAAGCAAATGAAGTGAGTGTTTTGATTATCATTATTTATTTATTTATTTATTTATTTATTTTTAAATCTATTTTGTTCTTGTTGTGCCAAACCTCTCAAAAAATTACAAAAAAATGGAATGAGCAGACCCTTCGGGCACAATGATGTATAATAGTGGAAGATTATATAATTTCACATGTATATGTATGTGTGTATGTGTTATTATTATATTAATTCTCAAAGGAAAAAATTTATATTCTTTTATACTATACATACATTTGTTTATATATATATATATATATATATATATATATATATATATATATATATATATATATATATATATATATATATATTATTGTTTGAGGTGACAAACAAAATTCTATCACTGAATAAGAGACAAACATTTCCAATAGTCTTTGAGGTTTATTTTAATGCAAGAAAAGCAGTCACACCGTCACACGGAGTGGCTGCAGAGTGTGACAGTGAGGGAGGGCATTCTTCCTTTTTTAAAGTTTTGACTCCCAAAGTGTTATCTTTCTAGGCCAATGGTGGTATTTTCAACCATATGTGGAATATTCTTAGACTTGTTCATACAGTAATATTTTAACTCTTGAGAGTGGAGGTCCTCCGGTCACGTACCAACACTCTTTACCATTCCAATAGAGTTGCATTTTAGAATAAGGTTTGTGTGTGCTCTTTTACGGTCATATGATGTTCACACACCTTGAAGATAACGATTCTTCCACAGTGTGTGAGTGTGTACTAATACATTAGTAGGCCTACTTATAATCAAAATACATTGAAAATGTATTTGTATTTGACATTAAAATGTTTAAATAAATAAATGATTTTATGGCCATTCAAGCAATCACATGTATTTTTATTTGCTTTCTGTACTGAATATTTTGGTTTATGGATGACCAACATCAGAATCAAAACAGCCTAAAGGGAACATTGCTGGCTGTTATCATTGGATTTTGTTGATTTAATTGTTTTGTTTGATGCGCAGTAGATGTTATCCTATCGGATTTATTTTACTTCAGGATCATTCATGAAGATGGTTACTCAGATGAGGAGTGCAAGCAATATAAAGTCGTGGTTTACAGCAACACTATCCAGTCCATCATTGCCATTATCAGGGCCATGGGCCGTTTGAAGATCGACTTTGGGACTCTGCAAGAGCGGTAAGATACGGTTAATAAATTGAAAATGCATGCAGAATTACCCATAAGCAATAATTAGGGTGTAACGATACCCTCATGACACAATTTGATACATATCACGATACTGAACTATTGAACGATTATTGTGATACTCTAAGACATGATAAAAGGTTACTGTTGAATAAAATGCTAATTTTGATATTACATTGTGTGTGTAAATGAATAGACTTGGACTTAGTGCTGATAACCCAATGCACAGGACAATGGTGACACCAGAATAACAATTTTCATGATTCTGAAGCTGAAAATACAGAATTATTTTAGATGAATATGCTTGCGCTCTGTCACAGACTAGATATAGGCTATTTAAAATAAATGTAGGCCACTTTTTACTGGTAACAGACATTTTGCATTATCAGAACCCTCAAATATTCCCTGATTGCATTTTTATACGTTATATTCAACATTATGTATAATAGTTTAATGTAGTGCTTACACTAAAACTCTGAAAACTTTTTTCTCACACATTCATTTTTATTTTGGGGGAACTATCCACGATACGTATTGTTGCATTTTTGTATTGGGATATGTTGTGGCACGGTATATTGTTACACCCCTAGCAATAATTTATTACTTCTCTTGTCTAGACTGCATAGTGCTGGAATTCAAGTACAGCAATGTTTACAAAATTCACCCTCTGGACATCTCAAATTGAGTTTAGTCCTTTTTAGCCTTCCCAGGACAAAAGTATTTCGATCATTTATAATTTCATGATGCTCTGATCCACCATTATACTTGGTCACAATATCTCAATACAGCAAGAATGCACTGATGTTTTCCCTCACTGGAATCTACTGAGGATTAAATTAACATGACGAAGAATGATATTTAATTATTTATAGTTATTTACTCTTAATTATTTAATATTATTTCTAATTCCTGTCATATGAAAACAAACATGAAACACACCTAGTGTAGCTTCATTCATGAGCTTATGAGGTATGTTTTAATGAATCGAGTCAAAAAGAGTTCATCAGTCAAATATGAGTAACAAACTCCATATTCAAAATTGAAATTGACTGACAGCTTAAATTAAAGGAGACCAGTTTTCAGATTTTGTTCTTTTTAATATCAGGATGACGCTCGTCAGCTTTTCGTGCTCGCGGGCACTGCAGAGGAAGGGGTCATGACCCCTGAGCTCTCTGGGGTCATCCGCCAGCTTTGGAAGGATGAAGGAGTCCAGATGTGTTTCCTCAGATCACGGGAGTATCAACTCAATGATTCAGCAGCATAGTAAGTGCACTTTCTTGAGATGGACCAAGGTTTTTCACAAGCTATTCTGTGAGGTCTAGCAGAGTGACCACAGGTGCAGTTCATCACGATAACATGTTTGACATGCAGAACGTGTCTAAATAATATATAAATAAAGTTTGTGCTGTGTTTCTTTCAAATAAATGTTGTTGGTTTGATATTTTGTTATGTAATGCAGTAACATTCATAAACATTTAAGTGTCCAAATACTTATTTTAAAATAAAGTATACAATTATTGGAACGGAACATGCCAATGTCTATTTTGGCTTACAACTTTAGATACTGTTATTTTGCAAATATTGGTTTTACTTACAAAACCTTTGTTTTATTGTACCACAATTTGTCTCCACAGAATTGTGCTATTGTTTGAAGTGTTTGATGTGGAGTAAATCAGATTTCGTTTCCTTTAGCCTTGTGCAGACCTGTTTTTTAATGGTAGATTCCAGCTCATTGACTGTGGAGAAATTTGTGGCTTTCTGAATTCTATTGCACAACGTTTTTCCCCTCACAGATTTTTTCCATGTTACCGTCATTCTTTCACTCTGTTTTCAGCTTTGGTAGCCACTAAGAATGTTTCCAGTAATAATAAAGACAAGAGCAAACTTCTCTCCTTTCAGTGAACTCATGCGTTCATGGATTGAAACTATAGAGCCAAATCTAGAGCCAAAGAAGTTTTATGCTGTGAGCTCCATCTTTATTTTAGCCACAAGCCTGTACTGCATTTCAAATAGTTTTATTGGCATGGTGAAAGAATTCTTTACATTGCCAAATCATTCATAATACTATTATAATACTTTTTTTTTACATGGAGATAAACATTGCAATAAAAATGTTAAATCTAATATATATAATTGGGGCAGGATGTCAAAAAGTGAAGCTCTGTTTCCACTTGGTTCTCTGAGCAGTGAGGGCACAGTCACTCTTCCTTCGGCAAGCAGGTCTGCCTGTGTCTGCCTGTCTCTATGCTCAGTGTGTGTTCACTGAGTCTGTACATGCTCCGGACTTTCCTCAGTTTTGGGTCGCTCACTTTACTCGGGTATCCTGCCGATTCATATGTTCTGTGTAGGGCCAAATAACATTTCAATTTACTCTGTTTGGCTGTTGCGTTAGTCCAATATTTGAGGTATTTTTCTTTTTGTGTTTTAGTTATTTGTTTTGGTGTGGCTATGTTTTTAATGTCAGTTTGTGACGTTAAAGGGATGGTTCACCCAAAAATTAAAATTAAGTCATTAATTACTCACCCCCATGCTGTACCAACCCCGTAAGACCTTCGTTCATCTTTGGAACACAAATGAAGAAATTTTTTGTATCACTACCACCCTGCCTATACCCTAAGGGATTGAAACTTGACGGCCCTAGTGTGTGACATAGATAAAGAAGATGTGTTCCGCTTTTGTTTGTTGTTTTATCATAATTGTGTCTCTGTGCTTGTACAGTATCGGGTGTGGGGAAGACGTCTCCTCCAGGGAGGTGTTTGTCCCCTGAGAGTTCAGTGTGTCCAGTTCTTCACCTGTTCTGGCATTCAGGTCTCCACAGAGTAGCACACTTCCCTGTGACTGGAAGTAATTAATGTCTACTTCAAGAATAGAGAAACTGTCTTCATTAAAATATTGAGACTCTGCTGGAGGGATATAAGTGGCAAAGAAAATATAATTTCTTTGTTGCTGTAACTTATTAATTTTTAACCTTGTGTAGAATTGTCCTGTTTTAACTACTTTGATGGCATGGGCAAGATTTGATCTGGGCAAGATTTGATTTGTACCAGATAAGCATGCCTCCTGAGTATCCATGCGTCACTCCAGGCAGTTTAATGGATGGGATGATGAGTTCTCTGTAGCCTTTGGGGCAGCCGGTGGGTCCATCTCTTCTGCTCCATGTCTCCTGAAGGATGGTGATGTATGAGTTTTTGATTTCTCAGTTGAAATCTGGGTTTATCTGTTTTAATCTCTCTCTTGTTTTAATCTAAATCTGTTTTAATTCTCCGTTTTTAAACGAAAACGCAACAGTGTCAGACGGGGCCTCAGTCTGCTGTGTAGACAGAGGCTGTTGCTGGTCTGGTCTGTTGTCTGAACTGTTTGCAGGGAGAGGATCAGTCTCCTTGAGCTGGACCATTTCTCCCTCTAGATCTGTGAATCTCTCCCTCATATCAGTGCAATAGCAGTGTGGATGGGGGTCTTTTGTCAGTTCTGTGCTTGAAGAGCCTCTGTGTTTTGTCTGATCCACGTCTGTGTGGAAGACTGACTCCTCAGGAGGGATAAGTTCGCTGGTAGTAGTCTCTTTCTGTGCTCTGGCTTTGATGCAGAGGAAGTCTTGTTCAAAGAGACCATTGATGCTTTTTATCACCGCTGTACCCGTTGTTTTGTAGATATTTACGGTCGTAGTTTTGTCTTTCTTGTTTCTCATTTTTAGCTGGAAACCCCAGGATGGTTTTTCTTTTCAGCAGAGGGGTAGTGTGCAATGATGGCCTTGTGCCATGCATAAGGCTTGTTGGTATAGAATATCAGGTTACTTATGCTGCCATCTTTATGTAGGTCTGCAAAAAGGGTTTCTGGGTTGTCTGTCAGTCTTTTGTTTTTGTAGACTTTCCGTGCCGATTCATTTGTTGACATCTTTAGGATAGTGTAGTTCCAAAAATGGGGGTTGTTTAGGCCTGACTCTGTGACAGAGCGTAGTGTTCAGAGCTCTTCTGGGGGCACTGGTAAGAGTAGAGAGTAGAGTAGAGAGTTTTCTCTCTTTTTCCTTGCTATTATTGTTGTGTTTGTGTTTTCTTGCGTGGGGGGTTCGTCTTTATTTGTGTATTTTTTGTTTTTGATTATTTGGCCCTCTTGCTACCTTTCTTATCAGGGAAACACTTATGGTTATCTGGGCGATAAAACGATAAAAATTATTATTAGTGAAATAATTTTTCTCGATAAAGCGATATCAAGAGGCCGATAAATGTTCGATAATGTTTATGCGGCAAAATCGGAACGAAACTCATTTGAACTGCGAGCACCACACAGAGCATTTATCTGCTCGGCTCAAAGTCCAAACGGCAGCACACCAGAGCCCGTCTAACGGGAGAGCCTTAGGGACTTCCTATTAGCCCCATTGTGTATCATTTTGGTTGCAGTTCCATTAGAATTCCACTGGAGGTGATCGCGGGAGAATGCAGAATGAATGGGAGTCTATGGAGCTAAACGGCTAAATGTGTCTCTTTCACCTGCTTGTCATTGAATCAACATTTCTCGAATTTTCGATTTCTTACAGGTTAGGCCGTTGTTGGCCAGAACACGCTAGCATTCTGCTATTGTATGATGTCATCACATTTTTGAATAGATTTTTAGAACAGATAAGTGAACATAAAAATGCAATTTTCAGCTGAGTGTATCATCTCTAGATTAGTAGAAAAAAGTGTTCAGTTAAGACTAACGCGTTACCGGCATCTCTGCTGGCGAGTCATGTTCTAATTGGCACGGGGCCCTGGGGCAGTCGCTCCCAAGGACCCATGCACCCGCGCTATCTCCACTACTGATCCTGATATATTGTTTTGTAAGTGGTTTCACAAAATGTTCACTATGGTTTGTCTCATGTTTAGCTATCTGAATGACCTGGATAGGATATCCCAGCCCACCTACATGCCCACTCAACAAGACGTGCTGAGAAACTCGAGGTCAAGACCACTGGCATTGTAGAAACACACTTCACCTTCAAAGAGCTCTACTTCAAGTAAGTGTTCTCTCTCTCTCTCTCTAATATAAAGATATAAAGATGTATAAACTATATAAAGATGTTTCTTAAGGCAACAAAAAATAAAAAGAGGTGTTTTTGTTCAAGAATATTTCCCTGACATCAAGCAGTTTGTCGAAAAAACAAGAAGTCTAATGACAGAAGGCTGTTTTAATAATCAAGAAGTGTATCGTTTGAAGAAAATTGTGAGGCTTTTGGACAAGGAGTTGAGTAAAAATTATGTTTAAAAAATTAAGAGAGAGAACTTCTAATGATCTTTTGTGTGTTGGAGGGATGTTTTTTATTTCTTTTTGTTTATCTGTGCTATGAGTGAAGTATGCCTGGCTACCTTGAATGTGAATGGTGCCAGAGACATTAGGAAAAGAGCCATGTTGAATGAAGTGATAAAACAAAAACAACTTGATGTTATATTACTAAAAGAAACACATATTGATTGAAAAAATGCTGCTGATTGGGCAAGGGAGTTCGAGGGCATAGGCAGATCTTTGGAGAATTTAGAAACTGAAATAAATGTCAACAGTTAGCTGAATCTACTGGGGATAAGTGCTATTTAGAAATTGGATTAAGGAAAAAGGCCCAGTTAGATGATCTACTGGGATATAGGATACAAAAGGCACTGGTCCGGTCAGAGATTTCAAAGTATAGCTCATATGGATGCACTGTCCACTCCAAATATTTTTCTGCCTTGAGAAAAAAAAATGGGCAAAGACATTTAATTCAAGCCTTGCGCTCTGAGAATGGGGGGTGTTAATAGACCCGGTTGGTATCTGGAGGAGGGCAGTTGGTTTTTATCAGAAGCTATATAGAAGTGAGATTGAGTTGGGGCGTAATGAAGTAAATACCCTCTTCCAGGGCCTGAAGTTAACTTTTTCGACCACCGGCCACTGTGGCAGGTGGATTTAAAAATTGTCTGTCATTGTACTATAGCCTACGTCAGCGTTACATTATCTCATCCCATCTCACAAACAGTTTAATACTCGCACATCCAGTCAGAAAAGGGCCTCATCTTCTTTCTGATCGCATGAACGTTCCGAAACAACAGTCGCTGTCATAAATCAGCCGCTCACGAACCTTGCCATTGCGGCCAAGTGTCCACTTTGTTTTATAATGAATTCTTTTCTTTTTCTCATCCTCATCTTTTTGTTGGTTGTTTGTTTCAGCTGGCCTCTTTACCCCAGTAATGTGCCGCCACATTTTAGCTAAAGTCCAACGCAATGTCGGACTTCGTTGAAAAATCCTAATGAATCACTCAATTCTCATTGGCTACCTGAAATTTCTATATTTACATGGGTTAAGTTCTTTTTTTAGGGGGCTGAATGTAATGTAAAACCTGAGTGGAGATCTCCGTATAAGCCGCCATTATCAAAGAGGGCAGGGGATTTACAGTAGAGAATCCTCCACGGTATCATTGCTGTAAACTCATTTATATCTGTTTTATGTCCAGAAGTTAGTTCGGAATGTCCCTTTTGTTCCCTAAGGGAAACAGTTTTTTTTTTGTCATGAGTAGAACGATTATTTAGGTTGTTTATGTCTCTCTCTCTCTCTTCTCTCTGTCTGTCTCATGGCCTGATCATATCCGCTTGTATCCGAACAGGATGTTTGATGTTGGAGGTCAGCGTTCCGAGCGGAAGAAATGGATTCATTGTTTTGAAGGCGTCACTGCCATTATCTTCTGTGTGGCGCTCAGCGACTATGACCTGGTCCTAGCTGAAGATGAAGAGATGGTGAGTTTCCTTTCCATGGCGATCCCACCAATTCAAAGACACATTTGATATGACAGATTAATGCAAATTTGATGGTAAAAGATGATAATAAGTGAGAAAAGCTACTAGCAGAGCTAGTTTATTTGTGTGTATTTCTCCTCTCCACCACAGGGGATGTTCCGTTTGTCCTGGTTGTGTTAAAGTGATTTTCTCTTAGCTCATGGAAAACCCACATGGTTTCCTCAAGAGACCCAATTTCTTAAAATACACAAACTATTTTTCCATAAAAGGATATTTTTAGGTTGCATATTGACTTTCAGCAGAAATAAATCCACATTGTCGAATTAAATAACCCTTAATTCCATCACGCACTAAGCATTTTTAATGCAAATCTCAGTTTTCAAACCAAGCAATGTCCAATCAAATGTGAGCAGATAAATGAGTCTCTAAAGCAATATGTTGATCTTCATGTGTCCACAGAACCGAATGCATGAGAGCATGAAGCTTTTTGACAGCATCTGCAACAATAAGTGGTTCACAGACACATCCATCATCCTCTTCCTCAATAAGAAGGATCTGTTCGAAGAGAAGATCAAGAAAAGTCCACTCACCATATGCTACCCAGAATACTCTGGTGAGATTAAAATATTGAAATATAGATTGAAAAGTTATTAAGTGGCTTAAGTAACAAATTTAACAATAGTTGTATTACTTGAAAAATCTTTTAGAGTTTTAGATGGTCCCGAAAAACTATTTAAATCACGTCTACAATGAAATAAAACTTCAGGGCCTGTATTCATAAAGAATCTTAGTGCAAAGAGTAGCTCCTAGTGACAAAATTCGAAGAAAATTCTTAGAAATGTGGGTGTTTACTCTTAAAATTAAAGAAAAAAATCCTAGTAAAGAAAAAGTAATTCAGAGAGTATATTAACCCTTAAAAGAAGTCTTACAGTCACAATTGTTAGGAGTACGAATGAGGACCTTTAAGAAGCTTAAGAGTTTTTTTATCAGAGGAGAAAATGGCAGAAAGACGAAGAGGGAGAAGAAATGTGTTGCAGATAATGGATGACAGTGAGTTAATAAGACGCTAGATGGATATCCGGCCTGAATGTTCCTTTAATGATGGCATGTTTGTTACATTAAAACCAACATTCAAACCACCACTTAAATAGACATGCCAGCCATCAGTGCAATTGGAAAGAGTGGAACAATTTTTATCATTCTAACCCAATCAAATACCTTATTGGAAATTAACAGCATGGTAAATAAAAAAAAGGATTTATATACACATATATACTATGTGTGTGTGAGAGAGAATGGCAAAATAGGAACATTTTTCCATGTAATTTCAAAGTGAAGGCTTAGAATAGACCCTGTTGTTAAAATCACTCTTTTTTTCCGTTCTTGGACAACCAATCAATCACAGTCTTCAAAAGATTGGGTCATACATAGCAACGGGGTCAGCCCTGCCTCTTCACTAAGATGAGAATTTCTGTCTTTTCCTTACCACGAGTTGCTCTCAGATTGGTCCCGAAACGCTCTTAAGATAAGACTCCTATGTAAAAGTTTTTAAGCTAAATTAAGAGTTTTCTGAGAGGACTCTAAGAATCTTTATGAATACGGGCCCAGATTCTCAGTAAAACATGTATTTAGTCAAGCATCATTATATTGGTAGAGCCTTTAGGGCAAACTGCAAGAATGGATGTATTACTCGTTTAAAAAAAAAGTTCTATAAATGAAGAAGGGACTACATGAGGTTAAGTTTAACAGCCTATCAGATGAGGGAAGCGCTGTGGAAAAAGCTCTGTTTTGTGTCTGTTAGGTATCATCCTTCAGGGCCGGGGGAAAGTTGAGTCTTGCCGGTTTGAAGAGGTTTTAGTGCCTCTCTCTCTTTATTTTTAAAACACAGTATATTTATAGATGTTGGTTTGTCTTCAGTGTAATCCATTGAAATCAATATATTTGGCCAATAGGCTGGACCATTATAGAAGACTTCATTTTTCTTAATTAGTCTTGTTTTTCATACTGGACTAAAATTTTTATTAATTTTTCTCCAAAAATACTTTATATTTTTATATTGTGTCCCGCCTAATCATCTTCTGCCTTGTTAATTGATGTGACATTCTCCATCTTCCCACATTAAAAGTTGTTCAGTAACGTTAAGAAATCTTTCTATGTTTAATACGTTAAAATGGTATTTTTTCCTGTAATGGCAAAGCTGAGTTTTCAGCATCATTACTCCAGTCTGAAGTCACATGATCCTTTAGCAATCGTTCTAATTTGCTGATTTGGTGCTCAAGAAAGATTTCTTTCAATAATATTTAAAGAATACTATTCTTATTAGTTTCTTATATAAAAATATTTATATTTAAACTGTCACGCATTGTTTTCATGGTTCTGAATAGAAAGCTAAAGAGTAGCATTTATTTGAAATAGAAAACCTGTGTAATGTTATAAATGTCTACTCTCACTTTTGATCAGTTTTATGCATCCTTCCTTGCTGAATACTAGTATTAATATATAGTATTATATATAGTATATATATAGTATTAATTGCCAAAAAAAAAAATCTTCATGTTAGTCGCACAAACCTTAAACTGACATTTGTCTTGTGTTGCTCAGGAACATATGCATATGAGGAAGCCGCGGCCTACATCCAGTGCCAGTTTGAGGATCTGAACAAAAGAAAGGACACTAAGGAGATCTACACACACTTCACCTGTGCCACAGACACTAAGAACGTACAGTTTGTGTTTGATTCAGTCACTGATGTCATTATCAAGAATAACCTCATAGAGTGTGGCCTCTATTGAAGCATCATCTGTGTGCTAAGGTAAGTACAATAAAAGAGAAAAGGGCCAAAACCTATAGGACTGTTTCAAATGTTTTAGACTTATACGTTTGCTTTGCACTTATTTTTTCCTAAAATTAGTACCGTACATTTGGAAATACCACAGATGCCTGGTGACCTTAAAAAACATGAAATGTTTACCCGAAATGTTTTTATATTTAATAATAAGACACTTTTTTTTACAGATGTTTATGGAAGATTTCTGAGCTTCACTGGCTGGTTGTTCCTGGTTTTATCCGTTTCCCTCCGGCAGCGGATGAGCAAGAGAGACTGCCGCCCCACTGCTTGCACCCTTCACGCTAAATGCGGTACCCGTGACCATGAACAGGATTTTTTTACCCATTTTATTTCTCTTTATTCTTTTATTCATGACAGTCTGTGATGGTCATTATTTCTTTGCCACTTACTTTTAGTCTCTTTTTATTGCCAATATTCCTCTATAGGTATTACATGAAACACTACTATGCATAGATCAAAATACACAATGGACAATATCATGTGACTATATGCCAACCCCCATTTGATCAAATATCTTTAAGATTTCAATAGTAGTCATATTAATAACAGTGTATCAGTTCTTATGGGAAAGAACGTTTTTCATAGTAATTATTTTGCTAATTTATTAATTATTTAGGTCTGTCTTGAATTTCTAAGAATTAAGTCGCTATGATGAGTGAAACGTTATGTTATTGTTGTAACTTTAGTAATTCACAGCCCAAAGCCCAAACACACAGCTACAGGATAATTTTTTTTTACTAATTATTAGACATGAATCACTTTATATAACACGCTTTATATAACACACTATTTTTGTATTACTTGAGAACCTGTAAAGGTGTGAACTCATGCTTTCTCACAGATACATTTCTGAATGGGGCAAAAATAACAACCCTCTGTTTGGTTCAAGCACTTGGGAACAAATGCCACGAAAACAGAGCATGATGGCTGGATTTTTTGCATTCATGTCTTGGAGTACACCCTTTTCTAAGACTTGTTTGATGTGCTTTTGTTTAATCCTGTGGATTTTAGTATTTTTTTAAACAAACTGACACAATGTGATCTGGTTTGTAATACCTGTGTTGAATATGAAAAGGGTTTCCATTGATTTAAGACTAATGTCTATAACATCTTGAGCATGCCAAATAGCCAGAGTCACTAAAATATCGCAAGACAGCCATTATCCATATATTCCAACACTGGTACGTTGATGTACTCAATGAATTAGTCGGAATTCATTCAACAATCTGGTTTCCTGTTTATATCACTGCTTTATTAAACAATTTTTAACATAAAAAGTGCAAATGAACAACTAATGGGAATGATCGCACTGAATCACTAATATGCTAACTTGTTTTTTTTTAGTTTCTGATAGGGCTGTGCAAACATTAATTGCGATTAAGCGCATCCAAAATAGAAGTCTGTGTTTACATAATATATTTGTGTGTGCTGTATATAATTATTTTGTATATATAAAAACACACACATGGATGAATATATTTAAGAAAATGTGTTCTTCATATATAAAATATTTATATTTATATAATATAGATTGTGTATTTATATTTATATACAGAATTTAAGTGCAAATAATTCTTAAATATATACTGTACATGCATGCATAGGTATTTATATATACAAAATAATTATATACAGCACACACAAATATATTATGTAAACACAGACTTTTATTTTGGATGCGATTAATCGCAATTAATTTTGCAACATTTTTGGTTTCTGAACACATTGGGTATTATTTAAAAATGTTTTGGTGTGTTTCTGATCATGTCACCAATTGCTGCAGTTTTAAAAAATACTTATGCAAACCTTTAAGTAAGCCTATATACACAATAATGATCAGAAATTAACTTTAACAGCCATCAGTTGAAAATAATCTATTTTTTGAAACAATTGATTAAAGAATATTTGATCATTTTAGTCTTCAAACGCAAAGACAACTATACAGATTTTTTTACACTAAGAATCATACCTAAATGTATTTACCATTTGTCTTATTTTAATGAGACCGTGTATCTGATTTAATATTGTGCAATTGCCAATGTTGGCTCTTATTTCCTACTATTCCAGATGTTTTCCTGATTGTGCCTGTGGCTCTGAATGTGTATTTATGTGTAGTGTCACGATTGCTGGATATCTTTACTAATTTTAGCTGTCTTTTTTTATTATATAATGCTCTTAGCAAAAAGAGTGTTTTGTATTGTGGTTCATTCAAAATTAGATCTTACATAGAGGGTCAGTGTTTGAAAATCCCAATTAATACTATGTAAGTGGGCTCTTTCGTAAAAAAAAGGCACAATTACTATGGTGCTAATAGCCAGACAATTACAACACATAGTAATCTGACTCCAACAACCAGTGGAATTGATGCAAGTCTTTATTTCATGTGTCTACATTTACATTCCAATACATCTCCACAAATGCAGACCTCAGGTTTAAAATAAAGCAACAGGCCATTCTAGAATTTTCACATGTTACTGTAATACTGTATCATAAATATATATATTTATGTCTCCCTTTATATTTTATATAGAATCTTCTTGAAACAGAATTTTTGTTTGCCTACTCTTATTTACATAACATACTGCCCTACTATGTTTGGGGCTGAAAAAGAAACATCTTTCACATATTGTGTTAGCTGGTTAAATTCAAACAATCAGGTCATGATGGTATGCAGGTTTTTCCTTTCTCAAAGGAGACCAGACACTGCGCAGCATTGTGCGTGTTTCTAATTGTTATCATGGGAATCTGATGTCCCACTATAATGTCTTTATTACAGCAAAATTCAATTGCATTAAATTTACTTTTCTTTTTCTGGAAATGAATGAAAAAAAAAAAAACTTCTAACAAACCTCTATAACATTAAAACAGTGAGAGGAGGCTTCTCTACAAGCGTCATTAACTCATAGCATCAAAAGTCCCCTTTCTTTGGTAATCCTTCTCTTATTGACTCTATTAGCAGTTTGAACTGTTAGGAAATGTTTTTAGAGTCCCTTTGGAGAGCAGAGGCCATTAGTCTAATCTGGATCTAGTGTCTGAGGTTTGGTTGGGATGTTGAGGTTGTTCTTTGCCGGGGATCCGCTGACCACACTTGACTGCTTGCTGTAGAGTTCACCTTCATGACACCTGTGGATGTTCTTTTGTTACCGTGGCAACTTCATCAGATTAAATCCAATCATTCAGGTGGGGATAGAGTAGAAAGATCTGGAAAATAATTTTTAATAGACTAAAGCTGGATTTGGAAACAAGTTACATAAAATCAATATTTGTGCATAAAATCAAGTAGCTGGAGTAGCTCTTAATAGAATAGAAATGGGGGAATCCATCAACTGAAGTCAGAAATTTACTTTTAACGTTCCACACATGTCCAGTGTAAACGGCGTAAGAATCTGCTTTATTTTTTTCAGGGAACGTACCTTTGAAAAAGTCGATGTTTAGAGACAGACCACAGTCCTTGAGGTTTTCTTTGATGATAATGTCTGTCACAGCGTTAAACACAATCTCAACGTTCTTTGTGTCTGTGGCACAGGTCAGGTGAGCGTAGATTTCCTTCACTCCCTTCTTCATGTTCAGATCCTGAAACTGAGTCTTGATATAGTTGCTGGCATCTTCATATGTGTTTGGACCTGGAAAATTGAGATGTTCATCAATTATTATAGTCTACCATGGTGTAGTGGCTGTATTTGTGTTTACAGTTCCAGTACCAATTGCAATAGATAAACAATTCACTTTCAATGAATGAGTTCATTGAAAAATTGAAATGAATTTACTCACCATTATGCTGATCCATGACCTGTATGACCTTCTATCTTCTGCTGAGGTACATTTTTAAAGAATACCCTGACAAATCTTTTCAATAGAATGAAAGTGAATGACTGTCAAGCTTCAAAAACAACACAAAAGCACTATAAAAGGTCTATACCAGCCACAAGAAGCCACACCAGGAACAGACCAAAAGTCATTAATCACTAATAGTCAGTTAACCATTGTGATTGGTTCAAGTTAGTTAGTTCATTGAAAAGATGTGACTAAATAGAATTATTAATTTGTCAATCAGACATTGTCTCTCATGAACTTGCCGAAAGAGCTTGGTCAAGTCAAGATTATTAACAAGCTATCATATGGCTTTAGAAGACCTCATTTATTATACTTTCATGATACTTTTACTTTTTGTTATTCTGAAGCTTGACAGTCCCAGTCTTTGTTTGCCAGGAATGGCCAGGATGATTTTATGTTCTACAGCAGAAAGTCATACAGGTTTGGAAGCGATAGGAGTGTGAGTTAATAGTCAAGTCCCGGCCAAAGTACTGCTTTAAGGTGTTGTGTTTGTGTATATAGAGACCTCACTCACCATCATAGTCAGGGAAACAGATGCTCAGGTGGACTTTCTTGATCTTCTCTGAGAAGAGATCTTTCTTGTTGAGGAAAAGCACAATGGAAGTTGTGGCGAAGAACCTGTGGTTGCAGATACTGTTGAAGAGATGGAGACTCTCGTGCATGCGGTTCTGGGAAAAAAATAAAACAAGTTGAGAAGCAATCCTAGAGCCTTAGACATCAGTATCTAACCAATGTTAATGATCTTGATTTTTTTGCTGACAAAAGGATCTGTAAGGTCTAAAACCACAGATATCAATAAATAATCTTTGTTTTTATCTGTGTTGGCTAAGGATTAGCACTTACCACTTCATCATCTTCTACTAGCACCATGTCATAAGCACTCAGGCTCCACAGAAGATGATGCAAGTCACACCTTCGAAACAATGAATCCACTTCTTCCTCTCGGACCTCTGGCCACCCACATCGAACATCCTGCGGCCCAGGGAACATGAATAGGTTTCATTCAAACCTTTGGTTAATTTTTCTTTGCTGAAATCTACCTTACATTACCATTTTTGTGGCTCTCAATTTTATCAGAGCTTGCCCAAAGTTGCTTCAATCACTTTAGTCAGGTAAGACGCACCTGAAATGGAGCTCTTTGCAGCCAAACTGTTCCTCAATGATACCAGTAGTCTTGACTCGAGAATCTTCAGCACATCCTGCTCAGTAGGGAGGTAGTCGGATTTGCAGATTCTGTCCATTTCGGCCAAGTAGCTATGGAAGATAAGTCAGCAATTCATTTAAAGATACCTGAATTATACATCTACTAAAGTACTGAAAATCTCCAAAGCTTTAACAACTCTGTACTGCATTCAAAAGTGAGGAACGATTGGTCTAACAGCATCCTCAGGTGCAACTGTACTTAAGTATTGCTGTCCCTGCTGAGTGTTTTACTTACTATCCAGCGGAGTCGTTTAGCTGGTACTCAGCAGCTCTCTCAAAAGAAGCCTGGACGCCTGAATCCTTCCATAGCCTCTTGATGACATCTGCCAACTCTGGGGGCATGGTGCCCTCCTCAATGGAGTCAGAAAGGTTCTGGAGCTTCTGACCATCCTCCTGCATGGGACAGTAAAACGGACACTGTTAGGCACCATATGGTCAGTCACCAATTGGTTTGCTTATTTAAAATGTTGTAATGAAATTAAAGCAGCGACAGATTTTCACTGGAAGGTCCAGTTTTGACATTTTGATTAACCATCAAATAAATAGAAAATGAGGTAATTTTAAAAAATGAAATATGTACAGATAAACTGTTCACAATAGGATCTAAACACGCATTTCGAAAATGGATAGGGTGCATTTTCATAGCATGCCGACTTTAACAGTGTGTGAATTTTGTTAGTATGTGAATGTCCACAAACTAATCATTGGTGTTTTTGGAGTTGTTTGGTAGACCTGTGATGCTGGTGACCCAAATTGGATGTCCAGCATCTCCATGCCTCTGATGATGGCCAGAGCAGACTGCAGAATGTTGCCAAATATAATAGATCGAAACTCCATTTGTTCTTCTTTTGTATAACCACCTTGAATGGAGAATTCTTGGGGGAGAAAGAACAATGTTTTTCAATGATTTGTAGGTGAATTCGTTTACATGCACTGCACAGACTCCACATTCACTACCACCTGGTGGTCACAGATTAGCATTACAAGGTGCTGGCATTTCCCAAATGCACACCAATTGTTAAAAAATAATTCAACTAGAATGCAAAGATAGAATTTAAATTAATATGAAACGTATATCCCTAATGTGCTCCCACAACCTATAATGGGCTGTTCTCAGCATGTTTTCTGTGTTGCATGCATTTATACTCACTTCATCTGTTTTACAATGGTGCTCTTCCCTGACTCACCAGCACCTACGAGACAGTGAGAAACATGTGTGAGTGTACATAAGAACAAATGAAGACCCCTCAAATGCTCTTAAACCGAACATCAGAAATATTCGAACAAATGATGTCCCTCTGTGACTTAGTTCGAAGGTCTTTGTCCAAGTCCTATTGATCTGAATATCGCCTCGGTATTTGTCTATATGGTGGTTACGACTAGTTTAGCTCTTTCTCTGAATGGAACTGTTTATTTTATATTTTAATAACAGGGTCAATGTTAAGCAGAGATAATCTGTCAGGGAAAACTTATAGATTGTCATTGATGTCCAGGTCAGAGGAAGGCTCTTTAACCTGCTTATAAAGTGACCCAATTGGATTTGTGTTGAGGGAAAGCTTCTCAGAAGATCACTGACACTTTGATTCGTCTTGGAGCTTCAGTCAGTCGAGAGGCAAGGGGGTGGGGCTCAACCGTCTCCCGTGGCAACTGTCACTCTTCTGTGCCCTTACTTCCTGAGTTAGCTGTGGTGATGTGTTGAGAACATGCGTCATCCCTGTTACATCTCTGCCTGTTCGACTCCTTAGTTTAGCAACTAGATTAGATTAGATGGAAAATGGTTGTCTACTTCCTTACTGTCAGATATGAACACACATCACTAACAATATTAGCACACTCTTTGACTTTTATTGTGCAAGAGAAGTGATTTCAAAACTAATTTCCAAAATTCATGTACCCGTACTTAATTAAATGAGTTAATTGGTCTTCTAACTTTGTATTTTACCAATGTTATTATTACTTGAGAACAGCAGGTTACAAACTTCCTGCTCTGACAGGAAGTGGCTTGTCGAGCTGGAAGAAATCATCAGGTCAGTACTTAATCAATGCATCTGTCTCACAATGATTTGCTGAAATTGCTCATTGATTTAAAGCATCCTGATGTAACAAACAGTTAGGAGCACTGAAACTGGCCTCTGTTTTTCATTCCCATTGGAAGATAAACTGAACCTGAGCTTAAGAGGATCGGGGCTTAAACCATCACGGTAATCGGATTCAGGTCTTATTGTCAATATGCCACGATTCACAGGGATCCTTGGGTTGTGATTTTTTAAGGCGACTTCACTTGCAGTGAAAATGTTAAACGTTTTCAAAAGCTAATTTCGAAAATCCTTAAAACTGAAAACATAAATACATGAATTACACCTTAAGATCATTCATGGTAAAAAAAAATACTGAAAAAGAGCTGATGTGCATCATGTATTAATGTAAAATTAATCGAAAGAAAATGTGTTAAATGGCACAAAACGACATAATTTGTAAATACATTTAATATGAAGTCAACTGATTACACATGCAATGTATAATTTATTAAATCATTACATAACCTGTGGTTGTCTCAAGTCTTTTATAAGTCAGAATTTTGCTTACAGAATGTCTTAACCCTCTGCTCTAGTGCATCTACAACTCTTAAAACATTAGAAGAATAACCTTAGGTTTTTAATCCCACTTGCAACTTAGTATCAGTGATCACCTGTTGCAGACACATAAAGCTTCTGAAGTTTCTGCATCAGTAACTGGTTCTGGAGGCAAATTCCTTAACTCAACACCAACGTACTGGAGGAGTCAAACACTGATTTCTTACCCAGCAGCAGAAGTTTGACCGTCTTGGATTCTTTATCAGCATCTTCCTGGAGCTGTTTTTCCAGCTCTTTGGACTTCTTGGCCATTTCCTTATCTTCTGCACTCGCTCCGCTACCCATCTCGTCGTCAGACGCTTTCCCTGTCAAGTTCCTCAAGGTAAGAAATTTTGACGGCTTTCCCTGTTCTTTGCTGACAGAGAAATGGATGCAGGTAGCTCTGTACCTTGGATCACACAATAGGGGGAGGGTTGCAAAAGTGTTGATTCCTCTCCTAGGTGTGACTGGCCTGCCTCGGGATGGACAAGTGGATAGAGACAGGTACAGAGACTGAAGCGGACTGCCTTGCTTCCTCCTTTGGTTGCTCTATCCCCTCTAATTCCACCTTGTCCACCTCAAAAGTCTTAGCTTAGGATTGGGGAGGGCTTTACTGATCTTCCTGTGTGAACCAGCCAATCCTATTAGCTCAGCAAACAAGGACAGGATGAAGGTTGTAAAAATTAGGAGCAATGCTTCTTGTACATTGATCAGATAATGTAGTGTGATTTAAAGTGTGTGTGTGATATCAATAGGAGCTTGCTCAGATTTGTGTCTAACTGGTATAGACACCATATTTTGAAGTTTTAGGAAAATTAAGGCATGCCATCATGCATGTTTTATATCTTCAAATTCCACATCTGTTCTGAAATTACAAACAACATTTCTTATATTATATGTGAAATCTGATGTTGATTTAGTTCTGAGAGATGCAGAGGTCAGAGGATGAAGGGTTTTACTCTTGTCCTTGGCGGACCTTTTTTTCTGAGGGATGGACACATGTAAAGCATTGTCCATGTGATAGGCCGACACACACACACACACACACACACACACACACACACACACACACACACACACACACACACACACACACACACACACACACACACACACACACACACACACACACACACACACACACACACACACACACACACACACAGCCAGCGTTATGTAACCTTGATCTTGGGGTACTTACAGGTCAGTGTGTCTAGTTTCGCAAAAGATGGGAGTGGTAAAATCAGCACTGAGGTTGTCAAACGATCGCTGTTCTCTTCTCTAGCATCATCTTTAACACCATTGAACAGATCTCTATCTCTCCCACTGTGCTTAAGGCAATGAACCTGCATTATCCGTCCGCTTTCCTCAGTAAGATTTATTCTTATTGGGCTGTGAAGACTGATTTATTTTTATCCCTGCTTTAAGCTTGTATTAAATGACTCAACCTTGTAGTGTAGTCCTTTAATTGGTCAGTTTTGAATAGTGATTTCAACTCTTAAGGAGTAGTTCACTTATAAAAACCTTTTGCTTATGATTTACTCACCCCCATGTCATCCAAGATGTCCATGTCTTTCTTTCTTCAGTCGAAAGAAATTAAGGTTTTTGATGAAAACATTCCAGGATTTTCTCCATATAATGGACTTCAGTGGGTACCAGGCGGTTCAAGGTCTAAGTGAGAGTTTCAGTGCAGCTTCAAAGGGCTTTAAACGAAACCAGACGATGAATAAGGGTCTTATCTAGTGAAACGATCGGCCATTTAAAAATAAATTAAAAAAGTTTAAGTTTTATAAGCACAAATGCTCGCCTTGCTTTGTTCTGTGATGCACGTTCGTGTCTCTCCTATTCGAACTCGTTCATCAAAATGATCGAATCATTTTCGAGTCATTTGGTTACGGAAGATGGTTATTGCTAACTTATGTTGATTAAAGGAAAGATCTTAAGAGGAAAAAGCACTTTTAAAAGTAATGCATTACAATGTTGCTTTACTCCCCCAAAAAGTAAATAATTGCATTAATTAGTTACTTTTAATGGAAAGTAATGCATTACATCATTGTTGCATTACTTTCTCTCACCTAGGCTGGGCTTTTTTTTAATAATAAATAAACAAAATAAAATTTTGTCAAATTTAAAGGCTCTTTCACACCTAAAATAAACAGCCTTCTGCTGGATTGCAGAGAAATAGAATGCAGGAGAAGAAAGTTTGCTGAAATTTTAATTTTTTGCTTATTAGTATGCTTTAAGTATATCAGAGGCCCTTTGCGATGCTTATACTGAGTCTTCATTTGTATATGCACAGCATAGAGGGGTTTGGTACGAGCTGCTTGATTGCTATTGACTGTGTCCAATGATTCTAGGTGGCCTTGGAAATGATTGGCTGGAGTTTTTTGAGTCCTGCCCATTCCACAGATAATTCAATTGCTTAATGTTCATTTCAGTGCTTCTAACTCTGGCTGTAAGTGGGTTAGGAATAGGATTTAGAAAAAATGGTCAAAAAAGACAATCACATACCCCACCTTTAATGTTTGTTCTTCAAAAGTATTGTGCAAGGTATTATGGTGATAGTGGCTGCTGCTGCTCATGTGGGTGACAGAACTTCGGACATCATTGAAAATCACAGAGAGCGGGATGACAAATTCTCTCCAACTACTAATGTCGCTGTGACTTGGATTAGGTAAGAGGTCAGAGTACATAACCAAACCAGGATCCTCCTCTCTCACTCTTCATGATGTTTTGAGTTCACTTAGGGCTGTTATAATGATTGCTGTTGTGGTAATGAAACAACATGGAGTATGTTTGTGATGTTCGCATATGTTGTGATTGGGTTGTCCCAAGTATATAGCGCTACCTGCAATGTCTGTTGAGTCTGCTTTTACAAATGGTTAGGACATTTTACAGACGTTTTTTTAAATAGTTGTAATATTTTAACTAAAACTTTATTTACTTTTAACTTTGTTAACTTTAAAAAGTTAAATACTTTTAATAATTTGAAACCCCAATGTTTGCATTTGCCTTCAGCCCTGTTTTTTTCTTGTTCACACTTATTTATACATTTTTGTATAAATAATATTCAAAATATTTAAAAATATTTTATTTGAAAACCTTAATCAGCCATCCCTAATTCATGTCTCAATAGCTGTAACAGAATTTGGACAGAAAGTGTTTTGGTAGTTAATTGCTTAAATTACTTGGATTGAGTTACAGCTTACCCACTCTTAGCCTAGGCTTACTCTGTACACTGACCTGGAGCCATAGAGAAAAATCTTCACTCTGCACTTTCCTATAGTAGACCTAAACATAAAAGTGTAGCCTAAATTTAATCTAGTTTTGATAAATATGTGAATTATATTCTTAACATGAATTCATAATAGTCTTAACATGATCATGTTTCACGTTGTGATCCTGGGGATGGCCACTTTCATCAGAAGTGAGCTAGCTTCTAAGCGAATTCTGAACGTACCGCCACTGCAGACCTATCTGCGGGATCACCAAGGTAGGCTCATGGCTGAATCGGAATTTATAAGCAAAATCATGGGAATTAATAGCCTAAAACAGTCCAGCTGGGCTAAAATAAATATCACGAGACGTCCATCATCAGATGAATGATATAGAAAAGTTAAGTTAGAGCCGCTAAAGCCAGTGTTACTACCCTTGCGAACATGTACACTAGCCTTTCACTCAAAAAAAAAAAAAAAAAAAATATATATATATATATATATATATATATATATATATGTATGTATATATAGCCTTAAATGTATCTAAGTACTCTACAGTATCTCGTTGTCACTCTGCCTCTCCAAAAGAAAAACTGACATTAATAAAATGCAATAACAGCTGAAAAAGTACTTGGGTGTGTGTTTTATTTTTATATTTACTGTTCAATAATGCAATAACTGCTGTCTGTCCTATAGAAGAACATGATAGCCAGCGTATGTTTTTGAACTTTTGGAGCTTACGTGAACCTCGTGACAGCCATTGCGGCGACATCAAAGAGTGTTGCAACTCTTCGCGATACCTTCGAGTATATCGCGATACTCTCATCATGGCGTGCTTTACACGCCCCCGCCTCCGCCTCCTGCTGCCCCGCCCAGTCGAGCCCATTCAACCTATTGTTGAGTTTGAGGAGAGCGACGACGACCATATCTTCCAATAAACATTAACATCTGAAGGTATGTTGAAAGATACAGTAGGCTAGGCTACAACTTACTGAACCGTATTAAATACATTGTAATCGCCCAGTCAGTGTTTCAAAGGCGGAAATACATCAGTAATAGCATGTAAACAATAGTAGCAAATGTAGCATTACCTCAGGCAAGTCATTTAGTCCACACCATGGCTTGCTAATCAGCTAGAGAAATTAACTCTTGAGCAAAATATGCACTATATTAATATTTTACTTAACCTATTATGTATTGGTTTTTATGTCAAACTAATGTTTAAAATATATGTCATGAAAATGACAGCCAGTGTGTAAATGATTATATTTCACAAATAATTGGAGTAAAAACATAATAGAAGTTAATGTAAAAAACTGCCTTATGTGCAGTTTATATGTTTGCATTGTTATTTGAGTGTTGATTCTTATTTCTAAAAATAAATAGCAAATAAATTTAGACTTCTAGTTTCTTGTAACAAAAACTTACAAGTAAGGGCTCCCTACATAGCTTTAGGCTAGTTGCAGCATTAGCAGAGATAAATAAATTTAAAAAGATCCTTAAGAAACTTTTAATTATAACTGAAACACAAATCAGAGCACACTTTGTTTAGTAAACCACTGTTTGATAAAAATATAAATATGTTTAGTTTTCTCCCCCTCTGCTGTACCGAACTATAGACCATTTCACAAGATGTAAACAACACTGGTCCCAGAAACACTTCCTGTTTCAGTTTGTAACTGTTTTCTTTATTACACATGTAAAGAAAACATCTTCAAGATGTTTGTTTAACTTTTTGTTCAGTTTTACATGTTCTGTTGGTTGTATTTTTTCCCAGCTTTTATGTAGTGTTAAAAAACTGAAACAGGAAGTGCTTCTGGACCAGTGTTGCTTACATCTTGCGAAATGGTCTATACAACGTCAAAACCATGGTAAGTTACGTACCAGACTTTCAGTTTTGTGTAGCCTACCTTTACACCCATTCATCAAACTTAAAGGTGCTAAATGATGTAACTTCTTCAAAAATTAATCTTTTTTTAATTGCCTGTGTGTAAAGGGGTTGTAATCACACATTACAATGATCCACTTGTCTTGGTTTTGCTATTACCTCTGAAGGCCAGTATTCCTATTTCTATGTGAAGTCTCCGGGTTGGATTTTCTGCGAAATCTATCGGATGTGATGTGTATGCGTGCTCCCAAGCCTCTCTCCTGTTTATATACAGTCTATGTGATGGCACTGCAGCTGACAACATGGAGCCTGAAAAACAACCTACCTCCAGCACAACACAGACTCCAACACAAACTCCATATAAATATACAAAACAAAACAAAAAAGTATCTGCTGAAACTCATCAGGGCAGAAGTGAATCGGATAGAAAACACGGATGAATATAGGCAGGGCGTTTTAATTATGGAGAGACCTCCGCTATTTTTATTTTGATAAATTACAAGTTTTCAGATATGCTGATAATGGTAAACTAATGAAATAGCAAGGTAATCTACAACATAAATGAGACATGAAATGAATACAAAAGGCTGTTCCAGGATAACAAAAAGTAGGTGCTTTAGGATGTAACTTGTATTTTATGTACTAGATCTACTGTCTAACGTCACTCATCCCACTATCATATTGTTTATACACATTTACAGACATGTTCAGTAATGTTACTTCCTTCGATCTTACTGTTACACTGAAATTGTTAAGTCTAGTTCACTAACCGTTTTCGTTATATTATACATTCACTGTCAAGTTGACAGTGCTGAATGTGAAAGATACACAAATAGTTAGTGAAATGTCTTATGCTTGATAACACCACAAATGTAACATTATCATGGTACAAGCATAGAGCATTAGTTCAATGCCAAGCCGATAAAAGTAGCCTATTATTATAACGTTGCCAGTGGGAGTTTACATGAGTTTCCAGCATGTTGTGTGATGCTTTCTCCAGTGTGTTAAATCTCAGCGTGGCCGTGTATCGTCCATGAGTGCTCACTTTTGTGTTCGAGCAAGAGCACGAGCGCTCTTGTAATCAATTGTTTGCAATCTGAAACATCACAGATAGAGGGTGCTAAAAAATACATATACCACCTTTAATAATGAGCCATTAATTATAGGCTACAAAAAATAATAACATTGGTAACAACATGCTAGGTCTCTAGTTTTGACTGACTAAAACACGGCGTAGTTGCAATCAAATACATCCATCTCTTGCAGTTTTAGGTTAAATAGAATGATTAAAAATCAGTGGATCGTGTTCTGACTAAACCAGCACAAAATTTCTACAAAATGGACAGGCCTACATGTCAAGGAATATCAACAATAGTCCCTCCACAGCGAATCCTTAACTCCTTACAGTTGATTTTAAACAATCCATTTACACTGATCTAAAACCAGAAGCGTATCCAGACCCTCCCACTCGGGAGCACATGCAGTCACATGCAGTCATGTAAATGCTTCCCCATCATTGGACATACCAACTTCTCTGTGAATGCGAGATTTTAAACCCACGTCACTTTCGGTAAGCAGATTTTTTCTTACTGCTTGTGGCAGGCTGTGAACACCCAAATCCCTGAAATGCTTCCAAGAGGAATATAGCAAGCTAATCATGGTATCCTTCTCTTCATCAGAGCCAATCTCATTAGGGTTTCTGTGGTCCAGCCCTGCCTCTAACGCTCCAGCACAGCTTCCATCCTGCTGACAAGATTACTAGCCGAGGCCTCCGTGGATCGGGGTGGGTAACAGTGGAGGGGGATTATTTCAATGATTATTTCCTGCCCTTTTAGTTAGAACTGATGAATGAGGAGGGGATTCTTAGAATAAAGAACAAGCTCAAGCTTAGTAGACCATAGACATGGCTAAGACACATGGAATTCTTATCAGCGGCATTGACATTAGGAAGTACTGAAATATATATCTTTTTTGTGTCGTTACAGAGGTTTTGTTTCTTCTGCAAGCTGGCCTACAATATTTGCTCACTGAATGCATACTAATATCATTGTTATCATATTAAATTCTCAATGCTGCATGCTAGTTATTTTAATTTTATGTGTAAACAGTTGTCACCATGTTTGATGCTAATGCAATTAAAATACGACAGTGCAGCAGCATCTCACCCCCGCTGTTTCAAATGCACAAACAAACTGCTAAATGCATGCTTTTACAGAGACCCAAATGATTTCAGACCTGACAGTAGAAGGACTGTTGAATCATTATGAGACTCTCTACTCATATAAAGGTGTTGGGTGTACACTGTGTACACAGTCTGGATAGATTACTTACAAATTGTTGTCAGTTACTAATTCCAAGTTACATAACAATTGTAGGTGTAGTTACATAATCCATTACATTACACATTTAAGGTATAATCTGACTACTATTTAATTACTTTTAGATTACTTTTGTCCAAGCTTGTTTATCACATTGAATGGGATAATCTTGTACCAAATTTATGTAAAAATACAAAGAGAAAGTAAATGTATTCCACCCATTGTTATCAACAACATGAAGTGCATTAAATGCTACATTATGTCAGGGTTTCTCAGATTAGGGGTTGTGAGTTTTAAAACTCATATTATTAATATATATATATATATATATATATATATATATATATATATAAGAGTTTTAAAACTCACGACCTCTAATCTAGAAATATGTCATGTGACCATTAACTGTCAATGTAATTTTATAATTATTATTATTGACTTAATTTTATTATTAACTAAACTTATTAACTTCCAATCTCAGGGGTACTTCAAGTAAATATATTTGGGGCAAAAAGGTTCAGATGACAAATAATCCCTGCATTACATGTAAATGAATTTGTACGTTTTAATATGTTGAAAACTAAAGTCTTCCAAAGACAGCAATACATGGTTAATTATTTGATAATTCAAATAATAGTTAATGTGTTTGTTAGGAGCTGATTAGATATGCACTTTTGGATTTACTGATTTCTGTCAATCCATTGATCAAATGCTCTGTGGATCTCTGTGATAGTCACATGACTAGTGGCTGGTCTGACGTGTGTGTGATTGCACAAACCTGGAAGACTTTCTGAATGTATACAAACAGTGGGATATTTGAGAAAGGAAAATTTGGTAACGCTTTATTTTGATAGTCCACTTCAGACATTCTACTAACTATAAGTAACTTTTCAACTACATGTCAACATTAGAGTATTAGTAGACGGACAGATTAATCTCTGCTAACACTTTATTTGGTTGGTCCCCCAACAGGCATTCAACTGACTAATTAACTTGGCGACTACAAGTAAACTTATTCTCCTAACCCCAAGCCTAACACCTAACCATAACCTAACAGTCTACTGACAGTCCACTATAATATACTAATACTCTAATGACAGTTAGATGACATGTAGTTGAAAAGTTACTTACAATTAGTAGAACGTCTAAAGTGACTATCGAAATAAAGTGCAACCGAAAATTTAAAGATAAAAAAATAGTAGGAAGAATCGATGAATTATGGATAATTTACTGCCATTGATGCATGTAATGCAATTACATATAGACATGTAACCAATGCGTGTACAGTAGACGCCATACAGTCTCTTGTGAGATATTTGGCCATGACACACATTGTGCTTGTGAATATCAGTAATATGCTCTGTCCCATTGATTGCATTGGATATTTGCACACACACACACACACACACACACACACACACACACACACACACACACACACACACACACACACACACACACACACACACACACACACACACACACACACACACACACACACACACACACACACACACACACACACACACACACACACACACACACACACACACACACACACACACACACACACACACACACACACACACACACACACACACACACACACACACACACACACACACACACACACACACACACACACACACACACACACACACACACACACACAAATATAAGACTTTATGTGCAAATGACTCTTAATATTTTGTTGCAATCTTTTTGGATACATTCTTGCTAATTAATGCATCACTGTCAGTTTCCACAAGAGGGGGTATAAACCCATTGCTTTAGTGTTCTCTGCCTGTTATACACATTGGCTTATCAGGAAGAAAATCTCAGCAAGCGTCTCTCAAAATTCACTTCCCTGTTGTATGATTTCTTTCAAAGACCCTATGTTCTGCAGCTTTAATGACATAAAACATGTTTTTGAGAAAGGATAGTCAGTAATGCATATTTTACTTTTGGCTCTGCTTGGAAGCTAATGCTAATGTTTCCTGAGCTCATTGGAGCTGCATTTTTGACTGTGCTGGCTGCTGACACGTCCAGTCAGCACAGAGACAGAAACATTCCTTTGTTATGTAAAGACCCCTCACGCTGTACATTGCTGATGAGGTTCGATGTATGCTGCGACTAGCATTTTACAAGCATTCTCCATATAGGCCTAGATAACTAAAACGAGCAGGTGACAAGCATGTGTGACTTTTGAGTATGGCCTTTCCTGAATTTGTGAATGGAATGCAGATTTATTCATCAAATTTGAATTTATTGAAATGGAATTCAAATCAAATCAAATGTAAAAACATTTTACGTTTTGAATCTATTTTCAACAATACAATCCTTTTCAATATTATGTCATCCTGAACATATGGTGTATTCACAGAAACTTTAGATGTTGTTAAATATATATATATATGTATATATATATATATATATATATATATATATATATATATATATATATATATATATATATGCTAAAAATGTATCTGTTTGTTGCAAAACCTGTTGAAAAATCTATTGTATGATTGAATTGCAATTCATTCAATTTCCAAATGAGAAATCTGATTTCAATTGACATCCAGTGACTTGAATTTATTAATTCAGAATAACCCTAACCCCCTTTTGTTTGATTTTTTCCTGTGTCTATATTTTAGATACTCATCCCTAATTTTTTGTTTTTAAAGTTTTAGTGCATCTCTCATTTGTGGTTTACTTCATTTCGCAGACACGACTCCAGCAGTTACCCATCACACAGTGTGCAACCTCCCCCACCCAGCACATGGTGCATCTCTTCTGGCTGACTACACTTTGAGCCCTGAGCCAGCGTCTGGCCTCTCGTCTCACTTGCTATGAACAAGTGACATGAGGAGCATTCCTTTACGATCATCACAATGCATTATTTGGACTCTCATGTCATGTTCCACCTGGCTCTGAGGTTTCCATGGAAACCGTGCGGAGTGACAGGACGCAGGCAGCATGTGCTGGTGTGTGACTGGGCACTGGGAGGTGTGGGGAGGAGCCAGTTCTCATACTGCAGCATCTGAAGAGCGAGGGATCTCTCTTACACAAACATATCTGAACATCCTCTCTTTACTGCATTCAAAGCCCCTCTGGAGCGAGCGTGCCCCCTCTTTCTTCCCCTGCCAAGGACTCCTCTGTGCCTTAACCAACCAGCGTTTTGTCCGTCTCTGGTGAATTTCCAGCCAAAATGTCTTCTAAGCTGCCTTCAGGCAAACCCACGTCCCCTTTCAGGAAGAGAGGCAGCCTGCAGTACACAGCCACTGGAGGTAAGTGTGTTTGCTCAAAAACAAAATGGGTTACACAATATAAAAGTGTGTGTGAACTGGAAATTTGATGGAATTGGAGAACAGAATGTGTCATTACATGTTCATTTTTCATAATATATTCCGTTTTTAATTATTTTATACATATTTCTAAGTAGCTTCCTTATTACATTTGACTATTATTTGGCACACGTTCAGAAGAGTTTCAGTAATCCAGCATCTGCATAGTGTAGAAACTTTTATACCTGTTGATTTGAGGGAAACTGTTGCAACTGTTACATAACCATATTATTTTTTCTGTCTCTCTTTCTTATGGCTTCCTGTAAATTTTAATCTTCACATAAATATTCTCTCTCTGAAACAGATAATAGCTAAGGGACCGTATTTGTTATTTCTGTGAGAAACAGAAAGAGACAGTTATGCATTACATATTATTTCTGGCCATAATTACATTGGAAGTACTTGTCTGATTGCGTTTCAGACCTCAATTGCTCAATTCCTGAATATATTCATCCAGATTATGCAGATAATTGCAAGAAAGCCAGATTGGGAAATCAAACATGCAGTATTAAGTGACTGGTCTAGACCATAGACAGTGTAAGAAGGTCGAGACCACATACATAAATGCATGCAACACAATGTCTGTGGTCAGGCCAGTATTGCATAAGGCTTGCATAAGATCCAAAAAACACTTCACACCTCTCTCTCTCTTTCTCGCAGAAAATGATTTTATCATGTGCTGGAACACATTTAGTTAGGAGTTGCTTGTATTTATTAGTTCCTTTTGCCTCTGATGTTGTGGTTAACCTGAAACAGTTTTCTAGAAAGTGTATTTATCTCTGGTTGATTGCAAAACCAGGCACGGAAAAACGTTGAGACTCATTTGCCTTGCTGTGCCAGCATAATTTCCGAGGCAGGAAATATAAACAGAAAACATGTTCACCACAGAGATTGAGTAATTATCTGAGCAAGGAGACTTAGCAGGTTGCAAATGGCTGCTATCTTAAAAAAATAACTGTTCTGAGGAGAATACAAAATTATAAGTGAATCCCTGCAGTTTCAGACAACCACAGTTATTCTCATATAGGTACAAAACAGCTCTCTTTCTCTCTCACTTGTATGTAGCAATAAATTATAGCCAGTACTTTGGTTTAAAGGGACACTTCACCCATTCGTATATACCCAGTCATATTTTTGAATGGTCATGGTTTATTCCCTTATTTTCCCTTGAGTTTGGAGCAATAAGGATTTAAGTGCTCCACTGCCTGCTTTTTATGACATAAAAATCATAATTTAGGTTTATTGAGCAGCAAAGGAAGAAAACCATGCCACAATGTGCATGTTTTCTATGCTATATATTTGATACACCTGATAGTGACATGGACTTAGTTTCGCATTTGAGGGAAGACTGTATCATCATCAAATAAAACCTTCAAAATCCACATTTAGATGGAGTTTGTTTTAAACCTACTATCCTCCATCTGTTTGCATCTGTAGATTTCCTCTGAATTCACCAATTTAGATTTCTAAATTCCAGGGGAAAGACTAGGGCTATTGATGTATGCAAGTCATTAACTTTAATAATAAGAATTTTAGGCAATAAAAAGTCATAAAAACGTCCGGATTTTCCATACAAGGTCATAAATAAGAATTCAGCCACGTCTTAAATTTATATTTTTTTAATTCAATTTCGAGTCAAAATTGCCAATGCTCGATATCAATGTCGAGTTCGATAAATGTTTGATAATGTTTATGTGCCAAAAGCGGAACAAAACTCATTTGAACCGCGCGCGTCTCACAAACTGTTTATCCGCTCGGTTCAGAAGTCCAACGGCGGCGCAGCGCGAGCTGAGCGCGAGCTCACTAGAGCAGACGCGTAACTCTTGATCGGCGCTTCAGACCCTACTGTCTATGTTCAGACCTGATATTTAGATACACTATTCAATAAATATATTTGTTTGACAGGGAAGCTGTGCTCAAAAAGGAATATATATTATTTTTTAAAATTAAAAAAGCACCCCATAAAAAAGGGCACTTTCTCTCCAGGAATAAAAAGGGCAGGTGCTCAAGCCCCCTTTGATGTCTATGTGTGCACGTGCCTGCAGATCAGTGGGTGGGACTTCACTTGCAGCAGTGTTGTGCCTGAACGTGTTCAGCGTCATCAAGACAAGACGGAGGAGTGATTTCTTTGATGTTTGCGCTGTTCTGGATTAGTGGGAGAGGCTTGTGGAGTTGTGCAATGTGATGCATTGTGGGAGTTGTTGTCTTGCATACAAATGTGCCCTTAAGTCTTTTCTCAGTCAAGAGGGCACCAAATTCAAAATTTATTTTACATTTCGACTACATATACGACCCATTTTCAATAAAGATTAATGTTGAAATGGGTGAAATGCGCCTGTTAACGAAAAGTATCTTAGTGTCATTTTAGAGACACTAACACATGCGATTTTTAAAATTCCTCAATCAAGTGTCTGATTTCTGAGAGCGCCGTGGCTCATTCTTGACAGGATTTGGAAAAGAGGCCTGTGAAATGTGTTTGTTTTTTTCTTGTAGACTAAACTTGCCTGACATATTACTTGTAATGTACATCATTTAATGGCATACAAATTATATTACACTGTGATTTGGTGCCAGTTTCAACAGAAATTTGCATAAAATATGGTGTAATAATAAATTATTACAAATAAAGAATAACATTCTTTTTAGGGGAGCTGGATATATTTTCTTATCATATTAGAAGACAAATTTGACTTTATTTAGCATGATTCCAATAAGTAAAACATTTAACAGGACCTCACATTTGTAGTTGGTTAACCTACTGTTAAACATAAATAAATAAAAAATCCAGAGCCTCTAAGATCCTTTTATCCATGGCACAAACAATATTATTTAAGGGGCCAAGCACCAAAGATGTGAAGGCATCTATTGTATCTGTTCGTTTTCTTCATAATCTTCTTCCTCTCTATGGCAGCCCATGGAATCGTATAGTAAACAACTGTGAAATTTTGCACACATGTATAGAGGACAGTTGCTCTGTCTGAACATTAACCATAGCAATTTTGCAGTCTCTAACTCAATCCCTGTCCAACACTTATAGTAATACTAATAACTTTTGAGTAACTAATTTCTTGGCTCAAAACGATTCAGTTGCACCCTTTAATGTCATTCTCTGACATTTAAATTGTTTTGAAAAACTTACTTTTTAACCAAAATGGCCACAAATCATCCTCAACCATGCTGGCAAAAAGTTATTAAAAGCTTATTATTAAACTTAACTGTTCTTGAATAACTCGTGAACGAATTTAATGAAGAGCACACCAAATTGGATGCAAATGATATATCTCTGGAACTCTTTCACAAATTGAGATTAATCTTGGTACATGCCATCAGATGCATGACCTGAGGCTACAAGCAGTGTTTTGGCACAGCCAAAAATTAAAAAAAATAAATATTAAAAATATTTTTTATGTGATTTTTTTTTATTTTTGCTTTATAACTTTGGAACAGTTTGCCTCCAAACAATAAAACTTATATGTTTTTTGTTTGTTTAGTTTTTTTCATTTATTGCTGCATACCGAGTTGATATACATATTGGCCATTGTGGGTGTCGAGTCATTTTAAATTTTGAATTCTAACTCATCCTAGACCACTGTTCCAATTTTCACCAAATAATTACTATCATATAGTTTCACCGGCAAATAGTTTTTATTAACCAAACCAAAAAGCTTTTATTAACCAAACCATTCTCGAATAATGCATTTACAAATTTGATGGCATGTTGCCAAGCTGATTCTGAGGCTGTAACTCTGTAATGCTTCGACATAAACACCAAACTAGTTTGTATGTGTCAGTGTCACTGTTTCCTCACACTGAAAACACAACATCAATTTGGTAGCAGCACCACCTATTGGTCAAATCATATTGCAAGTCAATGTATTTGTGATTTTTTCAGCCATTTTGACTAATATAATCTAAAAATGTCTTTACTCATTGTTGCAGTTGCTCTGAAGCTCTTGGCCATGCATAACTCATTGTGACTTTTTTGTGCTTGGCCCTTTAATTGTGCTTGCAGCTATATTTATTATTGTGAAGGTTATTTTTCCTCTGCGTATTAAATTATTGTTGGAGAAGAGACTTTTATCAGGTTGAACCCACTGTATATTATGTTTAGTGTCGCCTAAAGGACATATATTTGGACTTTTAAATAATCAGTCAAAATGTGGATTGATATGTAGTGAAAAAACTGTTGATTATTGTATTGGCCAAAATTATCATATCTGTGCATTCATAGTTTTTTTTTCTTGGATTCAGAGAACCGCATCATGAAAAAATAAAGAAACATTTACCTCACATTTTAGAGCCCTGTAATAACATAGCTTCGAATAACCTCTGAATAACATTTAGTTTAATCCACCATGCAGTCAATGTACAATTATAGTGCTGTTTGTGTTGGTTTTATTTATAGCTGCCACCTAACACAAAGCTTTTCACTTTGGACCCTTTCTGTGTTACATTATTGTCACTTAAATTCTTAAAATATCCTTTTTTGGCATATCTTGCTTATCTGAGCACAATGGATGGTCAAGATAAGGCTGATGTAATTGACTCTTAAGCAATTCTTAAAGGAGGCAATGTCAGTGTGCAAATAGTTTGCACTTTTTTTTCATCACTCTGCTGACATTTGTGCTCCTCTTTTTAGCAGTAAGATGAGTATTTGTTAGAATATTTTATAGATATTGCTTGTTTTCTTTCTGTATGTTGTAACATAGACTTGTGACTTTCAAGATGTGACTTTTTTTGTTGTTTGAAACATTTTGTTGTTTGAAATAAAACGTAATTTAGTGTAAGATCTTGGTGATAGTTTATGTTTCAGCCTCCAGCCTTCTCAATAGCACATATAGAGGCTTTAAATGCTGTTGTGCTTTGAACTTTGAGCCCCCTTGTGCCTCCCTTGCCTTTAGTGTGGTATGAGAGAGGAGGGATTCTTTAAAGGAGGACTTTTACTGCCTCCCCCTCAGCCACCATTTTGCTGCTATTTAGAGTTGTTTTCTCTAAATCCACTCAACCCTTTACTTCCCTAGATTCCCAGGGACTTCATCCATGAGGTAGGAACATTATGATTTCTAAAAGACCCTTGTGCTTTTACAACAGGTTAGTTAGCATCATAACACAGTGTGTATGTATTAGATACCTGAGTGTTTGTGGATTGATATTTAGTGAAAGTTGAGTTTGTTTCTATGATCTTAAAATCCAAAGAATTAATAGTTTTGCTTTTGCCCACTAGGTGGAACTAGGAAACCATTTTCCCTAGCAAAAATAAAACCATAAAACAAATCTCAGCATTTAAAATGATAAACTTTTATTTTCTGCTTGCTTTCTTGGAGAGTGCTTATCTACAAATTATTGTAAAATGTAGCAAATAATTAAATTACGACTATTGAAACTCATGTTGAAATTTGGTTTATTATATACTGTGGTAACTCTTTACAATAGTGTGTTAATGCATTAGATCACATGGACTAATACTTGCTGAATACTGAATTTTATAGCATGTATTTATAGCATTTATTATTTTCACAAATATGCATTTTTAAGTCAAGTTTACAATAAATATATGTAAATATGTGCACACAAAAAAATCCACCTATTTTAAGTATAATCAAATTGGCTGTATCTCATATAGCAAAAAGGTTAAGATTAAGTTAAGTTAACATTAAAGTCGTCATTAAACAGAAGTGGAGATTTTTCCTTATAGAGTGCCGAAGTTACAGACGTCACTTTGTAGGCCAAAATGCGGAAATTAGTTAGCATTTTAGCACTACCGGTTCCCTCGCCCTAAAGTCTATGGGTTTTTTAAAATGTTTTTTTTTGCTAAATCGCCTGAGATAAGGTCTGTGGTTAACAAAGCTTCTGAATATTTTCACGTTTTGATCTATGACATAAAACACACCAGTTGTTATAACCTGCTTGTGGTTTTTTAACTTTATTGTGTCTGAATACATCTTTGTGTGTTTTTAAAAACTTTATATAGGCTTCAAAATGTATAAATTTTGTATTAACTTGTAAAGATCATTTTGATAGACAAAACGTCACAAGGGTCACAACTCTTTGTTGAACTCAACACAGATCTTATTTTTGCGATTTTCCAAAAGTCTATGGGGAAAATGCATAGCTTTTCTATCGGAGGGAACCCATGCGCCGCTAGCTTCCGAGTTGTCCTACGACGTGACGTCATAACTTCCAAGTGAGACTTCTGAAATTAGAAAAAAAAGAAGAGCGGGGCTTGATTTCGTACTTCGGGAATTGATCGATCGTTGGAGGTTGGGCGTTGCTAACAAAATGGAGGCAGATTTGAATGCCAGTTTGCAGAGTTGTGGAGGATTTCTCTCCACCGGACTCAGCTACCATAGACAGCTCACTACCATAGACAGCTCACTACCGGTACCCTCCCAAGAATAATTTTTAATTGAGTAAGCCGACGACGAGAGCAAGGATGAGCAGCAAAATTTTCCCGAAGGATCAGCCCATATTTAAATGAGCCTCCTGCGAACCATGAGGCGGCTGATTCCTTGCACAAAGTTGCGAACTTGCTGTTATTCCTTCTCCTTCGAAATGCAGTAATTCGAGCCAGTGGCCACACAGACGAGGTTGATTCAGGGATAGGAAATAGGATGTGAGGAGCGCAACCAAAAATGCATTTAAACACCATATTTGCTGGCCGTCAGTGACACACAGAGGTGGGCCAAAATCGAGACAGACCCCAATAGCCACACCCTCTAGGTAATAGTTTTTGACCGAAGAGAAGTCGTTTCGAAGGGGGAGGGAAAGGTAACATATTTGGTACGTGAATTTTAAAGAAATAATGAAGTGCACACTGCACAGATAAATAATTTATAATAAACACTACAATATTACATATATAAATACGAATGGTAAAATTTGATTTCATGACGACTTTAAGTTATGTTAAGTTACATGACCTAACAATCAGCAAAACATTTGGTATTTATTAATCTTTGTGAATGTTAGTTTATAAAAATACAGATGTACATTGTTTGTTCATGTTATGGTGTTTTTCCACTGCTGGTACGGTTTGGCACGGCACGGTTCGGCTCGACTCGCTTTTCCACTCCGTGGTACGACTCGGCTCGGCATGGCTCAGTTCGCTTTAGCTCGGTTTGCTTTTCCACTGCAGTTAGTACCGATAAGTGTGGGAATATAGTCTCACCATTATAGGTTATCCGCTCCTCAGACGGCAACTAACGAGAGAAACATTTGTCCTTCGTCCACTGACCACGATTCAGCTATTTATTTTTTGGAAGTTTTCTTTCTTTTTTTTTTTCAAGCAAGTAGTTTTAAAACAGATGCTACAGCGATGGCTGTTAAATCTAGCGAGTTGGTTTGATGTCTGCAAATTCTGTCTGACAAGTCAGTGATCTGCAGTGTGTTCACGTCACATTTTAGTATCGGTATGGTACGCTTGGAACCTCAACAGAGGTGGTACCATTTTAAGCGAGCCGTACCGTACCGTGCAGTGGAAAAGCGCCAAAGTGTGCCGTACACGAACCGTATTCGTATCGTACCATGCAGTGGAAAAGTGCCATTAGTTCACAGTGCATTAACTGTCATTTTTTTTACTACTGTTAATTAATGACATATTAGTAAATGTTGAAATTAATTTAATCTAAGATTAATAAATGCTGAAGAAGTATTCTATCATTTTTAGTTCATATTAACTAAGGTAGTTAGTTACCTATGAACTAAGTACTAATGAACTGTATTGTAAAGTGTTACCATATAATTTAATGTTTAAATTGCTTAAATTATTTTGTTGCCATGACTTAGCCTACAGAAACATATGTTGCCATGACTTAGCCTACAGATCATAATGTTTACAGGGCACTGAGGAAATGGCTTTGATACAATTTTCCCTCAGAAATCGTTCAGTACATTTTCCGAAGAAATGGCTGGTAACACAGTAACACATTGAATTAAACATGAAATTTTCAACTAGAAAGTGTAAAATATTTTCTTGTTTTGTAGTATTGTTCATTGATAATTTATAGTATACATTAACAAATATAAATGCTAACAAATATATCATTTATATTTGTGGGTGATCACCCATCCCCAAAACAAAGGACTTCATCACAGGAACAAATAAAAGCAGTTGGTCTCCAGAGGCTCACAAAAACCTCATCAGTGCAATCTTTGTCTCTTTCTCTGATGTCTTCATCAAAGCCCATTTCTCCTAAAAGAGGAGTAGAATTCAGGGATGCTATTGTTCCCTCTGATTAAACACAAACGGCTCTCAAACCCTCTGGATACACGACAGAATCATTAACACTCTATATGGGTTTCTAGTGCTCTACAATAGAACCCAGAAGGGTTCAGACAGTGATGGTTTGATGACAGCACCAATAATGATAAACACATCATCTCGATGCGATGCTTGCTTAAATGGGCCAGATCTCTGATCAGCCATACTAGTTTCTGCAGTGATCTCTACTTTTGCCTTCCAAAGGGAGTCTCTTTCTCCATCTCTTTCTCAAAACATCCTACAGCATTTTCGCATGCACTACAGTCATGCTAAGGATAGCCATGCACCCCCCCTGTCCTCACAGAGCTGAAGGACATGGGGGTGTGAGAGATCCTGTCGAGTCCATTCTGTCCCAGAGACTGCAGTGATGCTGTTGAGCTCCCTGCCCCTGAAGTCCAGGTGGTACAGTCCAGCCATGTGTCAGGGATATTTAAATGAGAGGGGGATGACAGTGGCCAGCCCAGACAGCTGGCAGGAACCAGGAAGAGGAGGGAGGGGAGAGAGTGGATGCCTCGGCTCCATCAGCTGTGTTTACTGTATGTATGCATGTATGTATGTGGGACAGATTCAGTCACAAGATTATGTTTGTGAGTGAGGGAGTGAATGAGAGACGTTTTGCTGAAGATGTGTGTTGGTTTAGAAAGTGTAGCTTTGTGTTTGCCATGCGTCTCTCTTTTCTCTCTCTCTGACCTGTTTTGGTAGAATAACAGCAATAGTTTCTCCATATCCTTCCATGTAGGACACTTATTTGCTTATGTCTTTTCGTTTTGTTTCTCTATCCATCTCTAAGCCCTCAGCTGTGTTGCTGTCAGCTCATGTTTTTCCTTTGGGAGGTGTGTGTGTGGCTGAAAGACGTTGTGTGGTTTATATTGATTGTCCTCCTCGGTATTGTCCTGTTTTGAAGGTGTTGTGGTCAGCGCTATGTGTTTCACAGATTAAGTGGACAGCTGAAAGAGTAATAGAGAAGTATGCTGCTTAGATGAGGTTTGTGTATGAGATTGTGTTTGTTGAAGGGAAGAGAGGTTATGAGGCTTCCAAACTTTACTGGGAAATCCAGTTTAAGCTGGTAAATGTGTTTTTTGATTTCTTAATTTCTGGTTTCTAATGGGTCTACACTTGGAAATTGTCTTTAGAACAGCAACAAACCAGGTTTTAAGCTTGGTTTTGGTCAACCAGCTAGAAAACCATGTTCAACAATTTTCCAAAAGTGAAAACAAGAACAGGAGTTTATTTATAATATAAAGTTATCGTTGTAGTAGTCGTGTTTCACATTAACCTTGAATGCGTTTTATAGATTTATATATGCCTACTAAATGGTGACTGAGTCTCTTGTCATGTCAGGTGTTAACTAAGCAAACAAAGGGATGCAACATCAAGTTGCTGTGGCAACAGTGACTGGCCCTGATTGGAATTAGCAAGGTAACTAATCCTCAAGCGTGGCTCAGTTTTGCTCAGGATTTCATAAAGTATGTCAGTCAGCATTAGCAGCAGCTGCTAATATCATTTTAGATCACACATCAGATTTCTTTAATGTCAGACTTCTTTTCAGCTTTTGCGTATACTGTATATAGAACATTAACTGCAGAAACTGATCTAAGATAAGCTATTGTATTGAGAGATTTCATAATCAGAAGACTTTTGTGAAATATCCTAGCCTGTTCAAAAGTATGAGGTCGGTAATCATTTAAAAAGGCTTACTAAGACTGCATTTATTTGATCAGTAATACAGTAAATTTCAAATTGTGTATATTTTAAAATGTAATTTATTTCAGTCTTCAGTGTCACATGATTCCTCAGAAATCATTAGAATATGCTGATTTACTGCTCAAGAAACTTTTTTTATCATCAATGCTGAAAACAGTTGTGCAATTTTGTGGAAACTGTTATACAACATTTTAACAGGATTCTTTGGTGAATAGTAAGTTCATAAGTACATACTTTATTTGAAATTTAACTTTATATCACTTTTGATCAGTTTAAATGCATTCTTGCTGAAGTATTATATGACTTCTATCTTACTGAACCCAAGTCACGCTTGTGTAGATAGATATATTGGCAATATTCCACAAAAAGGTTCATTAGTTAATATTAGTTAATGTATTAACTAACATGACCTAACCATGAGCAATACATTTAATTCTGTATTTGTTAACTGAAACTTTGTTAACTTCTTGTTAACGTTAGTTAATGAAAATAGAGCGGTTCGTTGTTAATTTGTTAGTTCACAGTGCATTAACTAATAAATAAATACATTCATTAATGTTAATAAATACTACTTTTGATTGTAATAATGTATTAGTAAATGTTGAAGTTAACATGAAACAAAGATTCATAAATGCTGTAGAAGTGCAGTTCATTGTTCATGTTAACTATGTAGTTAATGTTAACTAATGAAATCTTATTGTAAATTGTTAAAAACAGAATACATTTAATTAAATGTGTAATTAAAAAAATGTAGCCTAATTAAAATGTATTTCAAAAAACTATTAAAAATTGAACAGCTAATCAAATTCAAAATCCACACAAACAGATAAATACACCAAATTACACACAGATTAATTAGGTGTAACGGGCCTGGTCTTTGACCTCATCTCGTGTCATTGAGGCAATTATCTTTGTGCTGTTCTTATCTCTCAGCTCCATATCTCACTACACTGATTATTCACTTCTCTCATTCATAAATATGTGACATTTATAGACCCTCATTCTAGAATGTTTACCATCAGAATCAATAACTCCATTACACGTATTTTGTAGTTGTGCATCGCGGTTGAAGCTCAGTAGAAGTTCAACCCAGTTTTGAGTGTTCTTCTGCTTTGCCGTTGCATTTACTGTATGTGGGGATCCTGTGTAAAGGGGATGGTGATTATGTAACAAGCATGTAAACTCCCAAAATACACCCATGAGAAGATTATATTCAAGCCAGTGGATACATCAGTCTCCTGGCTTTGCGCTGTTCTGTACAGACACGCTCGTCAAAAATCCTACAAAATCTCTTGCAATATTAATCTTTTACAACGTGCTTTGTTAGCTTGCAGCTAAGTGTGAAATGTGTTGGCTGTGATTTATGTGAAGGTAAATGGTATGTGTGGAAAAAGGAGAACGTGATTGTAAGTGTGAGTGCATGAGGTAGATGCGTGCCTCCTGCTGTGTCTGTGTTGGGCGATAATGAACTGTCATGGTCATAATTAGTCCACCCATCTGGGTCTGTGTGAAGGCCACTAAGATTTCAGCAATGAGTTCCTGTCATTGACAATCCTGTTGTTTATTACCTCCAATAAACTCCCTGATAAGTATGTTGCACATTAACTTTGCCAGAACAGTAAAACAATAAACAGCAGAGTCCTAAAGCGTTATGTAAACTAATAGAATGTGGGTTAGTATAACATGGCTCAATTTCGGCAGCTATGGGCACACCCGGTGATATTCCAAACTTTAAATTATTTATGAATGGGGTTTCGCTTGGAAAGCCTATCAACTTCAGAGTATTACAAAATGAGCCAATGGCATAGAAATGCCATGGGTCTGCGGAATTTGCATGGCGCAACTCCAAAGGAGGACGCCGGCAGAGTGCCACGACCTATGAAAGGAGGACGCCGGCAGAATGCAGATATGTTTTCGCTTCGAGAGTTTATTCTTCACTCCACAAATCAGCTCTGAACTGTCAGCTTTACAGACAAGCGAGATTCTCTGGTGTTGGTGTGACGGCGATCTCCCAGTGAGTGCACACTTTCTGCTTATTTGTTTAGTTGTTGCCAGTGAGTGTGTTTCTCCCCGGATGCCTTCAAAGCAGAGTTTTCTCTCTAAAGGAGCTTGCACCTGCCACGTCTTTTTAAAGATGCCTCAACCCCCGTACACCTCTGGTTGTGGCAGACTCATGTCGGACTCTGATGGGCATGAGTGCTGTCTAGTGTGTTTGGGCATTGATCACGCTAGAGCAGCTCTCTTTGATGATTCATGTTCTCTCTGTGATGCGATGGAACATGACCATCAGCATCACTATGGTCGAGATTCCTCTTGCGGATCCAGCCCCTCCCGTCCAGCCCAAGCAGCAGCCGGGCCAGTTTCTCCGCTTCGCTGCCCCACTGAGGGGATGTCTGTGGTTCGCATGATCCCGCTGGTGCAGTTCTTGGGAGCCTGGTTAGAGCTTCCCCATCTGTCTCGCTGGGTCTCATGAATTATCAGGCTCGGCTACAGCGATTCAGTTCGCACGGTCTCCTCCCCACTTCAGGGTGTCCGGTTTGCTATGTTCGGTGGCAATGCCCCTGTCAGCAGAGGTTGCTATCCTACTGGCAAAGGGTGTGATCGAGACTGTCCCTCCATCCGAAATGAGGTCCGGCTTCTACAGCCCCTACTTCATTGTCCTGAAGAAATCCAGTGCGTTAAGGCCAATTCTGAACCTGCGTGTGCTGAACACGACAGTTCCTATGGTTTGCTTTCAAGGGGCAGGCATACCAGTACATGGTTCTCCCTTTGGGGCTAGCCCTATCTCCTCGCGTCTTCACGAAGGTACGAAGGTTGTCGAAGCAGCCCTTGTTCCCTTTCGGAAACACAGGGTTCGCATCCTGAGCTATCTCAACGACTGGCTGATACTAGCTCACTCTCGAGACCAGGTTTGCAAACACAGGGACCTAGTGCTCCGGCACTGATCAGACAATACCGCCACTGTCAGCGTACATGAACCATCATGGTGGTCTACGCTCTCACCATTTATATTCCCAGAGCCCTGAACTGTGCAGCCGACAATCTCTCACGGCTTCAGCCCCTCCCCCGGAGAATGGCGACTCCATCCCCAGTCAGTTCAGCTGATTTGGGACCAGTTCGGGAACGCACAGCTAGATCTGTTTTTTATTGTTTCTTGACCAAGGGCACTCTCGGCACGGATGCACTGGTGCACAGCTGGCTGCATTGCCGCAAAAATGCATTTCCCCCAGTGACCCTTTTTGCACAGACCCAAAGTCAGGAAGGACGAGGAGCAGGTCATTTTGTTCGCGCCGCACTGGCCCACCCGGGACTTGGTTTTCCAAACTCGTACTCCTCACGACAGCACCTCACTGGCCTCTGAGGAAGGTCCTCCCCTATTGCATCCCTCGTCCCGATCCAGAAGCCACCTCCACGTGTGGCTTCTGGATGGGACAGAGGCAGTTGAGTACCCTACCACCGGCGGTGGTGGCGGCTACCATCATTTCCACCAGAGCGCCGCCCACGAGACACGCCTACGTGTTGAAGTGGAACCTCTTTGTCAACTGGTCAATTCCGTCAATTCCTACTTTCAGCGGGGAGAACATGTGCATTACATGTGCAAATAACATTGTGGTAACAAAGTCGTTGTTGTTGCGGTTACTGAATAGGAATCATGGTAAAGCTATGACTGGACAGACTCCAGTCCCTTAGAGGGTGAAAGTGACTCAAGTTTGTTTAAAGTCCCTGTAAAGTCAAAATTAAGTATGTGTTCTGAGTTTGTCACACCACAGAAAAATGTGTTATTAGCCGCCCAGCCAAATTTGCATGATAAAAAAGCCGGCAAGTATATAAAATAAGCTATCAAAATCTTGAAAAAATGAGCAGTATTCTCTGCTCTCAAACGGTGGGGGCGTGTCCACTGGCTGCGCTAAAACCACGCCCACTAGCGGGAAAGCTGTCAATGGTGATATTAGCTGATACTGCTTTCGGGACGGGAGGATGAACGCTGAGGCGGGAGATAAGTCGGTTCGGCCCGTTCACCAGTAACAGAGGATTATCAGTGAATCTCAATTGTCTCTAAGGAAAGGGATAATAAAACGATCCTGTGTAAAACGATCACTACAGAGGCAGGTGTTGGCGGTGATCCTCAGCTCTTCATCAAGTGCGTCATTGAGCCCTGGTTTAGCCCTGCCCAAAAAATCCATAAAATAGCAATGGTGAAAAACTGTTTAACGGTCTAACTCCTCATTTCAGTACTTCACAGTTCACAGACTTTGTAATATGTTTTAGCTATACATTTGTAACATTTATAATGTGTTTACAATTTTTTTGTAGAATTGCCTTTACAGGGACTTTAATGAGAAACTATAATAACAACTACTCCTGTATTTAGGCAGCCAAAATCTACTTAAATTATTAAAAACATTTATGCTGCTTACTGTCACTTTTGATCAATTAAAAATCCTGCTGACCCTAAACTTTTGAACACTATTGCTATTCTGGCAACATGCACTAATATGTTTTATAAAATACTATTTTTAAATACTTTTTTTATTTTTGAATGTAGCTACTGCAGATATACTGTAGCCCACAGGCTAGTTGGCTCAATTGTAACTGCATTGGTGTTGCAAACTATTTTTGAGATTTGCTACATTTTCAAATCTGCAGGAAGTTTATGAATTCTGTTGATAGCTGTAACAGAGGAATCTGTTTTAATTTAGTCTGTTTCCTGTGTACCTGAACAGTGGGATGAGATGTCCAGATCTCAGCAGTGCAGTGGCTATATACAGTGCTGCTTAATTATTCATCAGGCTTATGAATATTTGATCAAGCATCAGAGTTTAGGAAGATTGATATCACTCACGGGATGGAACTATGGAACTCGAGCAGAAAGGTCAAGCTTCACTCACTGTGAAAGTGAAAGTGTTTGTGAGGCAAAATATTATTGTGATATTCAAATGTTTCTAATGATTAATCTATTGAAATAGGGATGAAAAATCTTACTTTATTATACGTTTTGGCTTGCATTTCACAGCAAAATAAAATATGTAAAAAAAAAATATGTAAAGAGTAATGATGCTGAAACTTATGATTTACATCACAGGAAAAAATTACTTAAATTATTGTGGCATAAATTATTATTTTAAAATAAATTAAAATTGAAAACTGTAATCAAGTTGTTATAATATTTCACATTTTTGCTGTTTTTTCTGGATTATGTTTAAATGAATGAGTCTTTCAAAACCATTTAAAAGTACTTCAACCCCAAACATTTTTTATGGAATAATAGGGTATTAATATCTAATAATTAATATCTTGTATGTTGCTTCAAGTAAATTTACTCTTGTTCTAAGGGTTTTTAGGAGTTGTATTTAAAAATTTCAATGTGGCTGTACTAAAATTTGTGTGGGCACTAGAATCATTTGGTCTATACTTGCATACAAGTTAAGTTTGCACACCAAGGCCAGCACACACTCACATACAAACTCATGTCCTCCCACCTGAATGCTCCATAATTTTTAAGATACAGTTGTAGATTTTAACAGCTTTCTGACCCCGCTTTCAGAAAAAGTTGAAAAACAAGGCTAAATTGTATGGATCACTATGTATTTATTCTTAAACACTTATCTCCATAATCACATCTGCAAAATCAAAATGTTTTAAATTTGAAAGTCGAAACAAGCCATATCTGTTGAAATGTAAAAATCTCTTTCTCATTATCTTCCTAGTAGATCTCCGTGTTGGCCGACACCACCTCACATCCCAGCATTCCTTGCCTGGCAACCCTGTAGCCAAGCACGGCCACATTGATCTGCGCACATCCATGGATGGCAAATACAAAGAGATTGCAGAGGTAAACAGGGCAGAAATGCCAACAATCTTGCTGCTTGAATGCATTTTTTTTTGTTTCTGCTGTTATGTAAATGTGTGCTGAATGTGTGCGTTTCAGGAGCTGTTCTCCGCAGCCTGGCTGAGAGTGAGATGCGGAGCGCTCCATATGAGTTCCCTGAGGAGAGCCCCATTGAGCAGCTGGAGGAGAGGCGGCACCGAGCTAGAGCGGCAAATCAGCCAGATATCGAGTACTACATCCCATCTTTCATCCTCAAACTCAACCATTAATAAATAGCATCTGTAGTTTTCATCAAACATTTTCTTTATTGTAAAAACAATACAAAAACCTTAACATTGAACTTATCTGTGTTTGTAACTTAAAATGACACCATTTCCTTAGACAAATTTTTAGTCCAACATTTACTCCTCTGTATGCAAATGTGACCATTGACCCACAGTCAGTTAATTAAAAGTCTTTTCTCTTGAGGTTCTGAGCCTGATATCCTACTGCGAGCCAAACAGGACTTCATGAAAACAGACAGTGCAGCTGATCTTGAGTGAGTGCCTTTTCAGATGTTATGTGATTATTCACATGAGACCTAGTGTTTGTTAACTTATATCTGGCATCTCTACTCTTCCTCAGGTATATGAAAGAACAGAGCCAGGCGCCAAAGCACTCTATCCCGAGAGAGCTCGTCCCTGAGAGGGAGTATCAGAGAGTTCGCGATCTCTGGAGAGGAGAAGTGTGGGGTAGGAACAAGCTCCTGTTTTTCATTTTTTTAACTGAAGTGGACACTGCAGACATATAAATTCCTGAGGGAGAACCAATAACACACACACATTCACACACAATGCAGCAGTACACAAACCCAGAGGGAAACATGAGCTTATATATATATATATATATATACACACACACACTACCGGTCAAAAGTCTAAGATTCGGTGAAGACTTTTTATGTTTTTAAAAGAAGTCTCTTCTGTTCCACCAAGGCTGCAATTTTTTGATAAAAAATACACAAAAAACACAGTAATATTGTGAAATATTATGACAATTTAAAATGACTTCAGTGTCACATGATTCTTCTCAAATCACTCTAAAATGATGATTTTATGCTCCAAAACATGTATGATTATTATCCATGTTGAAAACAGTTTTTTACATTTTTATTTCAGGATTCTTTGATGATTAGAAAGTTCAAAAGAACAGCTTTTATCTGAAATGAAAAGCTTTTGATACATTAAACACTACCCTTTAAAAAGTTTGGGGTCAGTAAGAATTTGTATTTTATTTTGGGGGGAAATAAATAAGAAAATCAATACTTCTATTCATCGAGGATGAGTTACATCGATGAAAAGTTACAGTAAAGACATTTATAATGTTAGAAAATATTCTATTTTAAATAAATGCTGTTCTTTGAACTTTCTAATCATCAAAGAATCCTGAAATAAAAATGTAAAAAACTGTTTTCAACATGGATAATAATCATATTAGAGTGATTTGTGAAGGATCATGTGACACTGAAGACTGGAGTAATGATGCTGAAAATTCAGCTTTTTTCAGAGGAATAAATTACATTGTAATATATATTAACATAAAGAAGTCATTTTAAATTGTCATAATATTTCACAATATTACTGTGTTTTTGTGTATTTTTTATAAAAAATGCAGCCTTGGTGAACAGAAGAGACTTCTTTTAAAAACATAAAAAATCTTACCGACCTTAAACTTTTGTGTGGTAGTGTGTGTGTATATATATATATATATAACAGATTTTTATATTTTGTCTGTTTTATTTTGTGGAATCGAAGTACAATTGAATGGTACATGGTATCTATCACATATTGTAGAGCTATATGTAGATTTTGGCAAATTGAAGTTTTCAAACATATTTAATTAGTGATTCATAACAACTACATGATTACAAGCATGATATTGCTTTTGAATGAATTCAATAATTAAATGAATGCACAAGAAAATAGTTTCAAATTAAGTCAAAGCATATCGCTGAGCATCTAAAGCATTGGTGAGTTTCTGAGGAATGAGGTCGCTTTTTGTTTCCGAATAAATCATTACTTTTAAACATTGATTGAATAATTCATTGATTCACTATTTTTTTCCTTTTTCAATGAATTGAAGAATCATTTGTCACCATCTATTGCCTTAACAATGTAACAATGTAACATGCAGAAGTGATCACTAAAAAATCTGCACCTCTGATGAATGAGTGGATAGATAGATGATTTCTGTGCAGACTGTTTAAGTGAGTCTTCTTTTTCACCTCCCAGGTTCCTTTCACTGATCTGCTGGATGCTGCTAAATGTGTGGTCAAAGCTCTCTTTATAAGGAGAAGTATATCTCTTGTCCATGCAGAGCTTCTGCAGGACCACAGTACGTTCACTTGCAGGAGGAGCTGGGTGACCGACCCCTGGATCTCAACACCTTTGAGGAGATGCCTGAGTCTTCTGTATCTGCAAGTGTGTTAATTTATGTTCAGGAGAAATCAGAATTGTATAGCCAAATTGGTTTTATGTCCAATGTACAGAAAAAAAAAACATACAGAAGAGACTCTCTGGATTGATCTGCTTTTAGGAGAGTAAAATGTACAGCAAGGTTTTAACGTTTTCCTGGAATCGTCTTCAGTTGCTACAGAAAGAACTGAAAACAGGTGCTCTTGCAGCTTGTTTATGAACCACACATGATCAGTTAAACCACAGCACAAATGTATTTCTACTCAGTAAAGGAGTAAGTTCACTTTAAAAAAAAAACTTTTGCTGATAATTTACTTACCCCCATGTCATCCAAGATGTCCATGTCTTTCTTTCTTCAGTCGAAAAGAAATTACGGTTTTTGATGAAAACATTCCAGGATTTTCTCCATATAATGGACTTCATTGCGAACCAGACGGTTCAAGGTCCAAATGAGAGTTTCAAGTGCAAACTGTTCAAAGGGCTTTAAACGACACCAGACGATGAATAAGAGTCTTATCTAGCGAAACGATCAGTCATTTAAAAAAATAAATAAAAAAGTTTACGTTTTATAAGCACAAATGTTAGCCTTGCTTTGTTCTGTGATACGCGTTTCTTGACTCCTGTTCAAACTCGTTCATCAAAATTAACAAATCTTTTTTAGAGTCATGACTTGAAGGATCTAGGTAAGACCCTTATTCATCGTCTGGTGTTGAGTTCTGTATGATCAGTATTCAGTTACAAAATAACTAGTACATCTTCTTAACTCACAGGTGCAACAGTCCACCCACCTGTGTCAGAAACCCACCCCTATGAGGGGTTTGACCCTGCCAACATACCCCTGGGTTGGGCTACACCTGCAAGATGGTTGATGGTGTTGTTCAGTGTTTACACCCATAAGTAAGCTGAAAGAGTTGCAAGTACCTAGAATTGAGTTTGCCTAATTATTGAATTTATATACATATTTTTCTCTTTTCTTTTATTTTTTTTATTTTTTCAGTTCCTCAGAGCTGGATCTGCCATACCCAGACCTGCAGGAATACATAGCGGATATGAACATGATGATGGCGCTCATCATTAACGGGCCAGTGTAAGTTATACTGCACACCATGAAGATTTAGTCCTTTCTGATGCAGAAGATGATCAAATCACTGATTGAAAAGGCTTATTCTGTAAATGTGAGTTGGTCCCTGAGTGTGCTTTGCTTGATTAAAAATCATTATTCACTGACCTCAGTTTGAACCTGTGGATGAAATGTAAAAATAAACCCATCCTGAAAGAGATAAGTGCAGTAATTAATTTGTAATGTGAATAATGTGACAAAGGGTAAGAAGTGGCCAGAACTGGTTAAATATGTTCCCCAAAATTGCCAGAACTGGTCTGATCTGTTGTAAGTTTAACATATGGATTTCTAATTGTATATTTTTTCCGAACAGGAAATCTTTCTGCTATCGCCGACTGCAGTACCTCAGCTCCAAGTTCCAGATGCACATTCTTTTAAACGAGATGAAAGAGTTGGCGGCACAGAAGAAGGTCCCTCACCGTGATTTCTACAACATCAGGAAGGTTTGTATGAACAAACACTGAACAAAGTATTTTGAACTAAACTGTAGTGTCACAGGGGAAAAAAACAGATTATTTATTATCTATTGACCTTTGATTTCTTCAGGTGGACACACACATCCATGCCTCATCCTGTATGAATCAGAAGCACCTGCTGCGCTTCATTAAAAGAGCCATAAAGAAATATCCAGGTGAAATCGTCCATGTAGAACAAGGCAGAGGACAGACCCTAACAGAGGTGTTTGAGAGCATGAACCTGACGGCCTTTGACCTTAGCGTAGACACTCTGGATATGCACGCGGTAAGAAGTGTAGTTAAACACATGACATAGCTAAGTGGTTTGAAAAATACTTCAGATAATAGAGATAAAGTCGGCACACCACAGCTCCAAAAACTAGACAATTATTGACAGATTCTTTACAAAGGTAAATGTTTCCAACACACAGGCTTTTTTTGGTTAAGCAAAACTTTGCCTGTGATGTGCGTTTTGTTTTTGTGTTTGGAAAAATACTTCTACCATCACTAGCAATTACACATAGGAATACTAATTAATTATAATAATAATAACAACAACAACAACAACATATACTATACACTACTGTTAAAAAAAAACATTAGGGCCAGTAAGATTTTTTAAATGTTTTTGAAAGAAGTCTCTTCTGCTTACCAAGGCTGCATTTATTTATCAAAACAGTAATATTATTTTATCAACTACAGTAAAAAATAAATAAATATATATATATATAGTAAAATATTATTTTAATTTAAAATAACTGTTTCTATTCAATCCTGTTAGGGTAAAGCTAAATTTTCTGTTTCAAATGTTCCTTCAGAAATAATTTGAATATGCTGATTTGACGGTCAAGAAACATTTCTTATTATTATCAATATTGAAAACATTTGTGATTCTTAATACTTTTGTGGAAACCATTGAAAAAATAATTAAAGAAAAAAAAAGGAAAGTTTAAAAGAGCAGCATTTATTTGAAATAAAAATCTTTTGTAGCATTATAAATGTCTTTACTGTCCTTTTGATCTAATTAATGTATCCTTATTGAAAAAAAAAAAATTAATTTATTAAAAAATGACTGACCACAAACATTTCAAGGGTAATAGTTTGATGTGTAATATCTTATTGATATATAAATTATAAAGTGACTATTAACAAAAATATAAACATAAAAGGACAGAAAACTACAATAAAATGTAGGATCATAAAAGAAAAAGAAAAGTGTTTCACACGGTATATGCCAAGGCAAATATCAATTGGGTGTTCCAAACGTCTTGGGTTTGTGTGGGATCTAGGTCACTCTCACTAAAAATATGTTGCACAGAGTTGCAGTCACACAAACTTAGTGGACTTCCACTTGAAGTGGGAACTGAATAAGCTGATGAATGAACTGTTGTTCTCTACTGAATGCTAACTGTGGCACTAAATGAATGTTCCATGTGTATAAAAATCCTTAATTTAATAAAAGAGATTCTTGTCTAAATTGTATGTGGGAATAGTAGGCTACACTGGGAAAATGTTTTTCTTTTATTGATTGAATGTAAATATATATAATAAAAAAGCAAATTTGCTGCTTTAAATATAAAAACAATTGTGTCTTTCCCACAGGACCGTAACACATTCCACCGCTTTGATAAATTCAATTCCAAATACAACCCAATTGGAGAGTCCATCCTGCGAGAAATCTTTATTAAGACTGACAACCATATTGAGGGGAAATACTTCGGGCACATAATCAAGGTATCACTGTTCCTTATAATCTTTGACATTTGCAAAACAAGCATGTTGGTGAATTCAGTTTCAAATGGTTAAGTGCGCCCTGCTGATAGTTGTATGTTGGTGCGTTTCAGGAGGTGATGGCAGACCTGGAGGAGAGCAAATACCAGAATGTGGAGCTTCGTCTCTCCATTTACGGCCGTTCACGAGATGAATGGGATAAGCTGGCGCAGTGGGCCGTCAAGCACAAAGGTTTATTCTGAGAATGTGCGCTGGCTGGTGCAGGTGCCACGGCTATTGTGAGTACTGAGCGTTTTGTGGACATCTACTGTTGGCCTAATTCTTTTATCAAATTAAAAAAACATATACTACTGTTTAAAAGTTTTGGATGGGTAAGATTTAAAATAAATTACTTAAGCTCACTAAGGCTGTTTTTATTTTATCAGAAACACAAGAGAGATTTCCTTGAAAACAACTCACATTTACATCAGACCGCGAAAACATTTCTTCTTTACGTCATGTCGTTTTAAAGTTAGAGCCGGAAAGCTGTTTTTGAGTGAATTCTTTGGTGCAGTACTTTTTTTTGACTGACAAGTTGTATTTATGTTTTCATGTGCCATTGTAATGATAAAATGGAAGGTTTATTAGTACTGCAACACATCCTTAAGTGTGTAATATCAGAGTTTTTTAGTTTATGTATAAAACGGGTTTAACTGGCAGAGGCGCTGTTAGGGACGGTTGAAACAAGTGTTTCAATCGTCCCGACAGCGCCAGATACATCTGGTCATAGGAAAACCGCGGTTGACCTTTTTTTCTTCATAACAGGCTATTCAACTAGCAAACACTCAATATGATTTAAGGAAGAAATGTAAGAATATGAATTGTAAATGGATTCGTCGAAATAGCATATTTGAAAGAGCACACAAAATGCACACGGCTTATCGTTGTTTATTGGGCGACAGAACAAAATGGTTAATATGCCCCTTTAAATTAAATAAATTGCAAAACATGTTTGTAACAATTATGTACATAATTAACTTGTCAGGTATTGTTCATAAAAACAAGCATTAGATGAATAGTTGCCATTTAAACTGTAATGTTTCATCCGTCCCACCCGTGTTGCAACCGTCGCTCAGGCGGGACGATTGAAACAAAACAAACTCCCGTTCAAAGTCAATTGTTACTTAAATCATTCTATATTTGTAACGAATAACACATGATACTAAGAACACATATGTGAGTTGTTGATTACAAAAACAAAAAAAATATATATATCTGTAACCTTATCTTAGAAAATGACATTTATCTGAAAAGTGTTTCAACGTACCGGCTCTCCCTAGTGTATATTATTACTAAATTGAAAAGCACTTAAAATGATTTATTATCTAATTTAGTGGACTTATTGCCAATTTGAATACCAATATTTTTGCTGTACATGAAATATAAATTTCAGACTAAAATACAAGCATAACTAAGATAATGTGGTTTATTTCCTCTGCAGTGATGTGTACCACACCAAGAAGCAGCTCTCTAACTTCCAGGAGATGCTAGAGAACATTTTCATGCCTCTGTTTGAAGCCACTGTCAATCCCAGCAGTCACCCACAGCTGCATCTCTTCCTGCAACATGTAAGTGAAGCTTTTTTCATGTGATAAAGCTAGTTTTAATGTAAAATTATTGGTAACTGTGCTACTGTGGAGTGGAGGCTTACATAGCACACACACATCTTCTGTGTGTGTAAATATTCAATGTGTGATTAACTGCCCAGTTTATTTACAATAAACATTTGTTTTAGATTTTACACTCACTTTTCCAGATTAGAGAAAGATGTGACCTAGTAATCCAAAGTTTCAAACCATTGGCTCATACATTTATTATTGTCCCTATAATAAGACTATTGTTAGATGCTTCAGATAAGAAAGTGTCTGCCATTAAAGTTGAACTTTTAACCGTGGATAAATCACAAGTAACTCAAATGTCCCACCACCCTGTGTAGCTTCAAATTAATACAATCAAATGATTAACAAGTCTGGTCACAGTTTTATTATATTGTGAGACTGAATGTTCTTCAGGTTGTCGGGTTTGATAGTGTGGATGACGAGTCCAAACCTGAGCATCACATCTTTAACCTGGACAGCCCAAAACCTGTGAACTGGACGGAGGAAGACAATCCTCCATACTCGTATTACCTGTACTACATGTATGCAAATATGACTGTTCTCAACCACCTACGCAGGTATCGGATCATCCAAGTACTTATTTTGCTTACCACAATACATTTAATTATTAATGTAAAAAAATTTACTGTAGAAATTGATGGCATGCAAATCACTTGATGATCAATGAAAACCTTATCATCAAAACCATTGTGTAGGCTGCTTATAATAGTTGTTTTAGCTCCACGGCTGTTTAAATGTCACTCATCTCTCAACAGGCAAAGGAACATGAATTCATTTGTATTACGTCCGCACTGTGGAGAGGCAGGGCCTATCCACCACCTCGTGTCTGGATTTATGCTGTCGAAGAATATTTCCCATGGCCTACTTCTGAGAAAAGTAAAGACACTTCAACTGAATCACTTGGAAATCTGTTCTGCTCGGATATAAGAATGTTCTTATTTTAAATATTCATGATTGTGTTCTTTGCATGCATAAAAATTCTATCGTTACAGAAGATTTAACAGAACAATATCGTTCACGTGTATATATATTCCTGTGTTTAGTATTCTTAGCTTAAAACCGTCAAGATTTTATCAGTGTTTGTGTATTTCCGTCAGGCTCCTGTACTGCAGTATCTGTATTACCTGGCTCAGATCGGCATTGCCATGTCCCCGCTCAGCAACAACAGCCTCTTCCTCAGTTACCATCGAAATCCTCTCCCTGAGTACCTGTCCAGAGGCCTCATGGTGTCTTTGTCCACTGATGACCCTCTGCAGTTCCACTTTACAAAGGTTGCCACACCATACAATCATCAAATATGATTTTTTTCTTCCTGTACCTGTTATTTCTTGAGTCAGATCTGTAGTATGTTTGACCTAGTGTGTGTGGTTGTTCAGGAGCCGCTGATGGAGGAGTACAGCATCGCTGCTCAGGTGTGGAAGCTGAGCTCATGTGACATGTGTGAACTGGCCCGAAACAGTGTGCTTATGAGCGGATTTTCTCACCAGGTGATCACATCTCCACTTACACCTCTGTCAGCAACAGCAGAAGTCATTTTCAGGAACATTTAGGTGTTAGTAGACGGTAAGGTTAAATTTGTTAACATGAGTTAATGCATTAGGCACCATGACTTAACAACAAAAAATGCTGTAAAATTGTATATTAATCTAGATGATTACTACATACACAAAAAGTTTGGGGTTAACAATATATATATTTTTTTTACATTCATCTAAGCCCTATCTGTGAAAACAAGCCTATAAGTATTAAGTCAGGATTAGGCCTTAGTTAAAGTAAGACATTTAATTAGCTTTTATAAACATGCCTTAGAAAAAAAACCGATCAAAAGTGACAAAAACTGATCAAAAGTGACAGACATTAATAATGTTACATAAGATTTATGTTTCAAATGCTGTTCTTTCAAACTTTCTATTCATTAAGGAATCCTATAAAAAATGTTTTATGGTTTCCAAAAAAATATTAAAGGAGTAAGTTTAAAAAAAAATAAAAAAAACTTTTGCTGATAATTCACTTACCCCCATGTCATCCAAGATGTCCATGTCTTTCTTTCTTCAGTTGAAAAGAAATCAAGGTTTTTGATGAAAACACTCCAGGATTTTTCTCCGTATAATGCACTTTACTGGGAAGCAAATGGTTCAAGGTCCAAAAGACAGTTTTAGTGCAAACTGTTCAAAGGGCTTGTAATATCTAATTTTTACATTAACATTTATATATGTTTCATAAGGATTTTAAGGAAGATGTTCATATAATCCAAAGGGCATTATTAAAGATATAAAAAGCTGGTAGAAATGCATAAGTTAGAGTAAGCTTAAGAAATAACCAAACTGTAGAAAATGCAGAAGTTAATGTAGGCTTCGTTTGAGAACATATTGTTCTGCAGATAACAAAGGACCAAGCAGCATGGAAGCATTTTAATAGCTCATTGTATTTCAAGCGTGAAATGTATGTGTGCAGGGTTTTGATCAAACGAGAGATAAGCAGAAAGGTGTGAGGTCGAACAGTAGTTGGGGTGTGAAGTCAAACAACAGCTAAACACAGGAAACTTTAACAAAGATGTCATTGTTCTGTTGTCTAGATCAATATATATGGTTAACAAGAATAGTTAAAAGCAGCATCAACAGGTTTCCATTCTAGACGGCATAGGGGACAATCTTCTGCAAGCCAGACACAGTCTGCATAGGATGGTTTCCTGAGTTTTCAGGTATATAAGGACCAGCCTTCGCCTTCACATGTAGACATTGTTTTTTATGTTGAATACCAATTTCAATTTGTTTCTTGCAAGAAATAAACTTTTGATACTTTGACTTCTAAGAGGTTTCCACTAGTCTTCTTCCTCCTATCTTTTCGAACAGAGAATTATTTCCACAACAGGCTTTAAACGATTCCAGACGATGAATAAGGGTCTTATCAAGCGATACAATCGCTCATTTAAAAAAAAAAAAGTTTACGTTTTATAAGCTCAAATGGTTGCCTCGCTCTGTTCTGTGATGCGTGACTCTCCTGTTCGAACTCGTTCATCAAAATAAACTAATCTTTCTTCGAAGTCAATTCGTTCATTTCGTTCGTTGAATGAACCAAATGACACAAAAAAGATTTTAACAAATGAGTTCGAACAGGAGTCACGAACACACATCACAGAACAGAGCAAGGCGACCATTTGAGCTTATAAAACATAAACTTTGTTATTTTTTTTTAAAATGAGCGATCGTTTCGCTTGATAAGACCCTTATTCGTCGTCTGAAATCGTTTAAAGCCCTTTGAACAGTTGGCACTGAAACTGTCTTTTGGACCTTGAACTGTTTGGTTACCAGTAAAAGTGCATTATATGGAGAAAAATGCCCCTCAAACACTGCCGATCTTGCGTCACTAGCTGCGTTTCCATTACCCTTCAATTTGCGCAAATTGAAATTGCGAAATGAAAATACGCTCAATGGAAACATGTAAATTTCGCAAAAACTCCCATTTATCGCAAAAAAAGTTTTTACGCTCACATGAGGAGGTTTTTCAGGCAATTCGAAAAAGGATTTTTACGCATTTACAGTCACCTGACTTAGAAGACGGAGTGTGTTTTTGGTCCGTGTCCACAAATAATAATAATTATCATCATTAGCCTATTATAACATTTATTAGTCTAGAAGACGCTTTTATCCAAAAAAGTAACAAAGCAATTCATCACATTTTATTCATAGTACAGGTTGGACAATAATAATAATAGGGCTAAGATTATCACAAATAAACACACGATTTTGACGAATATCCAGAGTCACAATAACAAGAAAAACGTGGTTTTGTAAAATAAAATAAAACAATCAGGCACACTTTCATGATCTTCGTGAACTGAAGCGCGAGAACTGAAACAATAGCCTTTGTAGACCAAAGCTTTAAATGTCCACTTTAAAAAGAACAAGTTTGAATCGATAAGCTAATACCTTCAGATTATGTAATCCGTATAAAAGGTGCAGTTCTTTCTGAAGGTGCATCCGGAGATATGTTTTTAGCTCGTTATTTTTTCAGACGCATTTATAATAACTCACCTATTCATCCCCTTTGGCTGTGGTTATGGCTCTTCTCATTCATCACTGTGGGAAAAATATCATTTCCAGGTTCTAATTTGGCCTTAAAAAAACAGTAAAATCTACATTTTTCCCATATTAATTTGTGAATATTTTAAAAGTTTTAAAGGGGGTAAACAAAAAGTCTTAAACAAATATCTGAAAATTCATTTTTTAATGTTTTTCAAAGAAGTCTCTTCTGCTCACCAAGGCTGCAATTATTTGATAAAAAATACAAAACAACAGTAATATTGTGAAATATTTTTACAATTTAAAACAGCAGTTTTCTATGTGAATATATATATATATAGTGAAGTGTAATTCATTCCTGTGATCAAACCTGAATTTACAGCATAGCATTATTCCAGTCTTCAGTGTCACATGATCCAACAGAAATTATTATAATATGATGCTCAAGAAACATTTATGATTATTATCCATGTTGAAAACAGTTTTTAAAATTTTTCTTTCATGATTCTTTGATGAATAGAAAGTTCAAAAGAACACAATTGATCTGAAATGGAAAGCTTTTGTAACATTAATCACTACCATTCAAAAGTTTGGGGTCAGTAAAAATGTATTTTTTATTTTTGGGGGAAAGAAATTAGAAAATACTTTTATTCATCAAGGATGAGTTTAAATTGATCAAAAGTTACAGTAAAGACATTTATAATATTAGAAAAGATTATATTTTAAATAAATGCTGTTCTTTTGAACTTTTTATTCATCATAGAATTTTAGGTGAAAAATGAAAATAATAATTTGTTTTTTGGGCATACAATCAGCATATTAGAATGATTTCTGAAGGATCATGTGACACTGAAAACTGATGTGTAATCAGCAACAGTAATGTTGTTGAAAATTCAGCTTTCAAATTACATTTTAAAATGTATTAAAATAGAAAACAGTCATTTTAAAATCGTCATAATATTTAACAATATAACTGTTAGTCATTTTTTTTCATCAAATAAAGCAGCCTTGGTGAGCAGAAGAGACTTCATTTAAAAACATAAAAAATCGTATTGATCTAAAACTTTTGACCGGTAGTGTATACAACAACCGTTCATTTTTCGTTTTGCAATGACGGGAAAAAGGGAAAACGAATGCCAGTCCACTGACCGTTCAACCTGGTATCATGACAAGACGTGAAATAATCATGCTGGTCCACTTTGGAAAACGTGTAGATGTCACAGTTTAACCCCCTAAACGTGAAACTTACACGTTTGCGTTAACACAGTCCAGTGGAGAGATAGCCAGATGTTGACCTATTCTACACGCAATCGCCTCTGCCGTAACGACCTATAACTGGTTTTCATTAAAACACGAGAAAATGGAATTTTGTTTTATTGACGATCACTGAGAAATGTTTTATTATTTAAAATGCAAAAAAAAAACATTTATTATTTTCATGGTAAAAATGATTCATTTGCCTTGACCCACGCCAAAAAGAAACATCTAAATGTTCACGTTTTTACATGAAGTAGCCTAATGAGTAAAATGTCTATTTTCTGGCGTCCCCCAGCTCCTCGTTTAAGCAAAAGGTACGCTAAAACAACGTATTACATCGACGTTAAACCACGTTAACCGTGTTAACCATAACCTTTTAAATACTCGACCTAGTTGAACAGGAAGAAACTCCTGTAACTTCAGTGCCATAGGCTACTTAGCACCTTAGTGCTTACAGATTAAGAGACATTAGTATGTGCTCGCTGCATTTGTAATGTTATACTTTTAATTCCGAGAAGAAAAATGTTGCTGTGTTGGGTAGAATACACTAATAGTGTATATCCTCTCCAAACGTGAGAACTACACTACAGAAAGAAAAAATACGTGAATGGCGTCACGTGACGTAACCATAATTTGCTACATTCAGACCCTGTGTCCATTACAATGGACATTACATGTCAGCCCCCTTTTTTTAACTTCTGGAGCATTTCACCTAGTTTAAAGCCTGCAGTCCACGAGTTCTGATTGTTTGTCATCCAATCAAATGCCAGAAAACCTCTGCATGTACTAATTAAATAAAAAAAACACTACATTGAAGAGAATCATGGCAGCACTTCACTCCAAACACAGAAGCAAGCAACATTTTCTAAGTTATATTTACATTTTGTTTATATTTTTGCCAGTAACTGTGCATCTTGATGTGAAAAGCTTCTGACTAATGCACCCAAATATCCTGTGTCAAGGTGAAAAGCTACTGGCTGGGACCGCATTATCTGAAAGAGGGGCAGGAGGGCAACGACATTCAGACGCACCAATGTTCCAGACATCCGTGTGGCGTCACCGCTTCGAGACTCTGTGCGAGGAGCTGAATCTGATCACACAGGCTGTGCGGTCAGAGGAGCTGGAGGTTGATGAGCAGGACTCCCTGTGCATGACTGCAGGACCGGCCAGACATTAGAGGTATCATACACTTTCAATTATTCAACAAGTGAAGAGTGTGAGTGAAAGGTTAATCAGGGAAATCTGGGACAGTTATACTGAGTTTGATTCCACGGGTGTTTAACTGAACACCTTGTATTTATTTGGGTAGTTGCTGGAAATGTACTTTAGTTATTTTAGTTGTGGAACGCAGAGTTTAAAGTCATGATTGCAACAAACAGAATTGCACAGGAAATGCCATTGTATTGTTTGTTTGACAAAAGCACGTTTTGCAGAATACCAACCAAAAATACACTTACAGAATCGATGAAGGCTCCAGCAAATCACAGTTAAGCTTCAGGAAACCCAGAAGTCTCCCCTCAGTCACTGTGGGCCTTACACTGTCCATACATAACCTGCAGTCCAGCATGAAGATCAGTGGTTTACATCGTCATAGATAATGAACCGTCGTTTGGTGTTGCTTGTACACTTGTTCTGAACACTAACCATAAGCATTGGTTCTTTGGCTCTTCTGTATGAGCTCAAGTACCTACGCACATCTCTGTCATGAGCCGTCATAATCGTCATTTTTAAATGGATTATTTCCTCCTTCCTATTCTTGGTTTTGACAGGTTCTGTTTTAATGTCTTTTATTGTGATATTATTTATTTTTCAGTGGTTATCCTTTGAGTCATTTGGCCATTTTTAGTTGCGTCTGTAATTGAACGATTATTAGTGCTATTTATTGTAAATCAGACATGATATCAAAGTGAAATGTATTTTTTCTGCTTTCTCTATCTCAAAATTAAAATATTATAATTATGGGAGTCTGTGGATTTAATATTGCATATAAACTCAACTGTTCACTTTATTTTTCAATGCAAAAATAAGCTATTTGTGAATTTGCAACTTTGAAATAACCATTTAAATTGATTAACGGTTTGACAGTGTTTATAATTTTGACAAATTGATTTGGACAAATATATAACTGACGGCTGAAGTCTGATTAATGAAACGGTCAGTGAGTGGCAAACCGTGTGGCCTAGCTGGAAAACCCAGACAGCTTGCCATCTCTGTTTAAATCAAGTTGACCTGGCTGGAGTGTCAAGACACAGGCTTTCTTTGTGCTCTCTCCTTTTCACCACCATCATGTCCCTCTAGTTTTACAATTTGGAGCTAAACTTTGAGTTTTAGAGCATCTGTTTTACAATTGCTACTGTAGTTGCGTCACAATAGAACTTTTTCAAACGTTTGCCTTTTTTATTCTATTACACTGACCGTTCAACCCGGTATCACGACAAAAATCACGTTGGTCCACTTTGGAAAACGTGTAAGATGTCACGGTTTAACCCCTCAAACGTGAAACTTACACGTTTGCGTTAACACAGTCCAGTGGAGAGATTTTATGTTGACCTATTACATGCAATCGCCTCTGACATAACGACCTATAATTGGTTTTCATTAAACCGAGAAAAATGGAATTTTGTTTTATTGACGATCACTGAGAAATGTTTTATTATTTAACATGCAAAAAACATTTATTATTTTCAAGGTGAAAATGATTCATTTGCCTTGATCCAAGCCGAAAAACGTCTAAATGTGACGTTTTTAATGAAATAGCCTAATGAGTAAAATGTCTATTTTTACGGCGTCCCCAACTCCTCATTTAAGCAAAAGGTACACTAAAACAACGTATTACATCGACGTTGTTAACCATAACCTTTTAAAAACTCGACCTAGTTCCGTTGGTCAAAAAAAAATCCTGCAGTATACCATTTCAACTATAATTTTGAGGTTTTTGTTTTACAGATTGCACATTGTTTGTAACAGACTAAATATCTTCGAATCAATTAATCTGGTCAATCCAGTCATTTTCTGTGTGCATCTTTCTTTTTTTAGAACAACTTGATCATTATAACATTACAACTTTAATCCGTAAGGTTTGTCCTTTATATATTGCACATTTGTTTATTCATAACAAAATAAACCTAGGAATCAGATCCCCGGACACGCCACCGTCCAGAGCTTTATCGCAATGGCATAAATTCTATGTGGGATCTCAATATCTCTGCTCTGGAAGGGTTTTTGCTGTTTGCATTTTTGCACTCAGGTCTCGATTTTGGCCCTCTATCAGAATCCAGAGTTTCAAAGAAGATTTGAGAAACTTATTTTTTCGCACCAAAAAAAAAAAAATAATAATAATAAAAAAAGATGACATGGGTACCACTTTCGTTTTTTTTTTTCGTGTGCCGAATTTTTGAGTTCGAATTGAGTTCTGGATTCAGATAGAGGGCCATGAGACTTAGACCTGAGTGCTAAAATTTAGGCTCTCAGACCTTTCCTGCAGCTGAGATATTGAGATCCCACAAACCCACTATTTTTATAATGGCATAATTGCTACCTGGAATCTCAATATCTCAGCTCTGGAAGGGTCTAGAGACTAAATTTTTGCACTCAGGTCTAAGTCCCATGGCCCTCTATGGTTCTCAACCGGTGGGGTGCGCCCCCGACACACTCTCGGGGGCGCGCGAGTAGGCTACAGGATGGGAGGGATTTTTTTTTTAATCACTAAACTGCTGTCATAAAAAGTTAAAGTTTTGTATATACATGACTCCTGAATAAAAAATTTAATTTGTTTGGACTGATAAAAAAAAAGTTTTGAACACATTTGATTGGTTTGTCGATAGTGAGCGCAAATGCAGATGATAAGCGGTTTTATTAAGCGAGTCATTTGCTGCGTCCGAAATCTCCACTCAAAGCACTACTCCCTAACCCCTATGTTGGGGGTAGAGAGCAGAGCACTATATAGTGAGCTCACCAGCATAATAGAAACACCACTTTCGGACACTACTCGATCGTCTCTCGGCACCGTTGATTACATCATCTGTCAGCTGGTGCCGAGCCGGCTCTGGGCGAAATAGATTTTTAAAAATAAATACATTACATTATATTGAGATTATTTCTCCAAAATTTAAAAACTAAAAGTGATTTCTGGCCGTTTTTGATATAATGCGCTACTCCACACATGATTATAACTTATTTTTACGAATCAGCGCAATGCATGATGGTATGTAGGGCTTGGGTTAGTGACCATCGGTTGTTCACTACTTTTCAAAATGCATTTTGGGATACAGTGAGTGGACTATATAGGGTATAATAAACATCACTATACATTCGGACAGCACTACAAAATGGCGAGCTCACTATATAGTCCACTATATAGTGAGTAATGGGAGATTTCGGACGCAGCAAATTGAGTCGTTCATTCTAACGATTTCGTTCAAACGGCCGATTCCATCAAGAATGAGACAGATGTTTGTGAATGGGGCATTGAATCTTTGACTCGTTTCGATTCGTTCAAAACACTGAATCATTCAAAACACGATTGAGTGTTGCTGTGATGTGCTGCTGTGATCGTTGTTTGGATTCATCTGATCTATTTTCGCTGCTAAAATATACCAAAACAGTCATCATTTCGTCTAAAATGTAAGTGACTTAAAGAAGCTAACTTACATCCGTTTTCCTGAAATTTAAGCTCCGCGACTGACACCATGTGGTCCAAAAACAGAACTGCTCTTCCTTTCAGCTCGCAGCGCGCACTCTGCATCGTGCACACGTCATCCGTTACAAGGAGGTCAACATTATGTTTACAGAGGTAAGAACAGTCAAATACATATATTGTTTGAGATAAGTGTTCTGCTTGCAACTCGAAGTGTAGGCTACTTGCTGACTAGCGGTGGTGGCAGAGTGATCTGAAACGTTTAACATGAACGCGCTTTGACGTCACATCTGCAGACTGCGCGGGAAAAGTCCAACCTCGACAGAAAATAGGAAAAATAGGATACAGGCTTGCCTTATAGGTGCACCCACTGTGAGCGGAAAGCTGTCAGTATGCTCATCAGGAGATGTTTGAGTCATAAATGGTAAAATAAAAAGGCTATTGTTACGTTAATTTGGGGTGAAAAGCTGCATATAGCCTCTATTAACTTGTTTGTGGAACTGTCATGAAATCAGTGTCACATTTTCAATCGTGAGTTGATGGTAAATTAAGTGATGGTCGTTAGGTGGTCTTGTGATGCATGTTGCTAAACTGCAGTATGTCAATTTAGCCTACTTTATTTGTGTGTGCTGCGCTTATAGACTTTAGAAAACGGCGCTCATTTGTTTGATTTCTCATCAAAAAGCTGCGCAAGCCTCAAAAGTTTAAGGTCCTTCCACCCAGAGACTGAGTCCGAAACCGTCCTTTTTCATATTCGTCATTTGGTGCGCTTTAATCAGTTGTGTAGACTCTATATTCGTTCTGGTGAAATCACAAAGTAAAATGCACCCAGAACCTCTGTCACGCTTGGCAAATTAAGTGCGTGTCATCTATGTAATGTATTATTTTAATCGATGTCTGTACAATATTTTCACTGTAGCCTAATAGAAAACACATTTTGGCACATAATTTGGTACAACCGCCCGCCACCCGCCCTGGATTTAATTAAAATGTTGTTGTTTTTTAAGTCACGTCATCCGCCCGATCGCACGGTTTATCCGCGGTGTCTGCAGCTGTAACCGCCAACCGCGATCATCTTAGTACCCATGTCGTTTTTTTTTGGTGCGAAAAAATACGTTTCTTGAATCTTTTTAAAACTCTGGATTCTGATAGAGGGCCATAGGACTTTAGACGTGAGTGCAAAAATGGAGTCTCTAGACCCTCTCCAGAGCTGAGATATTGAGATTTTTATAATGGCATTATGCTATGTGGGATCTTATTTATCTCAGCTCTGGAAGGGTCTAGAGACTCCACTTTTGCACTCAGGTCTAAGTCTCGTGGCCCTCTATCAGAATCCAGAGTTTTGAGATAATTGGAGAAACTTATTTTTTCGCACTGAAAAAAAAAACATAAGGGGTACCACTGTCGTTTTTTTGGGGGGTTAAAATTTTGAGTTTCTCTGATCTTCTTGAAACTCTGGATTCTGATAGAGGGCCATGAGACTTAGACCTGAGTGCAAAAATGGAGTCTCTAGACCCTTCCAGAGCTGAGATATTGAGATTTTTATAATGGCATAAATGCTACGTGGGATCTCAATATCTCAGCTCCTGGAAGGGTCTAGAGACTCCATTTTTGCATTCAGGCTCTAAATCTCATGGCCCTCTATCAGAATCCAGAGTTTTGAGAAGATTGGAGAAACTTTTTCACTGAACTGAAAAAAAAACATAAGGGGTACCACTGTCGTTTTTTTTGGGGGTCAAAATTTTGAGTTTCTCTGATCTTCTTGAAACTCTGGATTCTGATAGAGGGCCATGAGACTTAGACCTGAGTGCAAAAATGGAGTCTCTAGACCCTTCCAGAGCTGAGATATTGAGCTTTTTATAATGGCATAAATGCTACATGGGATCTCAATATCTCAGCTCTGGAAGGGTCTGGAGACTCCATTTTTGCATTCAGGTCTAAATCTCATGGCCCTCTATCAGAATCCAGAGTTTTGAGAAGATTGGAGAAACTTTTTTTTTCGCACTGAAAAAAAAAACATAAGGGGTACCACTGTCCTTTTTTTTGGGGGGTCAAAATTTTGAGTTTCTCTGATCTTCTTGAAACTCTGGATTCTGATAGAGGGCCATGAGACTTAGACCTGAGTGCAAAAATGGAGTCTCTAGACCCTTCCAGAGCTGAGATATTGAGCTTTTTATAATGGCATAAATGCTACATGGGATCTCAATATCTCAGCTCTGGAAGGGTCTAGAGACTCCATTTTTGCATTCAGGTCTAAATCTCATGGCCCTCTATCAGAATCCAGAGTTTTGAGAAGATTGGAGAAACTTTTTTTTCGCACTGAAAAAAAAAACATAAGGGGTACCACTGTCGTTTTTTTGGGGGGGGTCAAAATTTTGAGTTTCTCTGATCTTCTTGAAACTCTGGATTCTGATAGAGGGCCATGAGACTTAGACCTGAGTGCAAAAATGGAGTCTCTAGACCCTTCCAGAGCTGAGATATTGAGCTTTTTATAATGGCATAAATGCTACATGGGATCTCAATATCTCAGCTCTGGAAGGGTCTAGAGACTCCATTTTTGCATTCAGGTCTAAATCTCATGGCCCTCTATCAGAATCCAGAGTTTTGAGAAGATTGGAGAAACTTTTTTTTTCGCACTGAAAAAAAAAAACATAAGGGGTACCACTGTCCTTTTTTTTGGGGGGTCAAAATTTTGAGTTTCTCTGATCTTCTTGAAACTCTGGATTCTGATAGAGGGCCATGAGACTTAGACCTGAGTGCAAAAATGGAGTCTCTAGACCCTTCCAGAGCTGAGATATTGAGCTTTTTATAATGGCATAAATGCTACATGGGATCTCAATATCTCAGCTCTGGAAGGGTCTAGAGACTCCATTTTTGCATTCAGGTCTAAATCTCATGGCCCTCTATCAGAATCCAGAGTTTTGAGAAGATTGGAGAAACTTTTTTTTTCGCACTGAAAAAAAAAAACATAAGGGGTACCACTGTCGTTTTTTTGGGGGTCAAAATTTTGAGTTTCTCTGATCTTCTTGAAACTCTGGATTCTGATAGAGGGCCATGAGACTTAGACCTGAGTGCAAAAATGGAGTCTCTAGACCCTTCCAGAGCTGAGATATTGAGCTTTTTATAATGGCATAAATGCTACATGGGATCTCAATATCTCAGCTCTGGAAGGGTCTAGAGACTCCATTTTTGCATTCAGGTCTAAATCTCATGGCCCTCTATCAGAATCCAGAGTTTTGAGAAGATTGGAGAAACTTTTTTTTCGCACTGAAAAAAAAAACATAAGGGGTACCACTGTCGTTTTTTTTGGGGGGTCAAAATTTTGAGTTTCTCTGATCTTCTTGAAACTCTGGATTCTGATAGAGGGCCATGAGACTTAGACCTGAGTGCAAAAATGGAGTCTCTAGACCCTTCCAGAGCTGAGATATTGAGCTTTTTATAATGGCATAAATGCTACATGGGATCTCAATATCTCAGCTCTGGAAGGGTCTAGAGACTCCATTTTTGCATTCAGGTCTAAATCTCATGGCCCTCTATCAGAATCCAGAGTTTTGAGAAGATTGGAGAAACTTTTTTTTCGCACTGAAAAAAAAAAAACATAAGGGGTACCACTGTCGTTTTTTTGGGGGGGTCAAAATTTTGAGTTTCTCTGATCTTCTTGAAACTCTGGATTCTGATAGAGGGCCATGAGACTTAGACCTGAGTGCAAAAATGGAGTCTCTAGACCCTTCCAGAGCTGAGATATTGAGCTTTTTATAATGGCATAAATGCTACATGGGATCTCAATATCTCAGCTCTGGAAGGGTCTAGAGACTCCATTTTTGCATTCAGGTCTAAATCTCATGGCCCTCTATCAGAATCCAGAGTTTTGAGAAGATTGGAGAAACTTTTTTTTTCGCACTGAAAAAAAAAACATAAGGGGTACCACTGTCGTTTTTTTGGGGGGGTCAAAATTTTGAGTTTCTCTGATCTTCTTGAAACTCTGGATTCTGATAGAGGGCCATGAGACTTAGACCTGAGTGCAAAAATGGAGTCTCTAGACCCTTCCAGAGCTGAGATATTGAGATTTTTATAATGGCATAAATGCTACATGGGATCTCAATATCTCAGCTCTGGAAGGGCTCTAGAGACTCCATTTTTGCATTCAGGTCTAAATCTCATGGCCCTCTATCAGAATCCAGAGTTTTGAGAAGATTGGAGAAACTTTTTTTTTCGCACTGAAAAAAAAAACATAAGGGGTACCACTGTCGTTTTTTTTGGGGGTCAAAATTTTGAGTTTCTCTGATCTTCTTGAAACTCTGGATTCTGATAGAGGGCCATGAGACTTAGACCTGAGTGCAAAAATGGAGTCTCTAGACCCTTCCAGAGCTGAGATATTGAGCTTTTTATAATGGCATAAATGCTACATGGGATCTCAATATCTCAGCTCTGGAAGGGTCTAGAGACTCCATTTTTGCATTCAGGTCTAAATCTCATGGCCCTCTATCAGAATCCAGAGTTTTGAGAAGATTGGAGAAACTTTTTTTTTGCACTGAAAAAAAAAACATAAGGGGTACCACTGTCGTTTTTTTGGGGGGGTCAAAATTTTGAGTTTCTCTGATCTTCTTGAAACTCTGGATTCTGATAGAGGGCCATGAGACTTAGACCTGAGTGCAAAAATGGAGTCTCTAGACCCTTCCAGAGCTGAGATATTGAGATTTTTATAATGGCATAAATGCTACATGGGATCTCAATATCTCAGCTCTGGAAGGGTCTAGAGACTCCATTTTTGCATTCAGGTCTAAATCTCATGGCCCTCTATCAGAATCCAGAGTTTTGAGAAGATTGGAGAAACTTTTTTTTCGCACTGAAAAAAAAAACATAAGGGGTACCACTGTCGTTTTTTTTGGGGGGTCAAAATTTTGAGTTTCTCTGATCTTCTTGAAACTCTGGATTCTGATAGAGGGCCATGAGACTTAGACCTGAGTGCAAAAATGGAGTCTCTAGACCCTTCCAGAGCTGAGATATTGAGCTTTTTATAATGGCATAAATGCTACGTGGGATCTCAATATCTCAGCTCTGGAAGGGTCTAGAGACTCCATTTTTGCACTCAGGTCTAAATCTCATGGCCCTCTATCAGAATCCAGAGTTTTGAGAAGATTGGAGAAACTTTTTTTTTCGCACTGAAAAAAAAAACATAAGGGGTACCACTGTCGTTTTTTGGGGGGTCAAAATTTTGAGTTTCTCTGATCTTCTTGAAACTCTGGATTCTGATAGAGGGCCATGAGACTTAGACCTGAGTGCAAAAATGGAGTCTCTAGACCCTTCCAGAGCTGAGATATTGAGATTTTTATAATGGCATAAATGCTACGTGGGATCTCAATATCTCAGCTCTGGAAGGGTCTAGAGACTCCATTTTTGCACTCAGGTCTAAGTCTCATGGCCCTCTATCAGAATCCAGAGTTTTGAGAAGATTGGAGAAACTTTTTTTTTCGCACTGAAAAAAAAAACATAAGGGGTACCACTGTCGTTTTTTTTGGGGGTCAAAATTTTGAGTTTCTCTGATCTTCTTGAAACTCTGGATTCTGATAGAGGGCCATGAGACTTAGACCTGAGTGCAAAAATGGAGTCTCTAGACCCTTCCAGAGCTGAGATATTGAGATTTTTATAATGGCATAAATGCTACGTGGGATCTCAATATCTCAGCTCTGGAAGGGTCTAGAGACTCCATTTTTGCATTCAGGTCTAAATCTCATGGCCCTCTATCAGAATCCAGAGTTTTGAGAAGATTGGAGAAACTTTTTTTTTCGCACTGAAAAAAAAAAACATAAGGGGTACCACTGTCGTTTTTTTTTTGGGGGTCAAAAATTTTGAGTTTCTCTGATCTTCTTGAAACTCTGGATTCTGATAGAGGGCCATGAGACTTAGACCTGAGTGCAAAAATGGAGTCTCTAGACCCTTCCAGAGCTGAGATATTGAGATTTTTATAATGGCATAAATGCTACATGGGATCTCAATATCTCAGCTCTGGAAGGGTCTAGAGACTCCATTTTTGCATTCAGGTCTAAATCTCATGGCCCTCTATCAGAATCCAGAGTTTTGAGAAGATTGGAGAAACTTTTTTTTTCGCACTGAAAAAAAAACATAAGGGGTACCACTGTCGTTTTTTTTGGGGGTCAAAATTTTGAGTTTCTCTGATCTTCTTGAAACTCTGGATTCCTGATAGAGGGCCATGAGACTTAGACCTGAGTGCAAAAATGGAGTCTCTAGACCCTTCCAGAGCTGAGATATTGAGCTTTTTATAATGGCATAAATGCTACATGGGATCTCAATATCTCAGCTCTGGAAGGGTCTAGAGCTCCATTTTTGCATTCAGGTCTAAATCTCATGGCCCTCTATCAGAATCCAGAGTTTTGAGAAGATTGGAGAAACTTTTTTTTCGCACTGAAAAAAAAAACATAAGGGGTACCACTGTCGTTTTTTTTTGGGGTCAAAATTTTGAGTTTCTCTGATCTTCTTGAAACTCTGGATTCTGATAGAGGGCCATGAGACTTAGACCTGAGTGCAAAAATGGAGTCTCTAGACCCTTCCAGAGCTGAGATATTGAGCTTTTTATAATGGCATAAATGCTACGTGGGATCTCAATATCTCAGCTCTGGGAAGGGTCTAGAGACTCCATTTTTGCATTCAGGTCTAAATCTCATGGCCCTCTATCAGAATCCAGAGTTTTGAGAAGATTGGAGAAACTTTTTTTTTCGCACTGAAAAAAAAAACATAAGGGGTACCACTGTCGTTTTTTTTTTTGGGGGTCAAAATTTTTAGTTTCTCTGATCTTCTTGAAACTCTGGATTCTGATAGAGGGCCATGAGACTTAGACCTGAGTGCAAAAATGGAGTCTCTAGACCCTTCCAGAGCTGAGATATTGAGATTTTTATAATGGCATAAATGCTACGTGGGATCTCAATATCTCAGCTCTGGAAGGGTCTAGAGACTCCATTTTTGCACTCAGGTCTAAATCTCATGGCCCTCTATCAGAATCCAGAGTTTTGAGAAGATTGGAGAAACGTTTTTTTTCGCACTGAAAAAAAAAAAACATAAGGGGTACCACTGTCGTTTTTTTGGGGGGTCAAAATTTTGAGTTTCTCTGATCTTCTTGAAACTCTGGATTCTGATAGAGGGCCATGAGACTTAGACCTGAGTGCAAAAATGGAGGCTCTAGACCCTTCCAGAGCTGAGATATTGAGCTATTTATAATTCTACCAGAAAGACTCGGGAGATAAGTTGAAAAGCAGAATACATTTATTGACAGCTCAGCAAGCATAAATTTATGAGTTCTTTGGCATAGGCCCCGTCCTTAGCGAGCAAAGCGAGGTTAGCCGAATCTGCATGTCCCGCCTGAGATGAAGGCGGGGGCGCAGCCGACCCCCTGGAGGTAAGGAAGGGACCATCCTGGTGGTGGTGATGGGGAGGATGGAGGGGAAGGTACCATCTTGGTGGTGGTTGGGGAGGATGGAGGTGAATGGCAGCGTCAGCATCTGCGAACTCAGACAAGTGTAAGTACAAATCTTTTATACTGTGACTGTTAACACCTGATTGGATAGGAATGAGGTAATACATGACGTGCTTATTGAGTCTTCCTGACAGAACTTAAGCTAAAGCTTTCATTGGCATAAATGCTACGTGGGATCTCAATATCTCAGCTCTGGAAGGGTCTAGAGACTCTATTTTTGCACTCAGGTCTAAGTCTCATGGCCCTCTATCAGAATCCAGAGTTTTGAGAAGATTGGAAAAACTTATTTTTTCGCACCGAAAAAAAAAACAACATAAGGGGTACCACTGTCGTTTTTTTGGAGGGGGGTCAAAATTTTGAGTTTCTCTGATCTTCTTGAAACTCTGGTTCCCTTCGTAGTCACTCCCGAGTTACGTCAAGGAGTGACGGAGAATGGGGGTTCGCATAGAAAGCCAATCCTCTTCGAGTATTTAACAACGAGCCAATGGCATGAAAATGCCTTGGGGCTGCGGAATTTGCATAGCGTACTCCGCCCCACCGCGTGGGTATAAAAGGAGGAAGTGAACGCAACCGCAGTATGTTTTCGCTTCGGAGCCAAGAGACTTCTTCACTCCTTAAGCCATTCTCACTGATAAAAACTCTTCGAGACGAGCGTCCTCTTCAGTGTTGGTGTGACGGCGGTACCCAGCGGGATTCTGCATTGCCTGCGATCTGTGCAGTGGTCTGCCAGACTTTGCGCTTCTCCCTGGTCGCCTCAGCGCTAGAAGAGTGAATTTCCTCCTCTCATTTAAAAGAGCTGCACGTGGCACGTCTTTTTAAAGATGGCTCGCCCGTGTTCTTCTGGGTGCGGTCGATTCATTTCGTCCTCTGATGGTCACGATCGTTGTTCTGTGTGTCTGGGCATTCAGCATGCAGCAGCAGCGTTTGTGGATGAGTCATGTTCCTTCTGTGGGAATATGACCATTTCTACACTGCGATCGAGACTCAATGATCTTACTAAAGTGAGAGTCCCCGTGCCCGCTACTCGTTCTGCTTCTTCTTCTAGAAGCTCTTCGAACTCGCGGACAGGGTGATCTGACGGTGACGGTGTGGAACAAAAACCCGACGAGAGAACCTCGGGCCACACCTCCCGCCACAGTTGTAGAGCCAGCGAGCGCTGAATCGGTGTTGACGTCTGCCTGTTCGCAGGCACCGTCGGTTTCGTTCGGCGCTCCAGAGGATGATGCGATGTCGATCGCAGCATCACAGGGCGGGCTTGAGTCCTCGGGAAGTGAGGATGTGGCTGCGTTGCCTCCCTCCGGAGCGCCAGCGTTGCCCGTGTCTGATCCCGAGATGACGGCCATGCTTTCTCAGGCCTCCGCGAGCATCGGGTTAGAGTGGAACCCTCCGCCCTGCCCCGATCTCAGCGGATGGATAATTGGTTTTTGGGGAAGGCTGCCGCCGCAAGACCACAGCCGACCCCAATTCCCTTTTCCCCGAGCTGCCGACGAGCTGTCACGGGTCCGCCCTATCTCCGCGAATGGCGACTCCATCCCCAGACGGTCCAGCTGATCTGGGACCAGTTCGGGGAGGCACAGATAGACCTGTTCGCCTCCCGGGACTCATCCCACTGCGTCCAGTTTTATTCCCTGTCCGAGGGCACGCTCGGCACAGATGCGCTGGCACACAGCTGGCCGCGGGGCCCACGCAAGTATGCGTTTCCCCCAGTGAGCCTCCTTGCACGGGTGTTGTGCAAGATCAAGGAGGACGAGGAGCAGGTCTTGCTGGTAGCCCCTTATTGGCCCACTAAGACGTGGTTCTCCGAACTCATGCTCCTCGCGTCAGCACCTCCTTGGCCTATTCCTCTGAAACAAGACCTACTCACTCAGAGACGGGGCACTCTATGGCACCCTCGTCCCGATCTCTGGAGGCTACACGTTTGGCTCCTGGATGGGACGAGGCAGGTTTGAGTTCGCTGCCACCTGCGGTGGCGGCAACCATCACTTCCGCCAATGCGTCGTCCACTAGACACCTCTACGCGTTGAAGTGGAACCTCTTCGTCAGCTGGTGCTCTTCCCGCAGAGAAGACCCCCGGAGATGCTCGATCGTGTCGTGCTTTCTTTCCTGCAAGAAGGGTTGGAGCGTAGGCTGTCGCCCTCCACCCTTAAGGTTTACGTCGTGGCCATTGCCGCGTCTCATGAGTCATGACGCAGTAGATGGAAGATCCATCGGGAAGCACGACCTGGTCATCAGGTTCCTGAGGGGAGCGAGGAGGTTAAATCCGCCTCGTCCTCCCCTCGTACCCTCTTGGGACCTCCCAGTAGTTTTAAGTGCTCTGCAAAGGCCTCCATTTGAGCCTTTGCAATTGGTAGAGTTAAAGTTTCTGTCTATAAAGACAGCACTCCTGGTTGCATTGGCCTCCATCAAGAGGGTAGGGGACCTACCCAGTGGTAGGCAGATTGTAATTAATACGATCTGTTGAATATTTACTTGTCTTCGTAAAAGGTCCTTTAGCATCTCAACCGTTTTCAGCAGAGGTGAGTTACGTTACACTGAGCTCTTGTTTTAGCTAACGTTATGTAAGTTTAGGGTTTTAACCACATCTTTGTGTTGATAACAGTTTTTGATAGTTTTGTTTTGCTGGTAATTTGTCAATGGGTGATTGGAAGTAAGCTAATTTATTTAACCTAAAATAATTCACTGTACTGTTAATCACGTCAGGAGGGACAGAAAAAAACCCTCCACAGGGTGTCAAACTCAGTTCCTGGAGGGCCACAGCCCTACAGAGTTTAGTTTCAACCCTGCTTCAACACACACACACATTTGCAGTTTTCAAATGAGCCTGAACTGAAGGACTTGATTAGCTGATCAGGTGTACTTAATTAGGGTTGAACTGGCTAAACTCTGCAGGGTTGTGGCCCTCCAGAAACTGAGTTTGAATTATTGTTTAATCGGGAATGGTGATTCCAGATGATTTATTTCACAATTGAGAATGAGGAGTTGACGTCATTGTACAGAGCCCCTCCCTCTCCGCCATGTTGGTTGGATTCCCACGGCAAAACAGTATTGTTTACATGTGTTTTTAGCTTGGTAGTAGAGGAGTTTCTCGCAATTCCGCACTGTTTTAGCATGCCTGGAAGTCACTGCTGCGTTAAAAACTCCTCCAGTAACTCACTCGAGACATATGGAAAACATAGGAACAATGGAATACAGTTTTTTTGTTTATCGAAATGGACACAGCATCTGGGAGAGTATCTGACGAGGAGACACTGGATTGCATGGTTGGCTGATGCCTTTAGTAGACGATTTTCACTGTTTGCTGTGCCTTAACGAACATACGCAAAAGTGTTGTTTGAGTGCCTTGTTCATTACTTTTTTATTTCTTTGAAATAAATGTTTGAAACAACTTGATATGGCTTAACAATATTTATTGAGAACTGAAATATATGGATATTTGGACAATATAAGTTTCATGGACAACATAAGTAATAATAATAAAATAATAATGCTGTTATTAGTGCAAAAGAGCAAATATCTTGATGCTGCTTCTCCAAATACAGCTGTTTTGCACTTAGTGTGAGTTTGTTCCTGTAAGTTCGTTCCTGTAAGTTCCTTTTTCGTTCGCCTAATCTTTTTGCATTGCTTTACTTCCATTTTTCTCATATTCTTAGATCCGTCTCTGTCCTGCCAAAATAATAAATTCGCAAAAATAATAAATGCGCGAAAATTAAAGAGCTCTGGAATGTTTAGTCGCGTCTCTGTGGAGTTCTAACATAGGGTTCTAAAGGCGTTGCCGCTGGTAACCGATAGCGTGTCCAACCCATAGACATAATAAATACATAGACGCCCTATTGGCCGCTTTGGAACGTTGCTGCGATACGTCGATGGGTCCGCCATTTTGCGGAGGTCAAGACTGCACATGGCTTTGTTTTGACAGCTCGCCGCGTGTCCCGCTGTCTTTGTGTTTAGTTGTTTCCCCACCCTCTCTTCGTCACTCTCTGTTTCCGCACCTGTTATTAATTACCACCCTCTCATTCTCTGTTGATCAGTCCCGCACCTGTTATTGATTATCTTTGTCCTTCTCCCTATTTATTCTCCCCGTGTTGTCTGTCTTGTGCCAGATCGTTGTGTTTGCTTCCCGCTACGCTTCGAGCAGCCAGTTATTGATCGCGTTTCTCCGTGTCTTGTTTGGTCCTGTTTGAGGCTCCAGTGCTGTGTTTTCTCCTGTTTGTTTTTTCGTAGTTCCACTGTCGTCCTCCACTGACGACCGGGTTTCTGCTTCCTGCATCCCGCCTGTTCGCAGGCACCGTCGGTTTCGTTCGGCGCTCCAGAGGATGATGCGATGTCGATCGCAGCATCACAGGGCGGGCTTGAGTCCTCGGGAAGTGAGGATGTGGCTGCGTTGCCTCCCTCCGGAGCGCCAGCGTTGCCCGTGTCTGATCCCGAGATGACGGCCATGCTTTCTCAGGCCTCCGCGAGCATCGGGTTAGAGCTGGAACCCTCCGCCCTGCCCCCGATCTCTCGCGGATGGATAATTGGTTTTTGGGGAAGGCTGCCGCCGCAAGACCACAGCCGACCCCAATTCCCTTTTCCCCGAGCTGCCGACGAGCTGTCACGGGTCCGCCCTATCTCCGCGAATGGCGACTCCATCCCCAGACGGTCCAGCTGATCTGGGACCAGTTCGGGGAGGCACAGATAGACCTGTTCGCCTCCCGGGACTCATCCCACTGCGTCCAGTTTTATTCCCTGTCCGAGGGCACGCTCGGCACAGATGCGCTGGCACACAGCTGGCCGCGGGGCCCACGCAAGTATGCGTTTCCCCCAGTGAGCCTCCTTGCACGGGTGTTGTGCAAGATCAAGGAGGACGAGGAGCAGGTCTTGCTGGTAGCCCCTTATTGGCCCACTAAGACGTGGTTCTCCGAACTCATGCTCCTCGCGTCAGCACCTCCTTGGCCTATTCCTCTGAAACAAGACCTACTCACTCAGAGACGGGGCACTCTATGGCACCCTCGTCCCGATCTCTGGAGGCTACACGTTTGGCTCCTGGATGGGACGAGGCAGGTTTGAGTTCGCTGCCACCTGCGGTGGCGGCAACCATCACTTCCGCCAATGCGTCGTCCACTAGACACCTCTACGCGTTGAAGTGGAACCTCTTCGTCAGCTGGTGCTCTTCCCGCAGAGAAGACCCCGGAGATGCTCGATCGTGTCGTGCTTTCTTTCCTGCAAGAAGGGTTGGAGCGTAGGCTGTCGCCCTCCACCCTTAAGGTTTCACGTCGTGGCCATTGCCGCGTCTCATGAGTCATGACGCAGTAGATGGAAGATCCATCGGGAAGCACGACCTGGTCATCAGGTTCCTGAGGGGAGCGAGGAGGTTAAATCCGCCTCGTCCTCCCCTCGTACCCTCTTGGGACCTCCCAGTAGTTTTAAGTGCTCTGCAAAGGCCTCCATTTGAGCCTTTGCAATTGGTAGAGTTAAAGTTTCTGTCTATAAAGACAGCACTCCTGGTTGCATTGGCCTCCATCAAGAGGGTAGGGGACCTACCCAGTGGTAGGCAGATTGTAATTAATACGATCTGTTGAATATTTACTTGTCTTCGTAAAAGGTCCTTTAGCATCTCAACCGTTTTCAGCAGAGGTGAGTTACGTTACACTGAGCTCTTGTTTTAGCTAACGTTATGTAAGTTTAGGGTTTTAACCACATCTTTGTGTTGATAACAGTTTTTGATAGTTTTGTTTTGCTGGTAATTTGTCAATGGGTGATTGGAAGTAAGCTAATTTATTTAACCTAAAATAATTCACTGTACTGTTAATCACGTCAGGAGGGACAGAAAAAAACCCTCCACAGGGTGTCAAACTCAGTTCCTGGAGGGCCACAGCCCTACAGAGTTTAGTTTCAACCCTGCTTCAAACACACACACACATTTGCAGTTTTCAAATGAGCCTGAACTGAAGGACTTGATTAGCTGATCAGGTGTACTTAATTAGGGTTGAACTGGCTAAACTCTGCAGGGTTGTGGCCCTCCAGAAACTGAGTTTGAATTATTGTTTTAATCGGGAATGGTGATTCCAGATGATTTATTTCACAATTGAGAATGAGGAGTTGACGTCATTGTACAGAGCCCCTCCCTCTCCGCCATGTTGGTTGGATTCCCACGGCAAAACAGTATTGTTTACATGTGTTTTTAGCTTGGTAGTAGAGGAGTTTCTCGCAATTCCGCACTGTTTTAGCATGCCTGGAAGTCACTGCTGCGTTAAAAACTCCTCCAGTAACTCACTCGAGACATATGGAAAACATAGGAACAATGGAATACAGTTTTTTTGTTTATCGAAATGGACACAGCATCTGGGAGAGTATCTGACGAGGAGACACTGGATTGCATGGTTGGCTGATGCCTTTAGTAGACGATTTTCACTGTTTGCTGTGCCTTAACGAACATACGCAAAAGTGTTGTTTGAGTGCCTTGTTCATTACTTTTTTATTTCTTTGAAATAAATGTTTGAAACAACTTGATATGGCTTAACAATATTTATTGAGAACTGAAATATATGGATATTTGGACAATATAAGTTTCATGGACAACATAAGTAATAATAATAAAATAATAATGCTGTTATTAGTGCAAAAGAGCAAATATCTTGATGCTGCTTCTCCAAATACAGCTGTTTTGCACTTAGTGTGAGTTTGTTCCTGTAAGTTCGTTCCTGTAAGTTCCTTTTCCGTTCGCTAATCTTTTTGCATTGCTTTACTTCCATTTTTCTCATATTCTTAGATCCGCTCTCTGTCCTGCCAAAATAATAAATTCGCAAAAATAATAAATGCGCGAAAATTAAAGAGCTCTGGAATGTTTAGTCGCGTCTCTGTGGGGTTCTAACATAGGGTTCTAAAGGCGTTGCCGCTGGTAACCGACAGCGTGTCCAACCCATAGACATAATAAATACATAGACGCCCTATTGGCCGCTTTGGAACGTCTGCTGCGATACGTCGATGGGTCCGCCATTTTGCGGAGGTCAAGACTGCACATGGCTTTGTTTCTGACAGCTCGCGCGTGTCCCGCTGTCTTTGTGTTTAGTTGTTTCCCCACCCTCTCTTCGTCACTCTCTGTTTCCGCACCTGTTATTAATTACCACCCTCTCATTCTCGTTGATCAGTCCCGCACCTGTTATTGATTATCTTTGTCCTTCTCCCTATTTATTCTCCCCGTGTTGTCTGTCTTGTGCCAGATCGTTGTGTTTGCTTCCCGCTACGCTTCGAGCAGCCAGTTATTGATCGCGTTTCTCCGTGTCTTGTTTGGTCCTGTTTGAGGCTCCAGTGCTGTGTTTTCTCCTGTTTGTTTTTTCGTAGTTCCACTGTCGTCCTCCACTGACGACCGGGTTTCTGCTTCCTGATCCCGTCTCCGCAACAGCCTTCTGCCCGCCTCAGCGTGCGACGCCCTTGCTGTCTCCTTCTCCCTGTCTGGCGCCCGCTGTTTCTCCGCTGCGTGAGCTTCTGAACCCTGTTCGCATTATAAGGGTCGGACTTCCAGCCGCTCTCAGTTTCAGTTTTGCTTTTGCCTACTGCTGGATTTCTCGATTGTTCCTGTTTTGTTTTATTTTTTCTATTACTATTTTTGGACTGTTTCTTCGTGAGCTTTGCGCTCAGTTTGCCTTATAAGGAATCGGACTTCCAGCATTCTGAAGTTTCAGTTTTGCCTTTTGCCAACTGCTGAATTTCTCGACTGTTTCTGTTTTGTTTTTTCCACTACAATTTTTGGACTGTGTCTTCAGCCAATAAAACTTAAGTGTGCCTGCCTGCACTGAATCTCGTCTGGACTCCTGATAGAACGATCTGGCCACCAATGGATTCAGCAGGCACAGACCAAGTAAGAACAGCGCTTGCCCAGCAGGGGGCTCTCTTGGGCCAACATGCTACCCAACTTACCACTACCTCCAGGGACCTAGATTTTCTGACTTCTCAGATGACTGATCTAAGTCTCCGTGTTGAAGAGCTGCGGAATGCTTCATCAGCCAGGCCTGACACACTTTCTGCTTCACCTCACCGTGAGTCTGAACCTCACGCCAACAATCCTCCACCTTACAATGGAGACCCTAATTCTTGCCGGGCTTTTCTCGCTCAATGCTCCTTGGTGTTTGCCCTCCAGCCTCGTCGCTACGCAACAGAGAGAGCCAAGGTTGCTTATGTTCTGACATTGCTTTCTGGAAGGGCCCGTGAATGGGGAACTGCTGTATGGGAGTCCCAAGCCCCTTTCTGTTTATATTTTCCAGGATTTTCGTCATGAAATGATAAGACTGTTTGAGCCGGTCTGCCCAGGGGGATGAGGCAGCTTCCCGGTTGGGCGACTCACACAGGGCGGCCGCTCTGTTACCGACTTCTCCATTCAATTCCAGACCTTGGCGGCTACCTGTGACTGGAATGATGGGGCCCTCTCAAGGTTTTTGAAGGGGTTGGATGATGAGATCCAAGATGAGATCGCTGCTCACGAGCTGCCACGTGATCTCGACGCATTGATGGACCTGGCCCTTCGTGTCGAGGATCGGATTGTCCGTCGACGTCAGCGCCGAGCCACCCGCTCCCCCTGGAGGTTGGAGGAGAGTTTATCCAGTCAGACCACCTTACCCTCGTCTCAGCCATCTCTTCCTGACCCTGAGCCCATGCAGCTAGGGCGCCTTCGTCTCACACCCCAGGAGAAGCAACAACGCCTTACCCGAGGCCTCTGTTTATACTGTGGAAAGTCAGGACACTTTGCCATTAAGTGTCCTTTAAAAGCCAAAGCCCATCAGTAGGCCAGGGGATCCTGGTGGGCGCCTCCCCCTGTGCAAATTCCCCTTCATCTCGCACCCTGTTTTCGGTCACTATTCAATTTGGGGGCTCTTCTAACTCCTGCTCAGCCCTGGTGGATTCCGGGGCCGAGGGCAACTTCCTGGACACCTCCACAGCAGCGCAGTGGGGAATTCCAGCTGTCCCCTTACCTGCCCCCATACCTGTCTGGTCCCTTGATGGTCAGCTTATAACCTCCATTACTCACTCCACCCCTTGTGTAAGTCTTATAGTTTCAGGCAATCACCATGAGGTGACCAGGCTTTACCTTTTAAGTCGCCAGGTGCCCCGATAGTCTTGGGGCATCCGTGGTTGGTGCAGCATGGCCCTCATGTGGATTGGTCCAGTAATTCTGTGTTGGCCTGGAGTCAGTCATGTCTAGCGTCTTGTATGGGTTCTGCCTCTTCTTCTGGTTCTGTGTTCTCTGTTTCGCAGGTTGAGGCAGCGGATTTGACCGGGGTCCCGGCGGTGCTACGATCTTCGCCAGGTGTTCAGCAAGTCATGAGCCACGTCTCTACCTCCTCACCGGCCATATGACTGTGCCATAGACCTCCTCCCAGGCACTTCTCCGCCCAAGGGTCGTCTTTTTTCCCTGTCTGGTCCAGAAAGAGAGGCTATGGACAAGTACATCCATGATTCTCTCAATGCCGGCCTCATCCGCCTCCTCCTCATCACCTGCTGGTGCGGGTTTCTTCTTTGTTAAAAAGAAGGATGGCTCCTTGTACCGTGCATCAGATTATAGAGGTCTCAGCGACATCACAGTCAAGAACAGGTATCCCCTACCTCTTATGTCGGACTGCCTTCTGAGTTGCTGCAGGGAGCCAAGGTCTTCACTAAGCTAGACCTCCGCAATGCTTATCACTTGGTAAGGATTCGTGAGGGGGATGAGTGGAAGACAGCGTTTAATACACCTACGGGACACTACGAGTACTTGGTCCTGACCCTTCGGTCTGACCAATGCACCTGCTGTCTTCCAGGCTCTGGTTAATGACGTGTTGAGAGACATGATTAATAGATTTGTCTTTGTGTACCTGGATGATATACTTATTTTCTCTTCATCTTTGCAGGCACACACTCAACATGTTCGCCAGGTCCTTCAACGGCTGCTGGAGAATCAGCTCTTTATTAAAGGGCAATTCCACCTCTGGAAAGATGAATGTGTATTTAAAATGGGTCATTTATGTAGAATGAAATGTAAATAATTTTTTAATCTGGAGCTTTCTAGACTGAGAAAAGACAGAAAATGTATTTTTGGCTTATGTGAATGAAAAACATCAACTGCCAGAATTCATTTGCTTCGCTGCCCTGAGGAGGCCACGCCTACCGCTGACCTCTGCAGTATGTAAACAACAGTCTACTAGTGATTCTCCGTGATGAGTCTGTTCCAGAATGTGTTTCGAGATCGCCCAAAATGTCCGCTGATTTTGCGTTTTGCTTTAACAGTTGCTCATTCATCATGTTTACACTGTGTCCGACCGGGATGAGTGCCGGCTGTGTGGATAACGGCGCTAGGCCGGTGGCGCGATTACCGATGTAAGCTGGCACCTAGAGACGTAAGTTACCGGTCTCGTAATCTCTCACGGAGGAGCAGGAATTTTCTTAGCAATGTTAAAACGCATCAACCGATCACTTGTTTGGCGTTCATGTAAACACAACAGTCAGATTCACCAATCATAAGGAATTGAGTTAGATTGAAACAAAAGCTGTAACTTACATGTAAACAATGAATGGCGACTTCAGAAATTAAAGCTGAATCCCGGACATCTGACGGCTGGACATGTCCAGGAAAAGAGGACGGTAACCCCTACTCACTCAGCTTTCTCCACAGAACAAGAGCCTGCTAGCTTAGCGTCCAAAAAGATGTGTAATGTTAATCCCATCCTCCATAACGCATCTGTCAGCGCATTCAGTAGTTTCGTCCACATTTTCAAAACGTTTCTGCCAGTGAAATCAAACGCATTGGCACTGATCTGTGATAGGTCTGTTAGCGCATAGGTCCAACCCCTGACTGGCTGGGTTCTGAAAGGGTGGGGACTCTGGGCTTGTAGTTTTTACTGAATCGCCCTCTTACACTTCCGCCAACAATGACGTAAATGACGACTTTTGCGTCATTGTTGGAGGAAGTGAAAAGGTAAATAGCAGATTTCTCTCGTCTCAGGGGAAAATGATAAAGTGTTGCATGACCATTCAATAGTATAACTGGGTTTCTAACAATGGAAAGCTTAATGCAAAATGGGTGGAGTTGCCCTTTAAGGCGGAGGAGTGCGTATTCCACTCAAGTCAGTCACGTTCCTGGGGGATGTCATCTCAGCCGATGGGATGGAGGCTGTTCCCGCTAAAGGTAAGGGCCGTGAGCCGGCGAGTGGCCAGTCTCCTCGAGCATCCGTAAGGCTTCTGCAGCGGTTCTCTGGGTCTCGCCAATTTTCATAGGCGTTTCATCAGGAACTTTAGCCAGATTGCTGCACCTTTAACATCTCTCACTCTCCACTAAGGTAGCTGTTCAGTTGGGATTGTTCGCTCAGGTGTCCTTGACCAAATTGAAGTCCCGTTTCATCTCTGCTCTGTCTCTCTGCATCTCAGATCCTGAACGACAATTTATTGTTGAGGTGGATGCTTCTGATGTTGGTCAGGCGCGGTCTCTGCTCAGCGGGTCCCTGAAGGATTGAAGGGCACATGCCTGTGCTGACTTCTCCCATCGTTGAGCCCAGCAGCAGTGGAATCTGATCAACATTGGTGAACAGGGAGCTGTTGGCAGTCAGGTTGGGCTTTGGAGGAGTGGCGCCACTGGTTGGAGGGATCGGCACAACCCTTTTTGGTATGGACGGACCATAAGAACCTCGAATATATTCGCTCTGCTAAGAGGTTAAGTTCTCGCCAGGCCCGCGTGGCACTCTTTTTTGGCCGGTTCAGCTTCACACTTTCGTACCGGCCAGGATCTAGGGATATCAAACTGCTGATGCTCTCTCTCGGCTGTTCAGGGCCCCGGGGGGTGAGATACCTACAGAGACTATCCTCCCTCGTGGAGTGGTGGTGGGGTCTGTTTCCTGGGCATCGAGCGGCGAGTAGAGATGGCAGGCCGTCAGTGTGAAGTGCCAAGGGAGTGTCCTGGCGGTCGTCTTTATGTGCCAGCAGTACTGCGTCCTGAAGTCCTGCAGTGGGGTCACTCATCTAGGCTAACCTGTCACCCAGGAATTCAGGAGATCGTTGGCTGCCATCCGCCAACGATTTTGGTGGCCCTCCATGGGTCCAGACGTCAGGCAGTTTGTGTTGGCTTGCTCTACTTGTGCCCAGAACAAGACCTCTAACCTCCCGCCCGTTGGTCTGCTCCAGCCCCTTCCCATTCCCCTCTCGTCCCTGGTCACACTTGGGACTTGATTTCTTCACTGGCCTTCCCTTCGAGAGGCAACACTGTGATCCTGACGTGGTGGACCGCTCCTCTAAGGCGGTCCATTTCATTCCTCTGCCCAAGCTCCCTCAGCCAAGGAAACAGCTCAGGTGGTGGTCGCACCACATCTTCCGGATTCATGGTCTTCCGGTTGATGTGGTCTCCGACAGGGGACCCCAATTTGTTTCACGATTCTGGAAGGAGTTCTGCCGACAGATCGGGGGCCTCTGCCGAGTCTGTCCTCAGGATTCCATCCTCAGACCAACGGGCAATGTGAGCGAGCCAACCAGGATCTCGAAGAGCCCTCCGCTGCCTGGCCTCCCAGAATCCTAGTTCCTGGTGTCAACAGTTAACGGTGGGTGGAATACGCCCATAATTCCCAGCCGGTAGCGTCCACGGGTTTCATCGCCATTTCAATGTTCTGTTGGTTATCAACCACCTCTGTTCCCCACAGGAACCCGATGCTGCAGTCCCGTCTGCCTTGGCCTTCATCCGGCGCTGTCGACGCACCTGGAGGAAGGCTGAGAGGGTCCTGGCCCAGACCTCAAGACGAACCAGAAGCAGCGGCCGATCGCCTTAGGACTCGCTCCCCCGTTATGTTTGTGGTCAGAAGGTTTGGTTATCCACCAAGGACCTGCCTCTCAGGGTGCCCTCTCGAAGTTGGCTCCCAGGTTCATTGGCCCTTATTGCATCACTAAGGTCCTGAGTCCAGTGGCGGTCCGTCTCAAGCTTCCTTCTACACTTGGTCGGGTTCACCCTGTTTTTCATGTTTCCAGGGTCAAACCTGTGTTTCTCTCTCCCCTTAACCCTGTTGTCTCTACCCCTGCCCCCCCTCGTTTAGTGGATGGTTCTCCTGTGTTCACTGTCAGGAGGTTGCTAGACGTCAGACGCCGTGGCAGGGGTTTACAGTATCTCGTGGACTGGGAGGGATACGGTCCGGAGGAGAGGAGTTGGGTCCCCGCTCGGGACATCCTGGACCGGGCGCTGATCGGAGGAATTCCATCGGCGACAAGGTGAACCTCCCCCAGGGTCGCCAGGTGGCATCCCTGGGGGTACTGCTCATGTCTTCGTTCTGATCCGCCTGTTTTCTTGTGTTGTCTGCGTGGTTGTCTCGGAGCACATGGCTTTGTTTTGACAGCTCGCGCGTGTCCCGCTGTCTTTGTGTTTAGTTGTTTCCCCACCCTCTCTTCGTCACTCTCTGTTTCCGCACCTGTTATTAATTACCACCCTCTCATTCTCGTTGATCAGTCCCGCACCTGTTATTGATTATCTTTGTCCTTCTCCCTATTTATTCTCCCCGTGTTGTCTGTCTTGTGCCAGATCGTTGTGTTTTCCAGTTATTGATCGCGTTTCTCCGTGTCTTGTTTGGTCCTGTTTGAGGCTCCAGTGCTGTGTTTTCTCCTGTTTGTTTTTTCTTAGTTCCACTGTCGTCCTCCACTGACGACCGGGTTTCTGCTTCCTGATCCCGTCTCTGCAACAGCCTTCTGCCCGCCTCAGCGTGCGACGCCCTTGCTGTCTCTCTCCCCTGTCTGGCGCCCGCTGTTTCTCCGCTGCGTGAGCTTCTGAACCCTGTTCGCATTATAAGGGTCGGACTTCCAGCGCTCTCAAGTTTCAGTTTTGCTTTTGCCTACTGCTGGATTTCTCGATCGTTCCTGTTTTGTTTTATTTTTTCTATTACTATTTTTGGACTGTTTCTTCGTGAGCTTTGCGCTCAGTTTGCCTTATAAGGAATCGGACTTCCAGCATTCTGAAGTTTCAGTTTTGCCTTTTGCCAACTGCTGAATTTCTCGACTGTTTCTGTTTTGTTTTGTTTTTTTCCACTACAATTTTTGGACTGTGTCTTCAGCCAATAAAACTTAAGTGTGCCTGCAACTGAATCTCGTCTTGACTCCTGATAGTTCTCTCTAGTTATTTAAAACATTCGATAGTTAGACTTTTTTTAAATAAAGAATGGTCAAGCTTGTCATATATCTGGCTTTTTTATTCTTGGATAAGAATGGTCAAGACCCCCATACTGAGATTTTTAAGTTTGCTTATTGTGGAAAAAGCATTTTCTGTGATTGACCAGATTTTAGCAATAACATAGCCTAGATAACTGATGGATCCTTTATGATAATACATGAGTACAACTGGGCATACAGTGCAATGCAAATAGTAATTATAACATAAAGTGAGAAGTAATAGTAAATAGTTTAGTCAATAAAATAAACAAATAGTATACAGCAAATAAAATTGTAACGAATGATAGTATAATTATATAAAAATATTGATAATAGTATAGTTTATTAATAATAGGCCTACTATAATAATAGCAATAGAATAAGACATTTCAATTACAGAATATACACAATATAAAATAGTGAATAGTGATTTAATATTTAGCTCTTTTTGTTAAATTTCAGTTTTATAGATCCGTAATAGGCTAGCCATTATAACAGAAGTAGCCTCAGTCAAACATACAGCAGGATACAACGTTAAAATAGCCTAAATATAAAGTTATGAAAAACTTCAATTTGCCTTCAGCCAAAACGATTTACCAGGGATCCATTTATAGATTAATGAGACCAAAGATCGTCCGTTAGATAAACACAAGACGAATTATATCTTGTGTTTAACCTCTAGACTAGAGACATCCGAGTCAGCGGCAACCGTCAGAAGCACTGGCCGAGGTACGGCTGTTCCAGGCGGGATAGACGAGCGCGGAGCGCAGCCTACAACTCCGAAAACTTCAGGTCAAATAGGCGTTATCTTTATAAACAAACCACATATTTGATCTTTAAACAACTACATTGTCGACTGAAAAACTATTAAAACTACATTTCGTGACACAATAACAGTAGTATTTTAAAATTTAACCTCTGAACGTTACTATTGCTAATTAAATCATGACCAAATACAACCAAAAACAAACGTTCATTCTTGCTTGTGAAAGGTACTTCCTCGAAAGCTGTTTTCAGTTGTGTGGCGATTTGTACAGCCCCGAACAGTGCACAAAACAGGCATTTTTCTCAATTGGCTTTATGCACCGCTGCACTACTTCCTGAACTTAAGCCAGCTCCTTTGTTTCCTGTCTGCCATTATTGGCCAAGCTTGATTAATTCAGGTGTGTCTGATTATTGTTGCCATGACTACTGAGGTATGGCACACCTGAACTAATCAATTTGGCCAATAATGGCAGACAGGAAACAAGGAGCTGGCTTAAGTTCAGGAAGTAGTGAAGCTGTGCATAAGGTCAATTCCCGGTATGAGAGGTATGGGAAAGCTGCTCTCCCCAATATGGCGGCGCCGTTCACGTGCGCTCCAGCGGCCAATAGGGCGTCTATGTATTTATTATGTCTATGGTCACCAACTTGTATTGCGCTGAATGGGCTCTACGCACAGCTGCACTACTTCCTGAACTTCTGCCAGCTTCTTGTTTCCTGTCTGTCATTATTGGACACATTGATTAATTCAGGTGTGTCTGATTATTGTTGCCGTGATTACTGAGGTTAGTCACACCTGAATTAATCAAATTGTCCAATAATGGCAGACAGGAAACAAGGAGCTGGCTGAAGTTCAGGAAGTAGTGTAGCTGTGCATACCAGCTGGGAACACAACCGCGGAACAAGCGCTCTGCGTATATAAGTCAGTTTGTCGCATACCTACAATAATTATCTCAATAATCACCTCACAAATCACTGTAAAAGCTGAACAAAGGAAATACAAAAGCTCGTACAAATTCACTCTCCGTTATATTACCAATAACATACAGTAAAATAAAGATATTAATAACAACAAACCATAAACAAATGTATATACAGACCGTGTGCTTTTTCCGGGGGGTGCTTGTTAAACTTCAATAGCCTTCAAAACTCAACTGCGTGCTCGCCTCTCCCATGGCCTCTCCCCCTTTGCTTTCCTGCCAACCGCGTGCTCTCCCCTTACTTCATTTTTCGCCCCCGTCAAAATAAAAGTCCCTCCTTAATAAGATAAGTACATTTCTTAAACCTAATTTAAACTAACAGGACTATCAAAAATGTATGCAAAAACGAATGAGAAGAATTATCACATCAAAATCTGTTACATAATACATTATAAGTTTTCTAGATTATAAATGTATTTTTCCCCCCAAAAAATAAAAATTATAAATATATAAATATTAAAGTATATTGCAGTAGGCCTAAGTGTTTAAAAAGTACTTTAAACATACTAAAAGCTTAACCATTTTGCTATGTTCTTACACAAAGAGCAACATAATGTTTTCTTTAAATACACTAAAACTTCACAAAAATTGTATGATTGTGTTTAGCATATTTCGTAAAAGTATTATTAAGCATATATTTATTACCATTGTACTATAGTATATACTTTTTAGAAATATATTAAAATGATATGCTTGTGTTTAACATATTTCTTAAAAGTATAATTAAGCATATATTTATTACCAATGTACTATAGTATATACTTTTTAGAAATATATTAAAATTATGCTTGTGTTTAGCATATTTCATAAAAGTATAATTAAGCATATATTTATTACCAATGTACTTATAGTGCATTTGCTAGAAATATATTAAAAATATGCTTGTGTTTAACATATTTCTTAAAAGTATAATTAAGCATATATTTATTACCAATGTACTTTTAGTATACTTTTTAGAAATATATTAGAACTTAATGCTTGGATGTAGCATATTTCATAAAAGTACAATTAAGTATATATTTATTACCAAAGTACTTTGTAGTATACTTTTTAGATATATATTAAAATTATGCTTGTATTTAGCATATTTCGTAAAAGTATTATTAAGCATATATTAATTATCATTGTACTATAGTATATACTTTTTAGAAATATATTAAAATGATATGATTGTGATTAACATATTTCTTAAAAGTATAATTAAGCATATATTTATTACCAATGTACTTTTAGTATACTTTTTAGAAATATATTAGAACTATATGCTTGGATGTAGCATATTTCATAAAAGTACAATTAAGTATATATTTATTACCAATTTACTTATAGTGCATTTGTTTGAAATATATTAAAATTATGCTTGTGTTTAGCATATTTCTTAAAAGTGTAATTAAGCATATATTTATTGCCAATGTACTTCTTTTATACTTGTTAGAAATATATTAAAAGGCAAAAAAATTCCACTAAAAATGCATTTAAAATATCAATGGTATTTAATATACTTTAGCAATTACACTTTTACTACTTAAGTAAAAGTATACTTTAAATTAGTGTATTTATAGTGTATAATTTTTACACTTTTATTTAGCACAAAAAGAAAGAATGTACTACAAATATACTTTCTTGTATTTAAGTGTTTTTTAGTGCACTCAAGTACACTTCTTTTCACCTGTGCTACATCATATTGCAAATATAAGATCGTATAGATCTATCCGTGTAGATAGGTAGGCTATAGTGCCTTTGACCACTGAGTTAGACATGGGTGTTAAGCTAAATAAACCATTTTAGTTTTTAAATAGATTTGTTCTACAGCACCTTTACTCTATGACACATGACAGCCTCGGGTCAATGTTTTGTTCTACACCAAATCCTGTGTATAAACGGTCTGTTTGATGATGAAATGTGCCCATGCGACTGTATGACTAGAGTTACAGTGTTATACTGTACTTTAGTCATTTCCCACCCATTTTTCTCTAAAAATGTATACATTTATAAATGATCCGTTTAAAATGATAAAGTTAGCTAGAGAACAGTTGTCATGCAAATTAATCTTGACCATTTATTTTAGGCTGAATAACAGTTCTGGCATCATGACTTTTAATAACTCAAATAAAGTCAAAAAGAAACGTGGCCAGACCATTTTCAAATGTTTTCAATTACATAAAGACCACAACCAAAAACAAATGAAACGCATCACATTTGATCCAATCGCACTGTGTTTTGAACACTGTTTCTCCAGATTAATCAGACACAGTCACTTTTCCTTAATTGGGCAGTCAGTATTTCTTTGTGTGTTGAAAAAAGATCTGTTCAAGAAATGTTCAGAACTATATAAATATATTTATGCTGTAGGCCATACGTTTGTGTCAAAGTCAAAACCAAACCATTTGTGGTTAGATGGCTTAGTGATCCCACTGATCAGTGCTGCATTAGTCCAATGACAGAGAGAATTGATCTAGTCCTCTGTAACTGAACAACACGAATAGTACTATTTCAGGAGTGACTACTATGAATACTAATGAGCTGTATACATAAAATGTACTGAATATAATTATCTTATAATCCTATAATGTAATGAATCAAGTAAAAATCAAAGGGATATTAAAGGGAAAGTCCAAGGCACACAAAACTACAGTTAAATACTGTATATATTTATCTACAACACTGATTAATTCTGCAAGTGATTTATCAATGATAAAAAGACTGATCAGATGGTTCACATCATAGTGCATACTCTGCAGCTCATGAGAGAATTAATAAATATTTGATATTACCTAGCAAAACTCTTTGGCTTACATTAAATGATAAGATTAATACTTCCCAGTTAAACAAACACATTCGAACACCAGTTCCCAGTTTCACAAGACAAGGCTTAAGCTAGTCCCAGACTTGCACTGACATATCTTAGATCAGTGTCATTGTTTTGTCTCAAGATACACACCAGTAATGTTTTTTTTTTTTTTTTAAGACATGTTTATAAAAGCTACTTAAATGTCTTCATTTAACCAAAACCTACTCCTGGCTTAAACACTGTCTGCGAAACCAGGCCTAGATCTTTTAACCAGATTTAAATGCGTTGTTAAACCGGTTAGACCCTATATGGCCAAATTCAGCACCATACCGGCAAAAGTAACTGATGAATATTTGAATGCTACTGATCCCGAGCTGAATTCTGACTTGTGATGCAGCCTGAATCATAATGACACCATGTTCGTTTGTTGGCCAGAAGAGAACTGATGGAGTTTGGGCTTCTTGCCACTGTCACCTCTGGCTTGCTTAGTTGGCAACACTTAATATTCAACAATATTATTGATCTGCCTGTACTGACACTGTTGTATGAGAACTGACAACTAACTGAGCTCAACAATGACATCATTTTTTTGCAGAACTGCTTTATAAATAATAATTGATGATCTTTACAACGGAACTGAAGTAACGCTGAACCGACTTCAGTTCAATCTGTATTGTATAAAGCGCTTTATAAATAAAGGTGACGACAATTGTAATTATCCAGTTAAATGACTCGATTTACGAAAAGTGCTTTAAAAAAAATACAGTAAACGAATTTCTTTCAAAAGAAAGCCAGCTTGCTGTACTGTGAAAATCTTCCCAAGCTTTCACTGCTCCACACACAGGAAGAGCTAATGGTGGAAGAAAAGACACAGCATGCGCGCTAAACACTCTGACTGCACACAGACATCTGAGCTAATGACTGTGGCAGTATGGGGTTATGCTGGTTCCAGGGTGGCGGGTCGGTCTGAGGTTTTACTATGAAGCCATTGTGATGTCACTGCTCTGAACTGACTATCTGCCGCCGGGTGCAGACAATGTCCTAGTGTAGAGCCAACTGCACATAATGCCCTTCTGAGAAATACAGCAAGCTGAGAAGAGATGAGAGCATCCTCACCCGATAATTTCATGCCCAAGACACGATACTGGGCACCATGTTACCACCGTATAAACCAGTGTGAAAAGACTGGATCTGTGCAGAATACACAGACATTAGGAGGATTTTGGAAATATTTCAGATCATAATGCACAGTATCGAATGAAGATTTCAGGTATGAGATAAGGGGAAAAGGGATAGAGAAATGTAGGACGACTCTGTTGAATCAAAGCCCCCTTCCTCCCCCCTCCATCAGCCTCTTTACTCTTTGTTGTTTATTAGCACAGACCCCTCTTGCCCATGACCAATTACACAGGCAAATGTTTTTCTAAGGAAAAAGAGCCTGCACTCCCAAACCCATTAATCACTCACGGATGATTCCATGAGGATTCTCATTCAACTGACATGAATACAGCTGTATTACTAAAATCTGATGTAAAAACCTTTAGTCAAGCAATTTTATTGTAAGAAACCAAAAATAGAAATGGGGTAACAAAAAAAAGATTTCTTTCTTAGAAAGACTGCAGTAAAACTATTTTTTAATGTAGCCTAATGTAAACTAATTATACAAAAGTTTGATACAATAAATTATGTAATTTATTATTTACAATAATAACAATAGTAATGTGTAAATATAACTTATTTGACTTAGGCCTAAATATAACTATTATTAATAATATACTTGTAATATATTGTAAATGTTTAAAATAATAATTACAATTTAAAAATGTTCATCAGGATTGAGAACAGGCTATAAATCAAAAGAGTCATAATAATAACATTTCTCTTCTCCCATAAATGACTATAGAAAAGGCTCTCTAAGAAAATAGAAAATCAAGGTCTATGTCTATAGCCTAGGCTATTAATAATTATGCCCGTTTAAAACGTAAATGAATTAGTATACAAGATGTGCAATTTTACAGTTTTTTTTTTCCCTCTGTGGTGAACATGCAACATTTGATGCAATATTAAACATGTTAACATCCTCATTTAAGACTGTATCTAGCCCAGAGGAACAACGCAAAATATTGTAGGACGACATCGATATAATCATATATATTTCTCAAGGTTTAAACTTGAATTTTGAATGATCATCACATTATTAATAATTGAATGAGAGGACTACTTTTATAGTAACCTATATTTTTCTATTTTCCCCATCCGAAATAGATTTTGTTAACGGCCAACATTTAGCGTGAGGCAGAGTGAAGGGAAAACTAAAGGTCTGGCGGAGAGGCATCAACTGTAACGTGTAAGTTTTGAGAGCATCGCTCAGTGTCTGTCCAGTCGGTAACACCCTGCCCTCAGTACATAAACTAACCCTACTGCTGTTCCTAATTTCAAGACCACGTGACGGTGGGAGTGAGTGAAGTTTAAATTCCCTTTCAGAGAGGCAGCTCAATTCATCCCTATAAAAAATCATCCCTTTTATAGCGACATCTTATATAGCACGCTAAGGTATAACTTGCCTACTTGAGGATCCCCAAGAAAGCGCGCATCTTGAGCGAGTCCCATCCTGAGGTTCACACACACAGAAAGTGCGTCAAGATCAGTGAGGTGGAGGTAAGACCAATTATTTTCAATCACGTGTGATAACGGTAATACACAGCAAATAATTCCTGCCGAAAAATGTTATTCCTCACGAGAATATTTCGTGCTTCCAGACTGAAGAGATACGCCGGCTTTATTTATTTGTGAAATATGACAAAATTTGAGCTATTTATTTTCGCTCTAATCTATGACAATTTGTTGGTAACAATGGAGTAATTAGATTAGCACCTTTACCAAAAAATTCAAGAATTATTTTTATGAGATTAGCCTAACAATTAATAACGTGCACATGTAGGCCTTATTTAGCCTAATGATTCTGTCAAATAAACGTAACGCCTTTTTAACGGTATTGCCTATATTCGATTTCCTATGCTACCCTACTGTTTGACTACTTAACATCGGATGCATCAAATAAAACAGATGGGCCTGCACGTCAACATTTTGACATTTAGCAAACGTGAAGTGAATTTAAACATTAATTAAACTACACTTGTTGCGGATACATTGCATACACTAAAATATGAGTAGCCTAATTATTTGAATCAGAGATTATATTTACAGCAAAATTATATGGAAAAATGACCCTCATTATTTGACAGCAAACAGCGGAGACAGCTTACAGTGGAAAAAAAACAAACAAAAAAAAACATGTGGAAAAAATAGTCTACCGACAATATATTCAATAGAATGTAAATACATTAGGCTATAGTAGGCCTATGTTCTATTATGATTAGGCCTATTATTAGTGTTATTATTAATATTACTGCATATTAAATATTATAGTAGGCCTATGTCTGTTTTGAAGAATTAGCAACACCTAAAAGCTTAAACGAACTACAGATAACATTTTATAAGTAGCCTACCAGGTTACATTATTTATTTAATTAATCAAACTAATTTATTTAATCACACATTGTGTCAAACGTTTGGTTGAAATTAAGGAGGATGGACTGTATATATTAACTTTGAAAATAAACCAAACACGTGTGTCCAGATCTATAGCCTATAGCCAAGACGAAAGAACATATAAAATAGGCCTGTGTGGTCCCGAATTGCTATTGTAGCCACTGAGGCTAAAACAAACAAACCTAGCCGATATCATGACTGAGGCCTGTCTCCTAAAACCGTCGTTCCTTATTCCTGCGTTTATTCTCATTGATAACATGACCTCTTTTGAAAATTACACTAGCGAGAATGACAAACGGGTCTGAGAAGGACATATTCTGGCTGTTGCCATTCATTTGAACATGTCACCAGTAGATATAAGTCAAGGTTCCCACGGCCCTCGAACTTCTCCAGGTGATTTATTGATCTTTCAGCCTCGTGCTTCGACCCATTTACTCTAAAACCGCAACCATATTTCACTGGAAATGTTTAAACGAAATTCTCAGCAGATTTCAAATTCGAACATGCGAGCCTATAAGCGGAACACATAGGCCTATGCTAGAAAAACATGGAGCAATTTTAAACTGTGAAATTGACAGAGCTCATGACATAACTAAAGCCAGAAAAAATTACATCATGTTAAAGACATCGCTAACGTTCAGCCTATTTTTGCCTTGAAATCTTGAGTAACGATCGTGTTCATTCAAACAATGTTACATTTCTCACATCATTAAATAAATATCGGATGTGTGTCTTGATCAGCCATCAGGTGCATCTATAATGTGTGAAGCGGTGAATATTTCAGCTTAGTTATGTGATGATAATATATATATATATATATATATATATATATATATATATATATATATATATATATATATATATATATATATATATATATATATATATATATATATATATATATATATATATATATATATATATATATATATATATATATATATATATATATATATATATATATATATATATATATCCTATATATATATAGGCCTATATATATAGGCCTATATATTTTTTGGAGAAAATGTCTTGGAATTACTAATAGAAAACATTATAAATTAAATAATGACTTGTAAAAATAAATTGGTAAAGCTTCTCAAAGATCATGATGTAAGAATAGCCTATTAAAAATTGGCTAATTATAGGCTATTTAGCCTATTATCTTCAGTCTTCTTCAGCGGTCACTTTGGTGTCTGAGATTTTTTACTCTTTAAAGGAAAATGGAAATTAGATTAAAAAATTAAATCAATTATACTACTACTACTAATAATAATAATAGTAATAAACTAAACTACATTGTTGTCTAAAACGGCGTGATGGCAATGACAGCAGTTCTAGCCTACATTAAAAGCAGACCAATAGAAATGAATTATTATTTACGCAAATTCCAAACGATTTAAATTTAGATTTTTAAGTTATTTTGTGGGTGGGAAGCAAAGTTGAATTTCCATAATTGAAATATCTTTTTTATAAAGGGCACGTCTGGGTGGAGAACTAGCCTAAAATAATTTAAAAAAATTAAACACCGTGCAACATAAAAAAACAAAACAAAAAAAAAACCCTAAAACTAAACAAAAAACTATTTAAAACAGAAAAAAAACATCACAGAGGACAGGAAACTGAATTTCCCTAATATGGAGAAAATTACAATATTTCAAATGTTCTTAATGAGGCTATTATTTTTTTTGTAGGCCTACTCGTCATTGAGGTTGCTATTTTGAATAGGCTACTTTAATGTTAAACTATTGCTGTGGGGGAGAGAATGAGGAGACGAGTACCAGTCATGTTTTACGATGAGAAGAATTGCTTTCCCTAGTGAGAGGACCGTTGGTTTGAGTCAACTCTGCTCTTCGGGTTGTTTGGGGTTTGGTGTTATTGAGAGAGCAACGTCAGCGATGAGGCGCGGGGGAAGGAGGGAAGGAGTGAATGAGCCAAGATATTCACCCCAGTGTTTTAACAATTCAAGCTATCCTGTAGATAGTCGGTGTTTCCAAGAAAACATCACGTAGTGACCATTTGCCTCTGAGACGAGCACTCGCCTGTGTTAGCACTCGGCTCGCGGCGATATTTGAACAGAAGCAGACTCTGGGGTGAAGAGAGAAGAGACAGCTCAGTCTGCTCATGAGGGGATGCTGAACAGATACTTGTGTACTGGACTCAGCGCCACACCGGGACCTAGCTTCCTGCTGTAATGTCGCAGTGGACAGATTATTGCGGTTTGGAATGATATGGAGGATTTCAGAACATAATATTTTATGAGGTAACATTACATTTGTTCTCAGGTCATTTCACGCTACTCTGAAATCCGTGTGGCGAACTGAACCTTCTCTTATATGTGCATGGAGGTCGGTAATGCGATTAGATCTATCCTTCTTTATCAAATTAAGTGATCAACGAGAAGGCGTCAGTCCTTCATAAATAAAACCCTAGCTATAAGAATTTACTTGAACAATATCTGAACATAGTCTTAGCTTGTGATGTAAACAAAAGTGCCTATATACTGTAGCCTATTTAAACTGCCTTTTTATTCTATTATAATATCGCTTAAAATACCGTTTATTTGCACTATATTTGTTATAGCCTAAATGTAATTTTGTGCAGCATTTGATGCATGAAGCTTTTGAATTACTGCGTGTTAGTGTGATTTATCTCAAATGAAAGCACTGGGGCCTGTATGTGCGTGCTCGCTTAATATTTTCAATGAATTGGGAGCACAAATTTGAACATATGATGATGCAGGTACTTTTGTTTTGATCTTTTTCGTGTCAATCCCTGATCTATCCTTTTTCTGCAATGAATTTAGAACTAAAAGGCCTTAAAGCAGTAGCTTAATTCATTCGGATGGCGATAGCATAGTTTTTGGTAAACAATAAATTGACAAATTTCTTAATATTTAATTTATATTCAAAATAAAATGTATATATATATATATTTCTGATAATCGAAAAAGCGTGACAAATGCAAAAGAACAAAAATATTCACACATATACCTATCATACAGTTGGCTATTTAAACTACATACATTTTATTTAAAAACAAATCTAAACAATTAGGCTATGTTTAAATAATATATTTAATTTTAAGCCGGTGAAATACACTTTTAGGGTTTTTTTATTTTATTTTTTATTTTTTTTTGGGGGGGGACTTAATTAATTAAATCAAATCAAGAAAATAAAATAAATCAAATCAAGAAAAACAGGTAGGCCTATAATTACACAGACTGGTTTATTCAATAGGGCCTATATAAATAATAACATCTATGATTAATAACAAATGTACCAGTAGTTGCACTATTTTCACAACGAAAATGCAAAGCACATAATTTGTGTTAGAAATGAACAATTTCTAACACAAGAAATGGGGTGGGGCACAAATGCTAAAAAAAAAAATTGTTCTATTTAGAATACAATGGTCTGATGCTTTTTAAAGTCCCAAACAATTTTGGCTTAGAAAACCATCTGTACTTCAAAGAACTCGTAAATCAATGCACAAATCTTAGGAACCAATAATGAAACATCAAAGTGGTTTGTAATCTCCAAAGAATCATATAACTAACATAAGAACAGCCAAAATGGTTCAAGTGTACTTCACTAAACCTAATGTGCTGCAAAGTATCATCGAAGAAATATAGCCAAATATCACCATCCGTAGGAAGGAACAGGCCTATACTCTAACACGCATTGTATCCACTCATCCACAGAACAAAATGGTAGATCAAATCATACTGGGCCGCTATTATTACGTGCATCAAAACGGTATAAACACCCCCTTCCCCTACCAGGCACGATATTATTCCAAGTTTCCAAAAAAGTATTTCAATGAACTGGGTGTATTCTGACCACAAAATCATAGCCAATATAGCACAGTCCATTCTCAAACAATTGTATTATTATTACTTTTAAAAAATTTGATAAGAAGCGATAAGTCAAAATTTGGTTGGTGTCGAACATTTTGGACAACACACTGGAAATAGCCAGCAAACCCCAGTGTGCACACAGCAGTATCTGCCAGGAATAGTTTAGCGGATTATATGTCTGGGGTGACAGAGATGTAAACAGATCTCTCGCTCACTGGGCTTAGTTAAACAGTGTAAGTGAAAGGCATATTTTGGACTGGAAAAGTCCAGGGTTGACTTGCTGTAGCCTCACTGTGCCTGTCAGACTTTATCTTTATTAGCTTTGGCAAATGCCTGCCCGAGTTTACACGGAATCCCGCTCTTCTCCTTTTATCTGAAGGGCGCACACTCACATTGTTTACATGCGTGAGATTAGGAGCTGGTGGGAGGAGGTGGCTTTCACCATGAGAGCGGGTTTGGTGTCCGCCGTGCAGATAGGCAGCATTCTGGAGGCAGTGTGTGTTGTACTACAGTAATGAGACATACCTTTGGTGTGATGTCTGAGTGTGAGCAGAGAAGGGGCGTGAGAGCGGGGCTAAGTTTCGTGACCTCTCTTAATGGAATCAGCAGTGTTTAGCACGCTTCCATAAAACCGAGGTGCCCGAATGCTGGAAGTGTAAATATTTAATCTTGCGATACTTCAGAACAAACGGATCTCGACCCTTTTCCTTGAAATGAATTGGCCAGGCCATGTTATACAGACTTTCCCTCACGAAATGTAAATGTTAATGTACGTTATTTCTCAAATTTTGCAGCCCATGTCTTGTCTCTCTCGTGTATAATCAATTAGAGCTGGCTATGAGAGAACAAAGAGGAACTATGGCATCTGTGGTATTTTCATTATACATATATCACCAGGTTTTTAGCTCGTGTTAAAAACACGGCATGAAGTCAGTTTTTTCCGTTAGCTCGTTTTCAAAATTTTTTAAGACACTAAAAAAATATAGCATTTATTATTTTCTTAGCATCATAATCTCTAAGTATATTTTATGGTTTTCTATTTTTCATTTTCTATATAAAATGAAATTATAATTCAATATAATCTGAAATAATTTGTCATACTCTGAAAGTTACATTGCGTAGCCATCATTAAACTAATATTTCTATGATTTTACAGAAATGCTACAGGAGAAGGCCTCAGCTGTGGCTGATGAAGGTATGACCGTGGCCCAATTGGGTGGGCATCCTGAACTTGCCATTGATTCCTCACATTTGGGCATGCCTACAACTCCCAGCATTCCCCAGAACAATGAGCCTGACAAGGTAGCCAATCACTTGGACTCCTTAGAGTCCTGACTTGTAGATTTTCGCCTCTGCGATGAGATGTAATGTAACATAACAAAGATTTAATGATAAAACAAAATAAAATTAATTATAGTAAATAATAAATTGTTAATTTCATATTTTTCTCTTTTCATTTGAGCAATATTAATAGCCATTATCATTAACAATCACTCATTATCATTTATCTTTTTTGTGCCTGTACTTCCAGAACATTGAAAACATCAAAGTGGTTCTTCACGACAGGGAACTATGGAAGAAGTTCCACGAGGCCGGAACCGAGATGATCATCACCAAAGCAGGCAGGCAAGAAGAGAGCATCATTTCCATCCACCCAATTTTAGACTTTAACACACACACACACTACACACAGAGAGAGAAAAGTGGTGTTGCAATAGGGAAACGAAAACATAACTAGGCCATCTCGCTTCTAGGAAGAAATGCAAATGTAAAACCTTCTTTTACCAAGAGACTCAGTCGCATGAAAAGATGAAGTGCTTTTAAAAGAATATTTATAAAATATTATGTGACCAAGGGAAAGCAAGGCTGAATTCCTGTGCCTACAAATATCTAATTGAAAACACAAACGGCTGCCCTGTGTGTTAGATTTAATGTGCCCTGTGGATTAAGAGCAGGACCCTGGATATTAAGCAGAGAATGAGTCAATGCTCTCTGCCAGTCTTAGCCAGCAGTTTCTCAGCGCTTTTCTGTGGAAAATTCAAAAGGTCACCACAATTTTTCTTTAATGCTGTAACATTGTGAGGGATGGGCTTCCCCCTGTCCAACTGATAAAGTGCTCAGAGAATCCTTAAACCCTTTGAAGAGCAAAGCACTGTTCAGTCAGACAGCTGCGCACAGAACAGGAGACTGTACTTCCACATAGTTCCAACAACAGATGGGCTCATTTCATTTTACATACTATAGTGTATAATGGACACCAGGCCCTGGTAAAGATGCTCAATATGTCAATCGAGCCATGAAGAGCTTTTAACCGTTTCATTTTATTTTGGGGTGGGGATGGGGGGATATGACTTGTGGGATATTAGACAGCCATTCACTAAATTGTAAATCTTGAGAAAACTCGCCAGGTTTCTTCATCGATGGGTCCCATTACACAAAATTGGGGCCAATTTCATGCAATGATTCTCAACGTAGTCTTGTGTTACATAGCAGGCTTCAGCCATGTCTGCACGGTAAATGCAGTTTGACAGTATAGGTTTACGCTAAAGAAGAATGCACTCTAATGTACAATTCATTGGGTCTACAATAGTAACAACAATTGCACATGACAGTATTTTGCTTCTGTGAATAGCACAAATAAGTAGAAAATCCAAAGAATAATATTGAATAAAATCCAAGTCATACCTGAAGACTATGAGTTTTTGTAATCAAAAAGAGATTTCATTTAGAATGAACATTGAAAAACAATCATGCGACTAGCACTACTTGCTACGAGAGTGGGTCATACATAGTGTTAAAGAACTAGTCTCTGCTTCAGTACAAGTTAAGCACAATCAACAATAGCATTTGTGGCATGATGTTGATTATTATGAAAAATAATCCCCTCCTTTTAAAAAAGCGATAATGTAATCTAGGTCACAAGGATGCACTTAGTGTGAAAGTAAATGTGGCACAATATGTAAACATTAAAATGCTCAGTTTCAATAGTTTAGCCACTTAACATAAACGCAATGTGTGCTAACATAAATTTAGTAAAAAAACAAAAAACAAAAACAAAAAAAAAACATAACTAACCTTCTGTGTAAAGTTATATCCAATTTAAGAACTTAGTTGACATGACGACGTAACGGCTCAAACCCTAAAAGTGATTTACAGCAAAAAAAAAAAAAAAGATTTATGCACATCAATAAAATGACAGACTTCATATTTCTGCTTTTAAATCCTTTCATAAATTGGACTCATGTACTTCCAAGGTAAGTGATTCATTGTAACCTTGATTTTTGCAAGTCAAATTTTACAAGCCACTTTTTACATGGTAATCAACATTATGCTACAAATGCTGTCGACTGAGCTTGACTTGTATTGAACCCAAAATATCTCTCTGAGGAAAAAATAGAGGTGAAACTGAGCTGAACTCTTCTACAACAACTCATCTTGTTATTGTGCACATCTGTGGCCCTGTACTAAGGACTAAACATGACTATTGAAAGCAGCCGGCTGGTGTTACTTGTACACAGCCCGTCAGAGTAAGCATCAGCAAGGCTGATGAGTGAAGCATGGTGCCCTGTTCAATCGCATCTCCCAAGCCCTGAAGGACCCCTCTTGGTTTATCATCTAGCTTCTTTTGATCTAGGCGCTCTTCAGATAGTATGAATCACTGAAAGAGCAGGCGGACAAGAACGCTAAAAGAAACAGCTGCCATAATGCACATGCTGACACTGATATGATACACTTTCATACTTGCCATTTCTCACTGTCGTCCTTACACATATACACTGAAGCGCAGGCCCACCCATAAACAGTGCTTTTACTAAGATAACAAAAAAAAACTAACTACATCACTTGAAATAAATTTCACTCCCATAGATATTGTCAGGATATCTAAAACTTTGATGTTATATATAGCAAAAAAATTATAAACAATTGTCATCATTTATTCATGCTCATATCATTCCAAGCCTGTATGACGGAAGCCTTCTGCGGAACACACACACAAAGATATTTGGAAGAAACAACAAGGGAAAAAAATTCACAAATTCATAAAATATTAAATTTTTTTGCTCCACAGACGAAAGTCATATGCAATGACATGAGGGTGAATAAATTATGACAGAATTTACATTTTTGGGTGATCTATCCCTTCAAGCAACAAGACGCCATTTATACAGTGAAGTAAATGGTGCACACAGCTGTTCCCATGCCAAGGACAGAGCTCCAACACGACTACCTACAGCAACAGAATACAGTTACCGAGCCACTGTAAGACCCCTTTAGACATGTGCAAGGTGATCTTCTGTGGCAGCCATTATGTCAAAGTATTGCATAAATGGAAAGAGCATTACACATCCCTCAGGTGTTTACATGCGAGTCTTGAGTAAATGTGTTTTACTTAAGATTTATTACGTCCTCACTGTTAGTACTGTAAATACTGGTTAATTTTTCCTAACGGTATTTTCTTAACATGAATAATTTATTTTTAGATATATATGTTCAGTTTGGCCTACATAAAAGTACACACACAAACTCTTGTGATGTTTAATGTAATACTAAGGTAACATTTTACAGTAGGTTTAATTCAATGCAAGAAGTTACAGGTTAAAATTGGAATGATTATTTTTTTAATTATTAGGTTCCTGTGAGAATTGATATATGATTTCCAGTATTCAGGTTAATGTTAATTTCTACATTTACAAATAAATGTTTTGAACTGAATAGAATATTTATCAGTATAAGCAACTTTATAAATATACAGACTGATCTCATGAAATGGCGTTTTCATTTTTGGCGTGCTATCAACACGAATAATCGCTTTTCAGCGTGTTTATGAACGCCGTTGACTTAACGTTACATTACTGCATATATAAATATATGACCTACCCCAACACCGCCCCTAAAACTACCCGTCACTGGGGTTAATACCATTTATGAGTCTTCTCCTACCACCCAAGGAAAAAAAAATATCGCTCCCCAGATGTAGATCTACATTTTGCTTCGTTTCGCTCGGACTTTTAACGCCGTGTACATACACGCGGAATCACACGGACATTTAACGCTGTCGACATACACGCGGATAGTTTCACTTGACTTGAAAGTGCCGTGTATGTTTACGCAAAAGTCATGATGCAATGTTGAAATATATGTATAATTAACCTAGATTTAAAAATTGCATTGTTAGTTAGTAACTAATGTTGACGAATGATACCTAATTAAACTTTCTTGTTCTTTGTCAAAACATTTTTAAATTACTGACGTAAGAATATCGAAAGACATCATCAGAGCGTAGCCTGGTGGACAGGTTTAGATGTTCCTGTTGCCTTAAAGCACCTCTTTACCAGTGTCTTGCCCAGTGTGATTTACATTGATTGGATTGCAGGCCTGGGCCAGACATAGAGCTCTTCCTCTGGGTATTAGAGCTAGTGCTTTCAGGGCCGCTTTTTACACAGTGCAGGCCTGAGCAGTTGTGCATTTGTTAATGCAATGACATGATTCAGCCCCTCCCTCCCCCCAAAAAAGTAATGCACTGCAGTGGAACTTTTCTGGTGCAATGAGGCTGTTTAGCTGCCCGCTGTTTAAAAGACCTGCCATTAAAAAAGCACTCAGAGTTTATAAGGGGAATCAATCTTTTTGCAGCTTTTGGATTTTTTCATGTGAAGAGGTTAGTCAAGGTAGCTCTATTGATTTGTTTTATGACTGCGTCTACTATATTAGCATATTCTGTCTGTCATCTCAGCTTCTCCTGTATCTGAACAAAATAGAGATCCCACATTTTATAGAGCGGTTCTTTCAAAGCAGAGTCAATCCCTAAAAATATATATCTGCCCCAAAGCAAATCAGTACCAGGTACAGATCATGACTCCTTATATGGGATTGTCGAGGAGAACAGTTAGGTTTTAAGCTTAACTTTAGGTTTTATGAATTTTTTTGAAGCGTAACCTTTTATGGTAGAGCCGTTTGAGATGTTTTGCAGAGCTGTCAGGGGATGCTTCAGCACGCAGCCTTATTGGAGATTTAAGTGACCTCTTGTGCCTCTTAAACAACTAATCTGTCCTAAAAACAGGTTAAGCTGTTATCTGATCACTAATCGTGTACTCATCCGCCCAAAACAAACACTTCCCGTGATTCTCTTGCATGTAAGGCATGTTAAAACCCTCGAAAGAGCCGATAAGACGGTCTCATCCATGCTTACTGTCAGTGTTCAGCTGTTGCACACGCAACTCGGCCCTAAGTCAATCGGAGGAAAAAGCTGTTCCTGTAGTGAGCAATAAAGATGGCATTGAGATACTTGAATGACACAAATGGGATAAGCCTGTGTAGATGCGATTGCAAGCGAATGACCTCTCTGAGCACAAAAGCGCATTAACAACAAGTTTTCAAGTTAGATCTAAATGGCATTTAGGGACAAATGCACAGTAGTAAGTGAATAAAAACAACTTGGTAGCCATAAAAAAATAAATAAAAAAAGATTAGTAAAATGAAATAAAGTAGGCCTACTAAACTATTTCTCACTATGTACAACGATGAAGCTCTATGAAGCTTTTCTATGTGGTTCACTATTTTAAAGCCTGATGACATCATTTGCATTCTTTTTAGGCGGATGTTCCCCAGCTACAAAGTTAAAGTCACAGGAATGAACCCAAAAACCAAATACATCCTATTAACTGACATCATTCCTGCTGATGACCATCGGTACAAGTTCTGTGACAACAAGTGGTGAGTTAACGTCCATCTTTAATGTTTCTGCAGAAGACGACATTCCAGTCTCACAACAGTATAATTAGAATGAGCACATTCTGGAAAGTTTAAGGATACCATAAGCCTTTGGACATTCAGCTGTAACACGCAATAGCAAAAGTGACTGGAGTTCGCTTGAGGCATCTGAACAAACACTTATCCAGATTACACTGCAAAGAAACAAAAATGAGTATGTTTTATATTCTGCTGTCTCCTCCGATCTATGTTTCTTAATTTGTTGACTTGAGTAGACAAAAGCCGCAATCCATATCCATAGTGCAGATACACACTTTTTAACACACTAAAATGGAATTTTATAGTTATTAATATTAAAATACATTTTTAATATTAATAATAATTATATTATAAGTAATGATTGTCAAAAGTTTACTGATACCTTATGATTCTGAATATAATGGCCTTGTTTCCAACACTTTTCTTAAAATGATAATTGATCCAATTAAACATGTTTGCAAAGGCCAACACTGAAGGAAACTCAACTTAATTATTTATAAGCAAACAATATGCAGTCTATATCAGTTTATCCATCCAATACTAGTTCTGGCTGTGGACTGTCATTAGCACACAGTTAATAACTGTAGGCCACAGCAGTCTGTCAAAACCAATGGGCTTAAAACAGCTGGGTTATGAATGCTGTCCTCTTTTTGACCCTGCACCTCTGGCAATGCCACTAGATATATACACTATTCACCCATGCAACCATTGGCACCACAAATAAGTCAGATCTGCATGTATCCAAAATGGAAAAAACTAAACAAAATAACGATGGCACGCACGTCTCAATGAATTGCATGTTTTGTCACGAGAACGAGCATTTTATGAGCATTTTTCAAAATCTGTGGGATAGACTGGAATTTCACCATTTGCCAGCATCGGCTCTGGAGATCTTCAGCAACACCTTCAAGGCACACAATTAGCAGTGATGTTTTGGTCAAAGCAGCAACCAGTCTTTGGGAAGTATTCCCAAAATGTTTTGGACCTAACCTCTCGTGCTCTGATTATTAATGCGCAGATGTTCTGCATAAAGCCTTTCTGTAGCCTGCTGCTTTATCCTATAGAATTTGCCTGACACCGAAAAAAAGTTTTCCTTTTAAAAGCGCTATGGCATGATGTCAGAGGTGCTGGAAAGTTGTGTTGTACTAAAAGAAACTCTGGGGGACTGAGCCTAATTCACCACACCAAACCAACAACTGTAAGCTTTAGGTCTTTTGCAAATGTTGCAAGTGCCTTTTCCATGTCAAAAAACTAGAAAATTGCTCTTGTTCTTCTCTATAGGATGGTGGCAGGAAAAGCAGAGCCTGCCATGCCTGGGAGACTCTACGTCCACCCAGACTCTCCTGCAACAGGGGCCCACTGGATGAGACAGCTGGTCTCCTTCCAAAAGCTGAAGCTCACAAACAACCACCTTGATCCTTTCGGGCATGTGAGTGTCCATAATCAGAGATTTGATTTTAAAATGTGCGATTTGCAGTGTGCAAAGAAGAGAGTATGATTTTTTGCTTAACAATTAGCGAAAGTGGGAACAGATTTTTTTGGAAACTTTTTTTTGTATTGTACATACATGGTTATCGGGAAAGTAGGGCAGGGGCTTGGTATACGAACTGAATGGAAAAGAAAGTATACACTACCGTTTAAGTGGACAAAATAATTAAAGAAATAATTATTTTCACCTGAAGATTTAGTAATGACATTTAAGACATGATCCATTTTTTTTTTTAATCAATTGGTGTAATGGAATGGAAGCATCTTACTGATCAATAAGATCATTAAGATGTATAACATAGATAGGGTGATTTTCTATTTTATACTGACTTTAAATGCAGACATTAGACTGATTCTCACTAAAAATAAATACTGTGCTATTGACTGAGAACGTAAAAAGCCTTTCTGTTATAAATAAGCTGAATTAGCCACATCCCACGGGAAGTTGAACTAGAATGACAGAAAGTGGGATTTACTCAATTGCAATTCAAAGGGAAATTCTTGGAAAGGTTTCCTTTCCCCGCCATTTATGGAAATTTCCTTCATTTGTGAGACAACGCTTCCTCGCCATTGAGAGAATTTTCCAGCTTTCCAGCTTTTCGGAAACACATGTAATCATATGCATATGTAAAAATTAATCATTAAACAGCATATACATCAAAACTGCCAGTTACTAAAATGAAATGTCGACCCATTTCAGTTCTATAGGACTGTGCAAGCATCAGGGGTATTGATGGACTCAATCTACTGCATGTTTTGATCATCATTCTGAATCCAATCTGGATGTAATCTGACAAAAATGGGATTTTCTCAGTTTTTTGCACAAAATGTTGCTTACCCATATTCAAGTCTTGATTAAAGAAAGAATGCATGAAGCATTAAAACTTTTTTGGTAACACTTTACAATAAGGTTCATTAGTTAACATTAGTAAATGCATTAACTAACACAAACTAACGATGAGCAATGCATTAGTCACAGTGTTTAATAATCTTTGTTAATGTTAGTCAATACAAATACAGCTGTTCATTGTGCGTTCATGTTAGTTCACAGTGCATTAACTAATGTTAACTAATACAACCTTTGATTTTAATACCGTATTAGTAAATGTTGGAATTAATATTAACTAAGATTAATAAATGCTGAAGAAGTATTGTTAATTCTTAGTGCATGTTAACTAATGTAGTTAACTAATGTTAACTAATGAACCTTATTGTAAAGTGTTACCACTTTTTTAAAGCAGCATCTGCTCTTTCTTTTGATGTTCAGATATTCATACAACAAAATATTATTGAACTCTTTGCAACTTAATAAAAACAATCAAAAATAAATTTTTCCATAACATAATTCCATAAATCTGTTTGTCTGTCTGTAAGACTTTTTAAACATTCAAGCAAGGCTGTCAAGCCAACATGTTAAAAATTAAAATTTCCTTGTGAAAAATTACATTTACACAATTTCAGTTTGTGAACTTCCTTCAAATTAAATTAAATTAAATTGGCTGGTCTGGTTTGGTTCAGAATTAATACACTTCATGTGAGCGCTATGGTATGGGTCATCTTGAGAGTCCCCTACTTTCTAAAGAGAAGAGAAACAGTGGAGCAGAGGTGAGGAGTCTGACCATGGCAGCACTGCCCAAAGGAGCCTGTGGACCTAGCTTGTCTGATGCAATAACATCAGAAACAAGCTCATTAGGTTCATAACCTGTCAGAATGATACAAAGTTGGCCTGTCAGGATTAGTTGAATGCCTAGGAAGTGATAAGGGCGAGTAATGAGCAGGGAAAGAGGTTGTTAAGCTCTACTGACGCCCACAACAGCAGGGACACCACGGCTGGCTGAGAGTCCCAATACAGGCCACCACTGTAGCCATAGTGCACCAACACAAGCCACAGTCAAAACATACACTAAAGCTTTATACACAGATATTACAATTGTGCTGATCATTATTTTTAATGTTTTGACTTACAATCAATACATGGCAGATATAGGTTTTTGGTCACACTTTAGATCACGGTCCAATTCTCACTATTATGAATTTTGCCCCAATAAACTCCTAATTACTGCTTATAATAGCTAAACAGCCAATATCCTAGTAATATGCATGCTAACAAGCTATTAGTTAATAGTGAGAATTGGACCCTAAACTTAAGTGTTACCCTTTTTTTTATAAATATATAAAGGAAGTTTATATATATATATATATATATATATATATATATATATATATATATATATATATATACAGGGTGCGATTTGGGGTGGGTGGGATGTGTTTTGAAACATTTGTATTCATAAAAATAAATCATGAGAACATGGACTTAATTGCAGGAATTGTAAAAATTGTTTTTTTCCTTATTAAGTAGCCTAATGCAATATTTTTACTCTAAAAGCTTATCTTTCCCTACACATATGAACTGTGATCATGCACAACGAAAAAACACAGATTGTTTGCAAAGTTAAACCATCACAGTAGAATTATCTTTGGAAGTCAAGTCGCCTCGTTTCGCGCGACTACCGCGCTAAACGCCTCAATCGCGCCGCAGGACATCTAGGCGCGCGTAAACGCTTCTTTACTTTTGAAATCACTCGCACCAGGCGCTCAAGTGTGAGCGAGTAATCAAAAAAATAATAATTTGCTGAAGTGATGACATCACTTTGTAGGACAACTCGGAAGTTAGCGTCGCATGGGTTCCCTCGATTCGAAAAGCTATGCATTTTCCCCATTGACTTTTGGAAAATCGCAAATAAGATCTGTGTTCAACAAAGAGTTGCAACCCTTACACTTTTGTCTATCAAGATAATCTTTACAAGTTAATCCAAAATGTATACATTTTGAAGCTATATAAAGTAAAAAAAAAAAACATAACACGAGCAGACACAATAAATGAATAAAAAAAAAACACACGAGCAGGTTATAACTGGTGTGTTTTATGTCATAGATGAAAACGTGAACATATTTAGAGGCTTTGTTCACCACAGACCTTATTTCAGGCGATTTAGCAAAAACCCATTCAAAAATCCCATAGACTGAGGGAACCGGGAGTGCTTAAATGCTAACTCACTTCTGCGTTTTGGCCTACAAAGTGACGTGATAACTTCGGCACTCTATAGAGTCAGTGTAACACCATATGTGTAACTTCGGCCATTCTCAGTGGTGTGACTGGGACACTAACTCTGCTTGTCATCATAGAAACAGATAATCAGATTGTGATGTTTATTCCCACTTCAGTAATATGCTGAATATTTTGCCGTTCACACACAGCTCCACTGCCCAGCCGACCTGCAACCGTCTCGCAAGTGTTGATAGGTTATTACTCGTGAGGTGTAACCAATCAGATTCAGCGCACAGAGAGGCTGCGGCCCTAGAGCAAGCCAAAGTAGTGCATTTTTAAATAAAATAGACTTTAATCAAACCACGGACCCATGATAAGTTTTGTGATCCGTCTCGGGGTAAATTTATCCCACCGGGAAAAATAATTAAGCAGAGGCATGGATACATTGACCAGAAAGGGCAAATCGCACCCTGATTTGCCCTTTCTGCTAGTAGTACCTCATTGAAGTACACAAGATCCAGGGGCAGAGTTGGATCCAGATTAAGAGGTGGAGATGGGTAGGATTAGGGGTGGGGTTAGGGATCAGGGGGTGGAGATGTAAGATAGGAGGAATTGGATCTGGATCCAACTCCTCCCCTGGATTTCATGTTCTGCAGTGAGGACCCTAGACCTCCTTTCTAGCATGCGCACGCACGCGCACACACGCACACACACACATATATATGAGTGTAATTTATAAACAGTTCTTAGCTTTCTGCAATATTATTGATTTGACTGCACTGCACTATTGGGTGAGAACTGAAATGAGCTGGATGATGACATCACTGTTTTAGTGATGACACTAAAAGCTGTTTTAGTGTCATCACTAAAACAGCTGTTCAGAGCTGTTTTATACTGTATTTAAATTCATTTAATAATTTACCAATTTTAGTTATTGAACCATCACTGATTTTCATCAGTGATCATTATTTTCCTGTTTTTCACTGTAAATCTGCTTAGATACGTTTTCCATTAAAGCGATATATAAACAAAGTTGACTTCGTTGCTTAATATTTTGTTTTTCAAAAGTATGGGGTAATATAAAAAAAAACGATTTTTAATATATTTATATTATATGTAAATGTAGATTTATAATGTCACAAAAGGTGTACATTAAAAAAAAGCTTTTTCTAAAAGTATCAGGTTTCCACAAATATATTAAGCAGCAAAATGTTTTGTCAAAATTGATAATATAATTTTGTTATAATATAAAGATTTCTGAAGGATCATGTGCCACTGAAGGCTGTAGTAATGCTGATAATTCAGCTTTGCCATCACATGTATTCATAATAAATTAATTATACTTTCAAAATATGAAGAGTTCAGATGCAAAAGCCTCTAAATACCATTTGAAATTTTCTTCTAAAATTACCATTTGTATCAAGCTTGTATATTTAAGTTCAGTAATTTCACTTAAATGACAATTAATAGGTAATCTTCATTGCCATTTAAGTGAAATTACTGAACTTAAATATACAAGCTTGATAAAAATGTTAATTTTAAAAGAAAAAATTACACTTTTGAGGCTTTTGCATCTGAACTCTTCATATATTGAAATCGAAAACAGTTCTTTTCATCACATGACAAAATTGAAATACTTCTGTTTTAGTGTACTCAACTTTATAACTACTTTTAAATTGTGATTTATTTATGTCTTCACTTCACCAAGCTTTGATTTCTCTTCGCTACACCACTAACCGCACAGACACCCAACACCCAGAGATATTTATAAGCAACTTGCTGTGGACTGAACGCAAAGGAATTTTTTCGATGCAAGGCCATCTAGCTGTAAGGTCACATGACACAATCCCCAAAATAGAGCTTACGTTAAGAGAAAACGGAGATGAAAGGCAGCCTCGGAGTCTGCATTGATCTGACAAAGGTGCTTGATTAATATACTTGGACAGCACACATCCCTATCTGAATCATCAATGCAGTTTGCATCACGTGGTATTACCTCAAGACGCCAGCCAGCCAACCAGGCAAAGGTCACATGCGTCTGCACTCGACAAATGAAGCGCACAAACCATTCATTTGGCTGAGGCTACCGTCTGTGTCTGTGATTGGGGGGATTGACCTGGGGTTGCCCTCTGTTCACTAGTGCTCCTAACTCCTCTTCGAAAAGTGCAGCAACGAGGAGCTGCCTCGCTCTCTGTCTGAGAGTCGACATAACAAAGGGAAAGGCCCTGATGCTCATTGGCCCTGACAGATCTGTGTTGGGGATGACCCTAACTAAACGCTTCACTGAACACCAGACACATGGACACACTGAGCAGACTGGTGCCGCTAGAACACTATGATCAAACACACATACACAAAGGATCTTGCAATTGGAATACTTGCATATAACCGAACAAAACCTCTTGACATATCTATTGATGCGGTCTCATTAACATATACTGTACATCAACAGCTTCATTAGTGGTCAATGTACAGTTTATACATTTGGATATTTTCTGAAATATTGATCAGATCATTCATACAGGTTTTTATATATGCACAGCTTTAGAAATGTAGACAATAATGAATATATAAATATAATATTGCCATATATAAAAACAAGAAATGTAAAGGCTAAGTAATTTTTTTATTGATTTGATCAAATAATGCAGCTGCAGCCTGGGTGAGCATAAACACATTTTTTCTAAAACATTACAAAATACTACAACTAGGGATGCTCAGATCGATTGGCCAGAGATCGGTATCGGCTGACCATAACAATTTTTGACTCAATTATCGGTACTCACTAACTTGGCCGATCTTACAAACCGAATCGCGATTTGATGCACGTCAACGCGTGAGGACGTACGTGATACTTATATTCGAGAATGTTTAATTAAACCTTATTTGATACATCAGACTTCTCCATGTTGGAGTTTAAATGTTTCTATTTATTTTATTCTCCTTAACATTGAACAATGTTTAATTAAACCTAATGAGTTGTATCAAACCACTTCAATTTGTTCTTTTAGGAGTTTAAATGTTGTTTGATTTTTTTATTGATTTATTTTGTCCTGCTCAGACTTGTATTGGACGATGTTTAAGTTACATCAGACTTCTCCATTTTAGGAGACTAAATGCTTATTTTGTCCTCCACAGTATTGGACAATGTTTAAATAAACCTTATGAGCTGGATTAAACTGTTCCATTTTGTTTATTTGTCTTATATTAAGTCAATTAAGCATCGGAATCGGTATCGTTATTCGGCCGATAACCATGACAAGAAATCGGTACTCGGTATCGGCTGCAAAAATCCTGATCGGAGCATCCCTAACTACAACCCAAAACTTGGGCTTAAATGTAAACTTTTGCCTAAATAAAATATTATAATATAAATATTAAATCAAATATTATATTACGGATGCCCCAACACCTGCGATGAGATAGTGAAGAGACGACTCAACGTCGGCGATGTGTTTCGGCTAACTGTATTTTTCTATGTACATTTCTGAAATGCACTTTATGTAAAGCTGCTTTGAAACAATATGTATTGTGAAAAGGACTATACAAATAAATATTTATTTAAAAATGCCGATAATTCAATTCAAATTTAAATCACATATATTTGTATAGCTATATTTTGATGTTTTATAGAGCTCAATAAATCAAATCCAATAATTCAAGATTCTGTCAGTGTAAGGTTTCGTTAACATTTGTATGTCTCTAAAGTTGTTCACACGTAAAGTGCTATGAAATGTGCTTGAACCAAACTTTACATGCAAATTCATATGAAATGAGATTATTACATTTTCATGTGCAAAATAATGGAAAATGTTTCTTTCTCAATCTATCCTAATGTAGGCTTGCATTTCTGTTCACAGATCATCTTGAACTCAATGCACAAATACCAGCCCAGGTTACACATTGTGAAAGCTGATGAAAACAATGCCTTTGGCTCTAAGAACACAGCCTACTGTACTCATGTCTTCCATGAGACAGCGTTCATCTCCGTTACATCCTATCAGAACCATAAGGTACCATTAGAACCAATCACACGCAGTTATTTGTACAGAATACCACAATTGCTAACTTTTTTCTTTCTTCATAGATCACCCAGTTAAAAATTGAGAACAATCCTTTTGCCAAAGGTTTCAGAGGCAGCGACGAGGGCGATTTGCGTGTGTCCAGACTTCAAGGGTAAGATTATCATTTAAAATATGCTGCATAATGTACCAAAGATTGTAGTCTTACTGATCAAGTGCCCATTTTCCTAGGAAAGATTACCCTGTGATTTCTAAGAACATGGTCCGGCAGCGGCTTATCTCATCACATGGCCACCTGTCAGGAAAACTGGGAACAGGTGTGCTGAGTAGCCACTCACAGGTGGTTTCTCACTATCAGTATGACAGTGGCGTCCCCCTGCCGAATTCTGATTCCCAGGAAGCTCTCTCTCACTCCTTCCCATCTAGCAGAGAATCCAGCATTCTTTACCACTGCTTTAAGCACAGAGGTATAGTGCTGTGGCAACCAGCTTATTCACCAAAGACTTGTTTATCCTGACTTAGAACACACAATATTGGTATGTCGGTTATTGGTCTATAGATATCAGCCTTTTTTATATAATCCATATCTGCTATTCTCATTTCCTGTATTGTTTACATTTAGTTTACCTGTGCAGTCATCTAACGTATAGCATACGATAACATAACGAGACACAGCATAACATAGCATAGCATGACAGCATAACATAGCATAGCATATCATAGCATAGCATAGCATAGCATAACAGCATAACATAGCATAACATAGCATAGCATGACATAGCATAACATAGCATAGCATAGCATAGCATAACGAGACATAGCATAACATAGCATAGCATGACATAGCATAACATAACATAACATAGCATAGCATAGCATAGCATAGCATAACAGCATAACATAGCATAGCGTAACATAGCATAGCGTAACATAGCATAGCATAGCGTAACATAGCATAGCGTAACATAGCATAGCGTAACATAGCATAGCGTAACATAGCATAGCGTAACATAGCATAGCGTAACATAGCATAACATAGCATAACAGAGCAAAGCATAGCATAGCATAGGATTGCATAACATAACAAGACCGATTTAAAGTGCAGTTTTCAAAATCTATTGCATTTCCAAACCTTGTGGATTCATATATGATATTTTATTCTAGATAACGCAAGACATTTGGACCTGGGATGCAAACGACCCTATCTTGACACAACAGCCTCTGCGGTTTCTGAGGAGCACTACTTCCGCTCCCCTCCTTCCTACGATCCACCTCTGCTGTCCCACCCATACTGCAGCGAGGCTTTAGGTTCTAGAGAGGCATGCATGTATGGAGGGATGGAGGGAGAAGCAGGGGGTGCAGTGGGTACCGATGACCTCCCTGCCCCGTCACTGAACTGCAATATGTGGGCGTCAGTGCAGCCGTACCCTCGCTACGGCATGCAAACTGTTTGAGTCTGTGCAATACCAGCCCTTCACTGCACACTTCAACAGCACAGCCTCCGCGGTTCCACACCACTCATCGTCTATGCAGCGTCCACATCCAGCACCTCCCGACCTGAGTCACGTTTACCACACAGCGGGTGTTGCCACCAACGGCATCTTCAGTATCCTCCTCCCCCTCCGATCCCACCCCCCGTGACAGAGCACATTCCTCGCTTTTTCATAGGAAGCCTGGGTCGCCATTACGTTCACAAAGGGATTTCACTGGCTATCCGAACCATAGCCCTACTTCAACACTGAGAATCAGCCTATCAGTTCCAAACAGGGCTAAGCAGTGTTGGGCCTCACTGGACAGACAGTTAAACGACCACCGTCCACAACTATATTTCTCTGCAGCTTAGAGACACAAACTCTCTGTGAACAACAGCTGCAATGAGATTATTTTTACAGCCATGATGCTAAATTGTAAAGCAAAGCCATAAATCTATTTACCCTCATAGTATAGGAAGCCCACAGATGGTGGCACTGTATATTTATTTGAATTTGAGATATGATCAGAGTTGTAGTTCATGCGCAGGTGGTGAAGTCAAGCACAAACAGCCAACTTAATGCACTAGTGTTAGCATTAAAGGGATAGTTAATCTAAAAATGAAAACGTCATATCCAAAACTGTTCTTCCGTCAAACACAAAATACTTTTTTTTTGTTTGTTTTTTACAGCAGTATTTGTTCATATACTGTAGCGAATGTCAATGGGTGTTTAATGCAACATTGGGTCCCACTGACTTGAAAAGACAATTTTGGAATGACATGAGGCAGAGTAAATAATGATTGAAGTTTATTTTTTTGGTGAACTGTCCCTTTAAGAGGAACCTTATCAGGGCTTAATTTTTGTAAATAGCACAACATGTGCCAACTGCATTTTGCTACACTTGGGAGACTTTTTGTATTGAGTGCAAAAAAATCAGTGGATTATACTGAGAAGTTTAATTGTTAGTTTAGTTAACCTAAACATACTTAGTTAATGAGGCTGCTTTTTTCCTCTTGAAATATTAAGAGAGTGCAAAACATGTGCCAAGTCCAAAGATTGGTTATTTACTGGGTGTTATTAAGAGATCCTTTTATTTCCTAATAATGCAATAAAGTTTTAAACAAAAAGTTTTTTTTTTCTTCAATTTTATATATACAATGTATCTGAAATTGTTAATGTACTGATGCTATGCAATTGCTACTATTTCTTTGTAATGCGATCTCACAACAATGAAACTATTAAATATTAAAACACCTCCTCCATAATCAAATGATAAAAATGATATTTGTGGTAAAAAAAATAATAACAAATATAGATCAGACCTACAGCTGAAAATAAAATTTACTGAGAAAATACCCATGAAATCTTAGTGGTCTTGGATTGGCTCCTATACTTATACTCCATTTTTGCTGGACTGTATCTGGAAATGGATTGTAGGGCCTGTTGAACAATATATGCTTTAAGTAAAGTGTTTGAGTTATGAGTTGGCACCAATCATTGTCTGAATTTGTTTGATTAGTGCAATGCAACATCAGAAAAGCTCTTTGCAACCAGATGGAAGCCTAAAAAAATGATCATTAAGAAAAGAATAGAGAACAGTTTAGGCTGGAAAATCCTTAAGAGGTCGACAATGTAAAACAGCCTTCATGGGCAGGCACCCACAAGTCAAATTAAAAAGGATGGGGAATCACTGGTAAGCACTGTGATTCTAATGAAGAAAAGCAGAATGTTGTAAGGGAACATATAGGGGTGATTTTACTCAAACTGTCATTTAAGTTGACAAATCTGGCAAAAACAGACTTTCTCCATAGTTATTTTTTTGTTGTTTGCACGTTAAATAAGCTGTACCTTTTTAGAGATTACATTATGTAACATTGTTTCCAAGACAATGTTTCCAAGACAAGTTTGAACAGACCATGAAACCAAATTGGATGATAGTTAATTAACATAACTAACAACATGTTAATAATGATCTACAGACAACACTCAAATTTAGGGATGCACCGATACGACAATTTTGGCCGATACCGATAACTGATAATTCTTTATATTTGAAAGCCGATAATCCGATATTTTGGCCGATAAAACAAAATCCAAATTTTTTAGACCGTTTTTGATTTTCCTCATTAAAAGCCAAGATACAAACACAATTATGATGTTCTCATTTTAATGTTGTGTAGCCGATATGACAGACTTGCGCTGCACATTTTGCACTTTAACTGGATTTTCCTTTTTTAAAGTGATTTCAATCGTATTTCAAGCAATTTAAAAGCATCATGTTGAACAGTGCGCATCTAAAGTGCCTCATCTCATTAATACATTATTTATCGGCTTTTAGATATCGGCTAAATGTTCTTGTTGGGCCGATAACGATAACATTAAAAATGATCATATATCGGCTGATACCGATATGCCGATATATCGTGCATCCCTACTCAAATTTTAAATTACCTGCATGTTAGATGGTAAAATTCCAGCAGTGGTTTTTATGAACTGTGGGTTGATTTTTAGTTGTGTTATTAAGGGGTTTGCCTTGTCAAGCAGTTACTCAAAATCACAGTTATCAGTCATAAAGTCAAATCAGTATTTTTTTATAACAATGCATCAAGAAATATGCTATGCTACACTTAATGTACATCATATAGGCTATCATGTTTTCACATATAAAAACTTAAGGACCTCTTAAAAGTCACATTGGATAAGAGTGTCTGCTAAACTGTTTTCATCTAAGATTCATTGATAAACAGAAGTGCTAGATGATGTGATTTGCTTACTTTATTTAACAAGTAAAATTGATTTGTATAAAGCAGTTTTTTTAGAACATAAGGGAAAACAGTCATTTAAAATATTACTTTCTTGTGTTAAAAACAAAATGGATATTAAAAGAAAATAGGGAACTGCACCGTATTCCTCAGGTCCCAGGGTATTGATTGTAGAGAAGAACTCAACTGCTGATGAAACCAAGCAGATCTAAGGCAAGAGAGGAAATGAGAACATGATTATGGGTCTTTGAAATGCTCCAAAAAAACATTTTGATTTACATGAGTGATACACAATCCAAGAATGAATCCCATAAAGTGCCAATAGTATACAATGGGATACATGAGCATGAAGTAAATTACATTATACATAACTTCAATGGTGTGCAGTTCTGTTTTTGACTGGGTTCAAGTACAGGAAGTGTCATTTGGTATTTTAATTTGCTTGAAAAAAGCTGAAAAATTCTCCCTAACCAAATCCCATCTGATAAATCTAGGATCACTTAAAAGGAGCCCTCATTGTCATCTGATCAAAACCTTTTTTTTAATCAATCTTTGGTAGCACATAAAAAGACAAACTGGACCTATAAGATTCGTGCGATTTAACTTTCCGCATATAAAGCCGTCTATCTCCATTAAAATAGAGCCAGGTTTAAGCCTCACAGAGCTTGTAGCTCCAGCTCCAGCTTGTAGTATCTATCTAAGTTGGAACTGAGGGGCATCTGGAACTCATTGGAGGAGATCTCCTTTGCCCTCCACTTGCAGCTTCCCACTGTCGTCCCTAAATCCCGTCTGAGAGCCGCCTTGGCAAGGCAACTCTCTGACCCAGCAGCTTAAGTCACTCCTCCTTGTAAAACTTTGGAATCGGCTCTTCGAAGGAGCACTCAGAAGCACACTTTAAATACTTTGAGAAGATTTAATATCAAGTCCATTATGGCCTTTCTGGAGCCCAGTAAATAGTCAATTAGTGGATAATTCTGATTCGATCCACATGCGGCCAGATCCGCTGGGGCGACCGGACAGCTTTGCATTCAGTGGGCCCCGCCAACACTCTCCGGGATGAAAAAGGGGGCGACTGAATGGGAGGGGCACCACATGGAGCCCTTTTTGTGCATAACCTGCCCATTGCAGCAGGCATTACTGCTGTCAAGTCTAATGCGAAGTTGCTTTTTGCACTTTCAGTGACTTTGGAATAAAAAAGAAATCATAATCCCTCAAGCTGGAGTTGTTTGTGGTCTTCCTGCATTGGAATGAGGGGGGTTAACTGATCTTACACAAGAGGGTGGGCTTCAGGAGGAGGGCCAAATTGGGAGATTCAGCGGTCCAACTCAAGGCGGCATCCACTGATCAAAAGGTACATCTGGTCGACTCCAATAAACATAAACCCAACTGTAGAAAATTGGGGTCCGACATTACAGAGTGGCTTTGGATAAAAGGACCAATAAAAATTTATAATTGTATTAGATACATACTGCGGATTAGAGTTTTCTAAAGAAATGGTGGATGGATTAATCTTTATCCATTGGATTAAATGGAGGCCCGTGAGCCTGATATATAGTGTGCCGTGATGGCAGAAGAACACAGACAACAAACAAGCTCAAATTAGGAGCTAATTTTTATAAAAGGCTGTTTAACCAATTATAACAGTGTTTCACAAAGTAAAAAATGTTGATCTGTATCCAAATACATACTTCACTGAAATACATAAAAACAAAAGAAAAACAGGATATGATGAAAAAAATACAAACTTGAGGACTGTACATTAGCTCATTGTTGCATCACATTTGTCAAATGCTTTAGCATGTGAGCCTGTGCATGTGTGGTAAAGAAAAGAGCGAGTTCTGGATGGCGAATTAGTGTCTGAAAGCGTGATATACTTTCGTGCACTTCAATACTCCGACTCTTCATTCTCAACAGAGTTTTTGTTGGGTCTAGACAACCAATCAGCTGTTAATACGCCAAGGGCTGCCCCTTTCACAAGCCCCAATCTTAACACAGCATCCTAGAGTGTGAGCACAAGAACAAGAGGGAATGAAGGAAGTGTCGCACGGAATAAACCAACCAGCGAGAGGGTTTTTGCAGCATACACGTGATCTATCAAGCGTCCAATCAGTGGACGCTTGATATATCCCTTACCTCTGTATTTTTTATTTATTTTTTGTCTGCAGTAGAGCAACTGTACATGTCAAAGGAACAAGATCACATTTTGCAGTCAAATGACAATTAGGCAAGACAAGGTGTAGCATTTAGTCTTAAGGGGACCTCATTTGAGTACATGGTATCTTAGTGATGATATTGAGTTTACAACAGAGGATTCCTTCCTTCTACAAGTCTTTGACTCCCACATCAGCACTCCTTTAAAGGCATTAGTCATTTAAGGAAGTGGAAAACCAATTTGTTTAAGCTTGAGGCACTGTTTATGCTTACATCACTTGTACCAGTTCTGTTACTACAGCACATATTCAGTTTATTTGACCAAAATAACAAATGAATGAAGTTAAGACTTGACAGAAAAGACTCAACAGGGGCTGTCTAGAGTGAATAGTCCTTTGCTTTAATGAATAGGGACAGGTCTATTCAAATAGACAAGGTATTGTGTTTAAGGAGGGGAGAATGACTGCCAGTTTTCAAACATCTAGAGTGCCAATCCCCTCTACTGGCTGAACTCAGTTACTGCAGAACTATGGATGTGTTTGATCATAGAGATTGTAAAATCATAATGTAATTCCTGTTTCTGTGGCTAACATTCTTAGTTATTGGCTTTCCATAATAAACAAAACAATGAACAAGATTTTCAGTGCAAATCTAATGTTAAATTTGAATGTACAGGCTACTTCACCCAAAATTGAACATTCCATCATCATTTACTCACCCTCATGTCGTTCAAACCGAGTACAAAAAAAATTCAATTGTGTGACACAAAAGTGTCATACAATTAAAAGTCAGTGGAATCCATTGTTGTCCCACTGACTTCCATTGTATTGGTTTGGAACAACATGACGTTGAGTAAATACTGACAGAACCGGCGGACTGTGTCTTCCAGAATCATCTTTGTCACTTTAATGTAGTTCCCAGGAGAGTCTGGTAATCCCATACACTGTGAGGGAAGATTTGGGATTAGCCTGGAAAAAGCAACTGCAAAGCCTCAAGCTAATTCATTTGTCCTTTTTAAAACCCAATTGAGATTATCTGCCTCGCAGTTGATGCCTGCGCACAGATCAAGTGTTTAGTTTGACAAATACAGCTTACAGAATATCAGGCCACCAGTGACTGACAGAGCAGACAGAGGGGATAAGACCATCGAAATGTGATTACCTGGCTAAAGGAGGAGGAGCACAATACAAACTTGTTTGTCACTTTACACGCTTTGTCAAGCAAAGCCTGTAATGCTAATTAGCCAGATACACCGGGCAAATAAAAATAAAACTAAAGCAGATTGGATTTGTGAGTCATCTGCCACGTCCACCCGTGGGCTTACTGGAAAACTCACAGGTTCAGGATATCATCATCTTCAATCAGTTTTATCACCAAATCTAACTCATAAAAGGAACAAGGACTATGTTCTGGAATCTAAGTAGATGTAAATTGCAAATAAACAAATACTCAGATAAACTATTATGGAAGAAAAAACTATGTTCTTGTATTAAACTAGCAAATATTTTGCATATAAACACGTTTAGCACAAAATTGCTTTCTAACATTGTTTCACAGACAACAGAGCGAGTAGATGTCTCAATGCACAAAATTGATGAGATTAAGAGTGAGTTGAGCACAAAAAAAATTCAACAAAAAAGGACAAATGGACTTTTCTGGGACCACTAGCCAAAACCGATGCCAACTTGCGGCGCTGTAAGTGCCCTAAGTCCAAGATGGAACGCAAACTAAAGGATTAAGGTCCTCAGTTAAGGCTCAAAGAGTCTTTACAGGTGATTTGAAGCTCATCCTTGCTGGCTTACGTAAAGCTGTTCTGAGCTGATATGGTAACTTGGTCAGAACAGGTGTTTACTGCTTCATGCTGACAATATGAACTAAAAAGTGGGTCTGTGGAGTGGCTATACAGGAAAATGGCATGCTCTATAGGTCACAGCAAAGAATATTTTCCCATATCATAAAAATGATTGGAAGTGAAGCTAATAAAGTAAAGTTTAAGCAGTAACATTTACCCAATATTAACTTATTTCTCAAAGCCAGTGGTTTCTGTGGTTTCTAACATCAAGCCTGAATCTCAGCTGGGGGTTTTCTGCTCAGTCTTGTGGAGGTGACCTTTTGTGCCCTCCATTTAGTTGACTCCCTTATAGAGGTAAAGATTGCAAATACAGGTATTCAGAGGATGAGGGAAGCAGACTACAGAACATCAGCATCAATGTTTCTACCTAGCCAAGCAAAATAGATAAAGTGGCAATTCACAGAGACGTCTGCATTCAGACTAGGAATGAAAGGTGATGCACCTTTTACCTGTCATGCTTGGACACCACTGAAACACTGGAGGAATGGTAGGTATGCGAAGAACGCATGAAAAGTCACAAGATTGGTGTCAGGCCATGCTGCCGTTGTCATGATCAGTGCCAATGCACACATTATCTTTCTAATGCTCTATTTGGCTCAATAGGCCTTTAGTATTGTGGGTGGTAGTATATTAAAGTATATTAAAGTAAGTCCACTCTAAATAAGTTTGAAAAGGCCTAAGAGAGCAGAAAAATGTTATTTCTGTCATAGACATATTTATATCAAGTGCTATTCAGTAAATTAATTATTTCTTAAATGACTTAACTGCTGCAGTTGCCCACACGTCTCCTAAAATCCTGCACTTCATTGAGCATAATTATAGTTTAAAGGAAAAATCCAAGTTCTCGCTGACTTAAAGGAAAACATCCACACACAAGAAGAACTTAACGTGCTGGGTAGATATAATTTGTCATGAAGAGTATTATGATAATTTAGTGTCTAAAACAACATATGTGGTTAGTTATACGTGTTCTTAAATACTTCCTGATGGAATCTTTTCCCAATTCACGAAGACCTCTATTTCCAGGCAGCTGCTTAGTATAATATATATGTATATATATATATATATATATATATATATATATATATATATATACATATATATATATATATATATATATATACATATACATATACATATACATATACATATATATATATATATATATATATATATATATATATATATATATATACATATACATATACATATACATATACATATATATATATATATATATATATATATATATATATATATATATATATATATATATATATACATATATATATATATATATATATATATATATATATATATATATATATATATGTATGTATATATATATATATATATATATATATATATATATATATACATATACATATATATGTATATGTACATATATAATGTAGCTTTCTAATGTAGTTTCTTAAGTTTTCTTAAGTAGTTACTAAAAATACAGTACCTCTGAAGACTCTAGAAGTGTAAAACATCAGATGGCTGTTTGAAAGGGCAAATATGCTGCAGGCAGTGAAATCAGTACTGCAAATGAGATGCCAGTTTACAGACTGTTCTCTGATGGCACAGATAACTGTCTGCCACCCAAGACAGCAAAGCTGATTACTTTGTAACAAACACAAAAAGACAGTCTGGATTCTGTTTCTGCAGCTGCTAGCTTCTTTTAGATGTTCTGGATGTTCAAATCATGTTAAAAGACAAAAATCACAAATATATTTGTACTGGGGCAGTAGGATCAGGTAACCAGTTAAAACAACAACAAAAACAATTAGGCTAATCAATAATTAGAGATTTTTCAAGTCTGCACGTCATTCTAAATTAAAATGTGGAGGGAATGTTGGAATGATATACAAGTTTTCGTATCCACTACAAGATCCTCCTTATCAAAGCACTCCATGGTCTTGCCCCCCCCTATCTTTCTGATCTCATCCATACTTACTCCCCAGCTCGCGCACTTCGATCCTCTGATACCGATCTCTTAAGGATTCCTCGGCACAAACGATCAACTTTTGGTGGTAGGGCTTTTTGTACTGCTGCCCCAACTCTCTGGAATTATATTCCCCAAGACATCCGTGACCTCTCGTCATTACACGATTTCAAAACTCACCTTAAAACTTATCTTTTCGCTACTTGTTTCTGCTGATTTCTATGTTTATGTTCCACTATTTCAATTTTTTTATTTATTTTTTTTTCTATGTCATGTTTCTATGTCTTTATTTATTTATTGTATTGTTTCTATGTCATGTTGTTATGTGATGCTTATCTGTACTTAACTGTAAAGCGACCTTGAGAACTTTGAAAGGCGCTATATAAAATAAACATATTATTATTATTATTATTATTATTATTATTATTAAGTTATATTTAAATGTTTCAGTTTATTTAAAAATCAAGCTGTTCTATATTTAAAATATGAATATATATATATATATATATATATATATATATATATATATATATATATATATATATATATATATATATATATATATATAACAAATATATAACAAATATTTACTTTACGGTTGTTTTATTTCAAATACTTTATGTTGAAATATACACATATGGTAAGATATGGCACCTCAACTCAACTCAAGAGTGATAAAACAAACTATACGCTTTTCATAGATGGTTGATGTCATCAAATTTGACATGTAGTACCAACATGCTTCCATATCTCATAGAAATCTGACTTTTGACAGGCTGTACAAAGCATGAAAACACATTCCTCCCAACAGAAGAATGTTACTTTAGTAGTGATTTCCATTACATGAGAGTAGATGTTAAAGGGTTAGTTCACCCAAAAATGAAAATTCTGTCAGTATTTACTCACCCTCATGTTGTTCCAACCCCGTAAGACCTTTGTTCATCTTCGTAACACAAATTAAGATATTTTTTTTATCTGAAATCAGATTTTTTTAACTCTGAGAGCTGGATCACTCCTGCATACTAGTCCATAGGCTTCTTGAGGAATTGAAACTTGCCAGCCTCAAAAAGTTATTAAAGACATCGTTAAAATAGTCCGAGTGACTCCAGTGGCTCAATCTTCAAAAAATAAAAAAAATCAAAAAGACGAGAACACTTTTTGTGCGCAAAAACAAACAAAAATAACGACTTTACTTCAATTATTCACTTCCTTCTCTATGGCCTCTAGTCTAATTTGAATTTTATTGTTGAGGATAACCCCTTGAGATGAAACATCTCGTTTTCAAGGGGGTCCTCAAACCACGTTACTGTTACGTGACGCTATCACACTACGTAAAGTCAGTTAACGTAGTGTCATAGCGTAAGAGCTACGTCACACGTAGGCTCACTATTGGGCAACGCTGGTCATGTGTGTGTACGTACAATAACAGATGCTATTAAACTAGTAACCCGATTTGAGGCAGAGAGAGAAGTAAATGAATAGTTGAAATAAAGTCATTATTTTTGTTATCTTTTTGTGCACAAAAAGTTTTCTCGTCGTTTGATAAACTTAAGATTGAAGACTATTTCAATGTTGTCTTCAATGACTTTGAGGCCAGCAAGTTTAAATTCCTCAAGAAGCCTATATGGACTAGTATGCAGGAGTGATCCAGCTCTCAGATTTAATAAAAAATTTCTTAATTTGTGTTCCGAAGATGAACGAAGGTTGGAACAACATGAGGGTGAGTAAATACTGACAGAATTTTCATTTTTGGGGTGAACTGAACCCTTTAAAACTTCATGCTGATTTGTACTTGGCTTTTGCCAAGATAAGCACAAACTAAGATGTAGCTTTACAGTAACCAATGCTTTACGCTTCTTTCCATATGGTGATGTGAATCTCCGTCTGTCCGGTGTTAACGGCTACAGTGTACTTTGCACATCAGCAGACACAACGACTGACACTACAGTGTGGTCTTCCCCAGTGGACCAACATGACAATCTTCTGGATTGAGCCAAGTAGGGGACATCTTTAGGGTCTTCAAGTGGGCACATTTCGTCCTCAGTGTTTCGTCGACTAGCCCACGACACCTCAAGAGGGGTCGACTGTGACTCTGGCGTCCCAGAGTCACCCCTCCGTCCCCACTCAGCTCAGCCCAGCTTACTGACCTTTACATCCCTCCTGCTGCTGAGGTTGCTCCTTCCTCATAGTTCACATGTGACCTAACCACAATCTCTCCGCAACCCAACCAAGGCTGTCGAGCCCCACTGTCTTCGTTAAAGCTGGTTTAGTGGCAATGATTCTTTATGGCATACTACCGCAAAACACAATCAAAACGAAATCAACCATGAAACTGACCCTCAGTGTCTCAGCGCATTTCGTCATTGACAAGGCGTTAAACACCACATCTAAGAAAAATAAACGGCATTGTGAATCCCTTGCATAAACTAATGACAATGAAATCCAATTACACAACCTCTTCACAATCAATTAACAAAGAATCTTAGGACAAAGGAAATGAGACCCACTCAGGTCCAGCCAAAAACACTACAGAGTGAGAGTGAAAGCAAGTAAAAAAGAATGCATACAGCACAATAAGTCTCCTTGTTTTTTTCCCCACAATGTTCTTTTGTTTTCAACTTTATTTGTAAATTCCTGCTGGTTTGAACACAGCAGTTTGATAAGTCTTTACTTCTTGCAGACATGCTGACTAAGTTTTTCCTCTTCAATTAGAAACTGTTTCCTTTTTACTAACCCAACTAACATGGAAAACATTGTTACATGCTGTATCCACACTCATAAAGGTCATACAGTTATTGTCAAAGAGGTCGTATTCTTATTGACCTTTGTTTATGGTTCATGTCTATATCTTATTTTCCAGACAAATTTCAACAATGCAAGGCATGTCTGGTCAGGTACAGCATGGTTTGGAATCTGACAAAGATGGATATCGAGAGCGACTGGGAATGTTACCCTTAAAATATCAAAACTTGATATTAGACCGGAATTAAGGGGGAGTCGTGTGACCTAAATAAATGTTAGAAAATTATCTTTGGTTACAACATAATCAATTCACAATCACTGGTTACAAAGTCAAATCATGGCACAAAGGCCCACACAGTCCATTTATTGCTAAGTTCCTCACCGCTGTAAAGAGCATTAGGAATGCACAGTGGTTGGTTTACACATTTTGCTCATTTGCATGGGCACGGCTGTGTCCATCCAAAAAAAAAGGAAAAAAGGAGAAATTGGCATCAATAAACCATCAGTTACATTAACTAGTTAACCCTCTGGGGTTGTTTGTTTCAGAGTCACACTCGGGGTGTTGGGGTCCAAATGGACCCAAAGGGCGGGAATCATATTTAAAAAAAAAAATCTATATATTATCTCTCTCTCTCTCTCTCTCTCTCTCTCTCTCTCTCTCTCTCTCTCTCTCTCTCTCTCTCTCTCTCTCTCTCTCTCTCTCTCTCTCTCTCTCTCTCTCTCTCTCTCTCTCTCTCTCTCTCTCTCTCCCCTCCCCATATATATATATATATATATATATATTTTTTTTTTTTATTATTATTATTTTTATAATATTTTTTCTTTTCCTTTTTGGTGTTTTGAGAAAATTTCAAAAAATATATATATATAATTACTATTAATGCAATAATTATGACCAATTTAATATATAGAAAAAAATATTTAAAAAAAAAATATTTTTTTAAAACTATTTCATTTTAGAGTCAAGCCTAGGCCACATAAAAGCAATTTTTGAAATGAGATTGATGCCATCTGGTGGACAAACTGAGCATTTTAAAAATGCAAAACACATGTATAATCAGAATTTTTTGGTGTGTTTGTGTATAAAAGTGTGTTTGTGTGTGTGTGTCTGTTTTGCACTCTTGATGTTTTATAGATTCACCCTTTCACTGTTGTGTGCTTTTTTTCAAGATCGTGGCTGATTTGTAGATTGTACGCACAATAAAACTCAGTATTTTCAGATTTTTGCCAATTTCCCATTCATTTTCCATGCGGGTCCATTTGGACCCGAACACCTCAAGTGTGACTATTTTTTTACAACCACTTGGACTATTCACATCCTGTCCCCATTTTTTGGGTGTTCAAATACCAAATACCAACAAAGTCACCACATTTCTGACCATTTCGAGGAAGCTGTGATTTTTTTTTTTTTAATTTAAATTCTTCGGGACTATTTGGGCCAAACAACCCCAGAGGGTTAACATTGCCGAGTGCCAAAACAAGAATCAAGGTAGACTCACTAAAAAGTAGAGGTCATTGAAAGAAAGTCGTATACAGCAGTTCAATAATCAAACCAGCATGAACAACATCCCAATGACAGACAAACGGACATTGCTACTACGAAAAGACATCTGAGCTTATTTATCAAGTAAAACATCATAGCTTGAAACACTAAACACTCAAACAGTGCAAAGGTGTGAAAAAAATGCATCACTTGCTCTATTAGGTCATGTTCTCTAGGTCAGTGTGATTCGTTTATAAATTATCTAAAGGGCATGAACGAATTGGGTAAATTGATCTATCCCCCAACTGACGCAACAGCTTGTCTCTTTCAATTCTTCATCCTCATCCGGATTGAACCAGCAAACATCCTTGTGTCACAAGAGTGAACTAGCACAGAGTGTCTAAAGTGCAGGCTTAGTTGACATCCTGTCAGTGTCCTAAACATGCATGACTAACAATCCGGTCGTGCACAAAGATGATTGAAAAAGCATGTTGTGAACTCAAAGCACACAAATCTATAAATAATAAATCCATCAGTGGTCAGTTTTAGCTTGTTAAAGCTTTTACCTTGAGAAAAAGTGCATGGAGGACAGTTATTACCAAAATACGAGTGCAGGTATGAACCAGAAATATTACTGCAAAAACAATCAAACATCATGTAAGCTGTTGAAAATTGATGACTGACACTAAGATGATATAAACAATCTTCGTCCCTCTTCGTGAGAGAAGAGTATTAATACTATTGTTAGTGACAGGTGGCAGTCTCTGCGATAAATCACTTATTCATATTTATCTTGTGCTTAATATCGAGAAGGAAATATTGACACAAAATTAACTGTTTATTAATGGTGTTAATCTAAATCATTCAATCAATCAAATGTTGACCTGTAAAACACTCTTTTGGTCAAGCCTAAAAATAATCTGACTAGATAGGCTTGGTGAAGCCTGTAGGAACATACACTTCTAGCCTCTCCCAAAACTCACTGCTACGCTCATGTCTCCCTGCTCCCCGCCCCTGTTTGCTCTTTGGATTACTCTCATAGCTTCTGCCCCTATTGGTCTTTGTGCTGTGTGTTTGTTTATGCGCTGTGAGCACAAGAGTGAGAGAGCACACAACTCTTTTGTTCATGTGACAGCATGTGTGAGAAGGAGAATCCTTGGGCTTTCTCTGTTCTTTAGCAGTAACACCCTCACTGCCATTAGCAATCTGATTGCTAATATAAAACATCACTCTTAACTTTGCGTTTTAAAGCATCTCAACAGTTAGTCGGGTAAATATTGACTGCCGGCAATTAAATTTTTGCTCATGAGCAAGATTAAGTGGAGCTATGAAGCTACAGGCTGTTGTGCAGAGCGTAGCAGAGGAGGAGACATGGAATTGCGTGACTCAAAATCATTTTTATTCCTTTGTCATCAGAAAAACAATAACTGTTTGCTGTTGAAAATCAAAGATGAGCAAACATGCCTTACCGTGTGAAAACTGCTCCTGATCTCACCTGTACTGTCACTAATAAACACTGGGATGTTGAGGCTCAATTTTATTCCTCTAAAACATACTGTAAAAAAAAAATATTGTAATTTTCAAAGAAATTTACAAAAAAAGAAAGCAAAAGTGCTACAGTAAAAACCTAATAATTGGTTAACTAAGTAAAGCTAAACTATTACCATAGTGAAATTTTATTGTCAATGTTTTAACATTCTAGGTAATTTCAATGTAATTACAATGCATTCTTGAATTATTTACAGAAAAATACTGTACAAGTACTTTTATTGATAGTAACTGTAAAATGTATGTTTTTCTGTAAGTAAAATACGTTAATTGCAAGTCACTTTAAAATTTACGATGAAAAAGGGACATTCCTGATTAAAATTCATTAAAATTAACTATGTATACTTGTACATAAATGTACACAAATTAAAATATAAGTTTAATCACTGTAAGAGTGTGTTATCACTGTAAAAATGTTACATTTAAACTAAAAAAAATATGAACATAATACTGATCATTGTAATACTGTTAATGATTTAAGAAAACTAAGAAAATTATTTTTGTGTGTGGATTAAAACTTGTATTTTCTGCAATAGAAATCAGGATTAAAATACCAGGAGATGAATTTGGGCCTAAGAAGTTGTGCTGGTCTAGACAAGGGCACTGAAGAACCTCTTTGTGCTGTCAAGATGTTAGCTAACACTTATAAAACAACGAGTCAATCCTCCCTGGGAAACCATGTTGTTTTAGACACTCAATTAGTTTTGAGGGGTCAGCAATGTGTGCTCATAATCTTCCCTCACACACTTTAAAACTCCAAAATCC
>JAQIUQ010000660.1:195000-222500 GCA_030378365.1 Hybognathus amarus
TAATGATGAGTCAGGGCAAGTGTTGAGTGTTGTGAAAGTGTGCATGCATAATTCACCCACCCCTGTCTCTTACACAGTCTGTCTGTCAACACACGGAGTGCCTCTGCTGTTCGGCTGCCACATTTAAAGGCCTCTGAAGTCGCCTCTAGACAGAGGCACGAAGGGGAAGGGTGTGCCTTAGTATGTGTGTCTGTGTATAAATCCTGCATCAGAGCTGTCTCTGCCTGCACATTAGGGCAGATGTCTGTCAGCAGAGTTCATTTGCTTAAACAAACTGCCGTGGCACTCTACATGTGGCCCCCATTCATTAGCGTGGCACTTGAAACCCTGCGTGTTTTGACACACTGTGTCTTAGAGCTTCCAATATTTACACAACCACAGACCACCTACATACTAGCGAGGCACACAAATGCGCTGAACAGGCGCGCATACACACTTCTAAAGCATTCAATTTTCACTTAGGTTTCCTTCACTCATTTGCAAGCTCTGAGAGAGGAGGAGCCGGGCATTCTCTCGCAGCCAGGAGATTTTTTTTTTTTTTTCACACAAACCTTTACAAACAGATGTAGCATCCATCATTCTAGGGGCTGGCAGCTGGATTTAACAGTAGACGATTGATTGGTTTCTCTGATGAAATCGCTATCGACTTGTTAAGAACATGCTTTCTGTTTACTTAGTTATGGTGCTATGGCACATTGCATATGTCAAAATAAAAAACCTGTGTAAAAGTCATGTAAATTAATTAAACGTATTACTTATGCTGTTTATGCGGACATCATAGGGAGACTCTGGCAATGAAATTGTTATTACATGATAACACTTTACATTACTTAATGCATCCGGTGTGATGACCTAACATTTTTAAAGCATTTATTAATCTAGTTTAAGGTTAATTTAAAATAATAATACATGATGTATATATTTAAACCCCTTGAACTATTATGAATATATTGATATATTCAAATTAACAGGAACCAGGATTAATAAACGATGTAAAAATCACATTAATTTTGGCATTAACTAATACTAACGTATAGAACCTAATTGTACAGTGTTAATATTATTATACAGTACTCATAGTAATTAAAATTAAAAACCTAGTAATTAAGTTTACTTAGTAATTAAAAGTAACTTAGTAACTTAGTAATTAATTTTTTTTTTTAAAGACAGAAAAAAGAAAAACATGACTTGGAAAAACCTGAATAAATGGTAACCTTATTTTAAAATTGTATGATTAAATCTTATTTTATGATTTCTAAATGACGAAAAGTCATGTATATGTATAACTTATTACTTATGCATAGTTTCCTAACTTTAGACTGGCCACTGGCATCCAAATGTATTGGTAAGTCTGTATAAGATTAGTCAAAGAATTTAACAAAAAAGATAGGGGCAAAGATATGGGTGTTCAAATAAGGTAGAAGCCTGTGAAAGTCACATATGTATAAAGCTATTTGGCAGTTAAACTAGAAATTCTCTGAAAGGTTGTTTTGTTGTGTGCTTGTCTTACTGTACTCCAGAACCATACAGAACAGTACACTGCAACTTACCCTGAAAAATGCCTGCATTGCCCAACAAACAAATTACAAAGACAAATAATAAAGGGCCGGTCTTTTTTTTTAGTCCAAACTAAGATAAACATGTACACACACAGTGGTGTGGGAAAGAACATGGGCCTAAATTAAATTAAGTTTATGACCTGCATCGATATCACACAAAATAGCTTGTCTGCAGCATTTAGACGACAGCAAATCACTAACAGCATGGAATATCTACAGTACCAACAAGGCACTGATTTACCTTTAAACTCAGCAAGGAAATCACATATTGCCCCTTAACATTTCTTGGTGGGGTACACTCTAAAAATGCTGGGTTGTTTTAACCTAACTTTGGGTCAAAAATGGACAAACCCAAACGTTGGGTTAAAATGTAATTAAAAGGGTTAAAACACCCCAGCATTTTTTAGAGTGTAGGAGATAGACCTTCAAGAGCATGGTTATTTAGCACCCTGGGCAGGAAAGAGTGCTCTCTCCTCCAATAGGAGCCAGCGCTGGGTCTTACAGCATGGCATGAAGACCGCCAAGGCTCATAGCTCAGGTAATCCCCGCTATGAACAGCACCGAGGAGACATTTTTCCCAGAGTAGTGAACTTCACAAGCTTTCCACCTAGCCTACAGCGAAATCAAAAACACATGGAGGAATCAGACAACTTTATAGGCACCTACATCACAAATCAAGGGGAATGTGAGGTACATATGTAAGCAGTCTAGCAATACCACACCAAAATAGGACAATGAGAGGCTGTTATGCATTGTCTGGCTGATTTGCTGGCTCTTCACCAGACAGTGCTTCTAACCTGAATCATGCAGAAAGAATTATTTTTTTTTACATTTAGCCATTTAGCAGACGCTTTTATCCAAAACTGAGGACTGAACCAAGCGAGTCATTGTGAAGAGGCACAACTTATTAAAATAAGTCTCTGTTCAATCTAAGCAACGATCTGTCTGCCAATAGGTAATCAGTTCTGAAAGGGGTTTAAAAGACAGTGACTACAGAATAAAAAGTACATATAAAGTCTAGAAACATGCTACCTTTACTAAACTTTCTTAGGCCCCATTTACACCTGGCATTAAGATGCGAAGCACGAGAGCAGTGGCTTTCGTTTCTGTTTGATAGCCACAAGAAGTAACATCGTGGTGCGTGACTCACTAGGGTCTTCAGCCGTCAAAGTTTAAATTCCGTCTAGCTAGTGTGCTTCCCATAATGTTTACACAAAAAGTCATTAGGCCAAGTGTATAGGCAGTCAATTGTGGCTGTCGAATGCATTCAACCACATGAGCATTTGCACTACGAAAGCAATATTTTTGAATGCGTTTTCGACTACCTCTGAAAGTGGTCGAAAGTGGACAAGCTCAAAAAATTTTAGATCCCATTTACACCTGTATTTAGCATCATCCTCTTGTGATCCGATCGACCAAAACACATCTTAATACCAGTTGTAAACAGGCCATTAGGTCGAGATACCCACACTCCCCCACCTCCAAAAGAAGGCTGCTTGGTTCAATATAAGGTCCATCTCTATTAAAAAAGTCAATTTTATGGATTCCATGATGTGTTTCAACAGCAATGTTTAACTGTATTAATTAAACAACTCATGATTACTCTCTCATAATTAAGAAATCAATTTTCTACCTAATGGAAATGACAATAGGGAGTTACCAAGTCAGTCCCAAGTCTTTGATTGATTAAACTAATGGCCACTCCAGCACTAAAAAAACTACATTAAAGAGACATTCATTAGTTGACAAACCTTCAGATACACTTATGTAACTAGAACTACACTGTAAAAAAATTGCTGTAGTTATGCAGCTGTTTGCCAGTAACTTACTGTAAATTTAAATTAATATATATTTACTGGCAACAGTTTGTTCAAGTTAAATGAACATTTAACATTAACAAGTCTTTGTCTTTACATAATAAAATCTATAAAATAATCTAATGCAAAGCATTCTGGGAACCAGAAATCATCAATCTTTTTCAGTTTTTTTCCTTTAGATTTTGGTTCCCAGAATGCTTTGCATGATGCTGTTATTTTAGTTTTATTCTGTAAAGATAAAGACTTGTTAGTGTTTAATGTTCATTTAACTTTGAACAATCTGTTGCCAGTAAATAACATCAATTTAAATCTACAGTAAGTTACTGGCAACTAGCTGCCAGGTTTACTGCAATTTACTGTAATTTCTACAGATTTTTTTTACAGTGTATGTATATGAATATGGGAATAAGCAGCATTAGAAATATGCACTGGAAAAATGATTTGCCTATAAAAAGATATGAACCACAAAACAAAATAATAATCAGGGTTCCCACACCTTGGTTAACATAAAATTCAAGGACCTTTCAAGGACTTTCCAGGTCCAATACCCTCAAATTCAAGGACTTAATGTGGGGACAACAGGCTCTATGCACGGCGGTATTTCCGGTGAAGGTTTAATTATGCTCAATAACTTCCGGCGATCGTAGAGTCCAATGCAATACCGAGAATTTATATTGAATTTTATACTCTATAGTTATAATAAAGAAACGTTAGACACAAAAACAGATAAAACAGACACCCCTCGTTGTGTTTATGCTTCTTTTTAAAATTATATTAAATAAACATAACTATATATAAAATTACATCTAAACGCATGTACGTTTCATTTCAAAGACGGGAGGACAGTATATTTTGAAGACTCTGCTATAATCCCGTTTTCCTCGGTTTTCCTCTGCTTTAATCTACACAACCGGAAATGGACGAGACATCCTTGCGTCAAATGCGAACTTATGAGTGCATATAGCCCATTCAAGTGAGAGCAAGGGTAAATAGTGTATGTAAGATACCTTGTTAGTTTTCATCTTTCAAACAACTAGGCAAAAAGGGTTTTTTTTTCTTCATATTTATGTTTTGCATAAAACCGAAGAATATTTGGTACATCCTAATCCTATAAAAAATGATAATAATAAAATAAATATTATATAAAATAAAAATGTGTCAAAATCCTGGAACTCATTGTCAACATGACAACTTGACAGCTCAACAATAAAACATGAGGAAACATGAGAATGAGAAGACATGGTTAAAAAAAAAACGTGCATTACGCGCATGTTTTCAGCGCATGTTTCGTGCTCATGTGAATGTCATGGCAACGTAAAACACAAAGTGCCTTACGCAGGAAACACTTGACCAGAGAATGTCTAATATGCGACTTGACTTAACCACTGGACTGAACGTAAATGCGCGTACCTAATGTAAATCAAGCAAGCTAGTGTGCATAGGACACGAAGTATTGGCGAAATAACGCATTAGCGGATTGGGGAGAATAATATAGATTTTTTTTCAAGAAAATTTCTTGAACAAAATAAATTCAAGCACTTTTAAGGACCTGTATCTATACATGTTTATTTTCAAGAACTTTCCAGGGCCTTGAAAACAAAAAATCAGATTCACAAACTTTCAAGGATTTCAAGGACCCGTGGGAACCCTGAATAATAATAAAATACACAACAGAGCAAAATGTATCTGGTTGGCAACAAAAGAATACAAACTACTTTTGATACTTTTGATATTTAGACTATAACACATCAGGTTAAACTTAACTCAGTCACCTATCTGACAAGTGGCCTCTATGATTTAACAGATTACAGAAAAAAAAACAACCTTTTAAAGGCTTTAAGTAAACAACAGAGGATGAACCATAACAAAGATTGTCTATACTCAGATTAGTCTACTTATCAAACTGTTAATTCAGATTAAGCGTTTAATTCTGAATAAACCTCTGAAAGAAATCCGGGTTTATTGTTCAAGGGGCTCCAAAACTATAACCCAAGCCAAGATTTGACAGCTGTGTCTGCAGACAGATTGAGGGGGAGATGTTTAGGAACTAAGATGATCAGAACCGGCCAACAGCGCCTTCAGAGCTTCAGACTTGAAGATTACATGTTGGAAACAACACGCAATAAAAAATCTTAATGAAACAGTTTTATATCTTGTGCCCATTCTTAAAACAAACATTTATAGTAATTTTAACTGTTATAGTTTTAAAAACCAAAGACGTGAGGCATGTTAGACTTGATGTTCATGTGTTCCTTAATACCTTTGTCTGCTCATGAGCCAATTATTGTCAGAGATTATAGGTCTAAACCTCTAACAGAGCCTCTTCAGCCCATAAGGGTTTTTATTCTGAATCTGGGCTGTAAAAACTGGCATCCAAGCCAGCACAAGATGCTGACATGACAGACAGATTAACCAAAATGAGGATTAGCTATCCATTACATTATAGACTGCTCCTCACCTAACTAGTCGCATCCCCCTTAAAAAAAAAGATTAATCAAGACTGGTGCAGACTGTTGCCGCAGCAACAAATATTCAGTGACTAGGCAACCGCCTGTCTACAAGCCACTGCCAGTTAAAGACACACTATGTAGGAATTTTGTTTTTGTCAAACGGCGACCCTAGAATCGCTGTGGGGAACTTGTATTTAACGTTATTGTAGTAAATACTACTCACGCAGAGCATTAACTGGTCTCGGCACTCACAGCCTGATACCCATTTGAAGCTGTTATATTAAGGTACAAATCTTGCATAGTGTGCATTTTTTTTTCATTAATAAGAGATCTACCACTAAACCATTAAAGAACTTAAACAGAACTTGCGGATTCGATGCATTTATTTACCAGTCCCTCGAGAAAACGCGATAATGTGATCGCTGATTTCAATGCATAATCAGCCAAAGTCTGCATATTCATGCGGGGGCCGCATTTTTTCAATACGCCGCACTTCCGCCACATAAATTACCGGGTTTGCATGATTTTATAATCCTCGCATTTTCGTTGCAAAAAAAGTCACATATATCTTAGCAGAAAGTTAAAAAATGTTGCGTTTGCTTCACACAAGAGCAGCCATTTATAACGTTTCCATGGGAACGTTATGAAGTGACGCAATTACGCGACGGGATAGGTCACAGCTGAAGTTATTGCAGAGGCCAGACAGACTCACGGAGGCGATTGACATCTCACAAATCAAACTCGTATAACTGTGTCACACGTTCTGCCGTCACATTGTTACTTAATAAACAAAATAAGATAAAAGTAGTAGCATCAAAAGAAATTACCCGCACACATGGGGTGTTCGAGGCGCACATATAATATAGCTTAACACTGCAGACAGTTCAACAGGGAGCGCACAGCTCTTAAAGGGGCCACACCTTATTTACACTCGTTACAGTCTGAAATAAAACAAGATGAGAAATTAAATATTCCCAGCACTTTCTATGATGTAGTATGCTTGCTTATCAAAGGAAGTAATATCGAAATGACTCTTTACATTAAAGGGTTAGTTCACCCAAAAATGAAAATTATGTCATTAATGACTCACCCTCATGTCGTTCCAAGCCCGTAAGACCTCCGTTCATCTTCGGAACACAGTTTAAGATATTTTAGATTTAGTCGGCGAGCTTTCTGTTCCTCCATTGAAAATGTATGTACCTTATACTGTCCATGTCCATAAAGGCAATACAGACATCATCAAAGTAGTCCATGTGACACCAGTGGGTTAGTTCGAATTTTTTGAAGCATCGAAAATACTTTTTGGTCCAAACATAGCAAAAACAACGACTTTATTCAGCGTTGTATTGTCTTCCGGTTCAGTTGTTGATGCGCGTCAGTGACGTGGGTTACGCTGACGTGAGACGCGACATGAGACGGGGCGTCCGAGCTTCATTCACAGTCTGAGGGAGACGCACGCTATACAAAACAATCTTCGCAAACATGTCTAAGGATTTCCACACCGAGGAAGACTTGCATTTTTTTGCCCATATTTATTTGAACCTGAATACACGGACGGACGCACCAAACACGCGTCAGCCGCGTCTCACGTCGCGTCTCACGTCAGCTGTAACCCACGTCACTGAACGCATATCAACAACTGAACCGGAAGACAATACAATGCTGAATAAAGTCGTTGTTTTTGCTATGTTTGGACCAAAAAGTATTTTCGATGCTTCAAAAAATTCGAACTAACCCACTGGTGTCACATGGACTACTTTGATGATGTCTGTATTGCCTTTATGGACATGGACAGTATAAGGTACATACATTTTCAATGGAGGGACAGAAAGCTCTTGGACTAAATCTAAAATATCTTAAACTGTGTTCCGAAGATGAACGGAGGTCTTACGGGCTTGGAACGACATGAGGGTGAGTCATTAATGACATAATTTTCATTTTTGGGTGAACTAACCCTTTAAGGTAGTAGCCTAGTGAGAACAGGGTTTTAGGGGAATCACTTTTTTTTCTCTTTTCATCAAACCACAGTTTTTGCAAGTTCCCGCAATTTCATCGCAAAAAATTGCATACATATCACGCATATTCCATCGCATTTTTTAAGAAAACGGGCCGCGTAATCAAGGGTTTTTGCCCGCAACAATCACAAAAAAACTCTTTTCTGGAAGGACTGATTTATGGGTTGAGCAGAGGCTCATTCTCTTTTCCTAGTCTCTTCCAACAGCGTTTTCTTTGTTTTTTCCATCGTCGAGTATTGTGTATGAAATGTGCGTAAGTATCTTCGGGCTTCATGTTGTGGTTGATGTGTGCGACATCGTTGCCGTAAAGCATGTCGTGATTCTCGCGAGATTTGGCTGTTTTTTTTTTTGTTTTTTTTTGACTGGCAGCGGCGTCCCCCGAGCTTTACTACCAGGATGATTCGCCCTACAATGAGTTTGTTTACTACCAAAATGACTTTGAAGCTGTTATATTAAGGTGCAATTCTTGCATAGTGCGTCTTTAAAGCACCCAAACCCAAAACAAAGTTATAACATCACCCCACCCACGGTCCCTAAACAATGGTCCCACAGCTACCCTTTGCTGTGCAATGCTTGGGTACACGCTGCCTTAAATACAGCACAAAACCTTTGAACTCATGTCCAGTTCATTGTGTTTACCTTCTCATATCCAGAGAGTACTGCTCATATTAAAGAACAAAACAAGGTGGGACAGATGTACAGAAATCTTGAACAGATAATCTGTCAAAGTGAATTCTGTATCGAAGGCACTGTAACATACAAAAACATCTGCATATATTAAAATATATGAAGTTAATGTTTAAAAATAAATTCCTAAAGCCAAAAACCAAAATATGTTAAAAAAGATTTTTAAAATGTACAACATTAAAAAAAGCTTAGTCATTTTGCAAATAAAGGAAGCACTGTTTTCTTTTGTTTCATCCAAAAAGCAGTGAAAGTGAAAAGCTCTGCTCTGAATGATCACATTTTATACTCTGTGAAGCGTGATCATTTCCTTCTCATGAGACAAAATGATCCAGTTTAATTACAAATATAACGTTAACCTCCGTAATGGGGTCAAGGTCTGTCAACCTTCCTCCTCCACATTAAAAAACACCAAACAACGCCATGTGTGCAAAAGCTCCCTACAGGCTGTGAATAATGGACAATTATTTAATGTGCCCTCTAACGTCCTCGGCCATTATGAACTAAAGTATGAACGCCGCTGAGAGGTAACGGCTGAGGCTAACACCTTTGAGAGCTGTCAAGCTCTGCTTTAAGGCAAAGACAAAAGGCCAAGAAGAACAAAAATATGGGCCAGCGGTATCAGAACAGCAGTGATTACAGTGCCAGCAGTAGATGAAACCTCCATTATACATCAATGGGAGATGTGATTTACATGGTGGCCGTGAGAATGACTGGGATGTCACCTCTGGGGAGTGTGTCTGCCCCATGCTACACTATATGTGGCCCAGATGGAGGTCAGGCCAGAAGGGTGGAAGATTTGTCAAGTTGAGCAGGGGACAGGAGGGTGACGAGAGCCCACTGCAGCATAAGTTTAAAGCAGGTGGTGGGCTATGATGTAAATGGCTCAAGGACATATTCCACACATGCAACAACTTTTCCTTACATTAAAATAAGCAAAACTAGCAGTCTCAAGTTTGTTTCTAAAGTGTAACAAAAGTAGCATCAACAGCACAATGCAACACTTTTACAATTTATATTAAGTTAATATATACTTAAAAATAGGGCTGTATATGGATGTCGGCAGAAATTAGCTATTTTTTTTAAATATCTGCATCATTATCTGCTATTTTTACATTTAGATTTACTTTGCTTTTACCTAATGCTCATTAAAAAACACAAATAATTTAATAACACTGTTAAATGTTTATTTTAAGCAAATCTCAAGGTGAATATTCGTTTTTATAGAGTTAGCATCAAAGTTAGCATTTAAAGTGATTATTTTTTATTGTTTAAATATAGTATAGACAAAATAATATAGAATTTATATGTAATTGTCAAACAGTTTAGTGACTCTTATGCTTATCAAATTGTATTATAATTTAATAAAACTGTTTAATAAAACTAATATATTTTACAATGTAATTTATTTTTGTGATGCAAAGCTGAATTTTCAGCATCATTACTCCAGTCTTTCCTTCAGAAATTATTCTAATATACTGATTTGGTGCTCAAAATGTTGTTTTATCATCAATGCTGAAAAAGGTTGTGCTGCTTAAATATTCCACAAACATCTGAATGTATTGAAATTAAATTAAAAATAAAAGTTTTTTGACACTTAAATATTGTCCTGATTTAATGGGTCATCTGAGTCCAGACACACCATAAACATTAAAAATTAATGACTTCTAACAGCGGACTTTGTGGATCAATAAACTTATGTTCATGGTGCAGATTATTAACAACAACACCAATAAGCCCTTGTATGATGTTGATCAATATTTCACAGGATATTAATTGATTTACTCAATTATTGGACATCTCTAATAGAGAAACACAATGAAGTTATAATGACATTTTAAGATCCTTTTCCATGGCTTCCTTTCTGTGTCTGAAGTACCTGTCTGGTTCTGGTTTAATTAAGGCTCAAGGACTTCCAATCAATAAGGATTTTTTTCCCAGTTTGAAGAATTCCATCCATATGGTGTCATACAAGAGCATGGTGGACATTTATACATGTACAGGGTTGACAAAAACATGAAAAACAGAGAAAAGGACTGTGCATTTGTCTATGATCTTTCAGCTGATATAACCACACAAATAAGTGCTAGCATGTCTGTTCTAATATTGGCTGTTGGTTGGCCAATCAATTATAAGTTAATCTTTCAGATAGCATGTCTGGTCAAGTTTTTTCTAGAGAGGATCTCATCACTAAAAATATAAATGGATTAACAAAGGAAAACCAAAATGATTTATTATTATAATGTACAAAACTTAATTACGTGTGGAATGGAATTAGTGAATACTTTGATATTTTTTTACGAGGAAAGAGCAAATTATTTGACAGTCTGAAAGACCTTGCAGGGTCAAAATGCATCATTATGGCCCATCTACCTTTCCGTCAGGTAAATAGGACCACACTGCTCTACTTAGGACAAAAAGGATAGTAGTTCTTTACACAAGTAGCAGCATAGACCACACAACAATGGGACACTAAAGGTGTGTCGCACTTAGATGTGGTTATCTGAGAATAAAAAAACTAAATTTACAATACAATATGTAGACTACTTTTCAAAGGTTTGGAGCCAGTAAGACTTCTTTCTTTTGCGTTTAAAAGGAATAAATATTTTATTCAGCAATAACGCATTGTTCAAAGTGTGACCGATTGTTTTTGCATTGTTCCAAAAAATATCTACAATATCTATACAATTGTTTTGAACTTTGATGATAGTACAAAATGTTTCTTGAGTACAAAATTGCCAAAGAATCATGTGACACTTAAGACTGTAGTAATGATCCTGAAATCTACATTGCCATCACTGGAGTGGAGTGTTATATTTTGGCAATAATCATATCATAATTTCCCTTACCTTGGTCAAAAGACTCCAGTTCATTCACAAAGACCGATGTTCTGGATAACTGCTGAAAGAGAAAGGCCCCATGTCACAGAATATAATTTCAACCACTGAGCATCAACTGCACAATGTCAACATTTGGCTGACCTTTGTTACCTCCTGTGCCATTTTTTGGCTTCTTTAGCTGTCTGTTCTTCCTTAGATATGATCTCTGAACTTTGATACCTGTTCATAGAAACAACTCTAAATATTAAGAAATCAATTAGTACATAGAATTGAAAGACATAAGCAGATTTTCCTACCAGTTTGGGTCTCGAAGTTGTCATTCTGCACCTCTACAGATGTAGGAGGCAAAGGTTTGACTGTTATACAGGTGCCAGCTTTATTAGTTCTTTTCTCCTCTTTAACCTCTCTGTAGACGAGACCTCAGATGCCCCATGATGCCCCAAGGGTCTCTGGGTTGAGTGTCTGACTGAATCTCTTCGTTTGGCTCTGTGTAGTGGCACTGCAATGGCATTTGTTCTGACATGGGTGAATTGGTTGTGGACGACTGACACTTTGTACACCGCTACCATTTTCCTGTCCAAAACCGTCAGCTTCCCTTAATTTCTGCAGGCTACCTCTGTGTGTGTGCTGTCTCCTTTCTATTCTGGATATGGCCTCTCATTTTCTGGATTAGCTCTGGTTTGAGTGAGGTTGGAGGCATTGAACTAGTTTTGTGTGGATTTTGAGCTTGCCACTTCACTGCCACTCTCTCCCTGATCCTTGCGTCTGAACTTTGACCTGCTGAATTAAAGCACATGCAACTTCAGAATGAGCATTGAGAAAAATCATAATGCCTGAACACAATAATGCTTAAAAATAGTGGAAAAAGCTTTTTCGCAGAGCAGCTCCGATTAAAATAAACATTCAACTGATTGTGGACAGAGAAGGGCTGATTTAGGCTAATTAAATTAAATGTATTAGTTTATTAGCTGGGGCAGGGTCCAAATGTTTCGCAGTCCTGCGTGGCTGCAGACAGCTTATTAGGACGTCTTGATCTACACACATTCTCACTCCTTAGCCTTTAGCATCCTTATTCAGATTGATACTAATGGGTCGGTCTCAGCCCGCCATGCAATTACAATAACGAACTGGCTGCCTCCGCACAGGCCAGATGAAGAGGGATGAGCTTTAATAAAATTTCTTCTATGGCCCCCACATTAACGGTGTTGCTGTTTAAGCCCCTCTACGAAGACAAATCTTGTCAGGCTGATGGGGGTTAATTTGCCCACACATCCCCCAACTCCAATTCCTAACTGCACAAAGTCTCAGAAAAACAATTAAATTTAATATGTTCCTTGGAACGTAATGTGAGGGATAACATATTCTAGAGTTCAATGTAAGTTTATCAGAGCAAGAGTACTGGAATATTCCAGGCAGTAACAACACCTTTTAAAAACAACATCTATAAATGCATTATCTCTTCGGTTGCGAATGTGGAACAAATATTTTAACCACACACATCCCTACTTACGAAAACATTTTCTATCTCTAACAGACAGCCAGAATTACGATACACTAATTTTATTAGAAATGTATGCTTGTCCAATTGGTCACTGTCAAATTTTCAAAAAATGTTCTGTTACATTTTAAAATAATTAAACAATAAATTTGTTTTGTGTGTGGAAAATGTAAACAAATATACAATATAAAATGTTTAATAATATTAGCAAAAAATATTAACAATAATAATAACTTATTCATTGCTGTCTGAGGTTGTGGAAACAGAAGGAGAGAAGCATTTTAAGCAAAATAAACTAGTATTACTGCTAATAAACCAATACGATTACTATTAATATTAGCAATAACATTTTTAATAACCACTATTAAACATATTTTACTGTAGAAATTGCTCCATTCATTGTTAATGGTGTGCTTATTTGACAATTATTCACTTGTTATTTCTTCAAGCTGTTGGTGAGAGTGAGACTTCCTGTGCCTGTTTACAGACCCGTTTGCCCATGGCGCCCCGGACACCCGGCAACTACAGAGCTGCCCCAGTTTACATCCAAAGTTCAAATAAATACAATTTTACTGGCCTGTAATTTCTTAGTAAAAATGCAGAAACCTCCAAGCCGAGTGAAATCGGCCATGTAAACCCCTCCTTTATCTGCCATAGCACAGTACATCTCATTAAAATCAACCCGGTCAAGACATCACGTCACAGAGTCAAGGATGCACTTGTCACTTATTTTTAATAATTCTTATAAAAGATACACATGTGTTTGGGAACATATTAAAGACAAATCAGCGGCCATGTGGTTTTTTTTTGGGTTCAGATAAAATACACATTATTACACCAAATAAGTGTGCAAAATAACACAAAGTTGAACATTATCAGTCATCAACTGTGATGATGCATGGTTGGCTGGTTGGGGGCACAATTTTAAAATAGTTGGTGAGTTTACCTGATGCTGCTGATGTGCTTGGCCTTTTCTGCCTAGATCTGGAGAGTCTACGTGACTGACTACTGTTGGCGTCATTTTGTGAGGCAGGCACAGTCTTGAAGTCTGTACTACAGAATGATTCTTTCTGCTCTACACAACCCTTTGATAATGTGTTGTCTGGGACAGTGCTGCTCACAATGTCTTTGGACAATGTCCTCTTTCCCTGCTCTAAACCAAACAGGTCCTCCAAAAGAATGCTGGCTGTGCTGCTAGCAGGATGGCTGACTTCTGCAGTAGATCTTTCCACCTCAGTAGACTCTTCCTTCTCTTCCCCGTCTCCTTCAAACAGCTCAGGGCTGTAGAAGATACTTTGTTCACCCTCTTCAGTATCATCAAGTTCCATTACACTGGTGTTCTGCTTCAACGTAGAGCTAGGGATCACAAAGAGCTGCTCAAGCTGAGGTTCAAATGAGCTGTCATTTAGGTCAGGAGCGCCATTTCTTTGGTTCTTTGGTGTCCCAGAAAGTGAAGGAATAAGTCCATGCTGAACTTGCTTGTTGTTCACTGAATTCTGCTCGATTCTGAAAAATAGAAGTCTTGAATTGGCTACTGACTGGAGAGGAGGTGAATAGATGGTCTGTAGGCCATACCGTTCTGTGGAAATTGCGTTCTCTGCTAGGCAATATAATTGGTTCCAATGGATGCTGTATACACTTTTGGTCAACTGCTGAAACAGACAGACACAAAAACATCAGTGACAATAATACAAAACTCTTGGGTACACCACAAAGCAACACTACTTTGGTTAAAACACTAGCCAGCATTGTCCCACAGACAAAACTTGTTTGATGGCTAGCTTTGATTAAGTGGTGGAGCACAGGTTCTCTATGATAATTGTGTGTGGATTAGTTTTGAGTCTTCAATATGGTTTGTGTGTCTGAATGAGTGGGGTCCATGATGATTTATTCTCAAGAGTACGCAAACATTCACGCTCAATCTACCACAAACAAAGGTCAAAGGAATTTCATTTAAAGCAACAGTCAAGACATCTGCTCATCCCAATGATGTTCAGTCAGTTAGGGGCCACAGAGTCTGACAGGGGCAATGAGGAGTGAAGAGCATGTACAGTACACACGCATACATGTCCTTACCACAGAAATGCACGACCACTTACCAGATGGTTTTACCTAAAAATACCCACAATGTTAAATAATAGTTGACCCAAACATAAATGTGGTCATTGTTTATTCACCCTCATGTCGTTCTAAATACTTTCTTATTCTAAAGGAGAAATGCTGAAGAATGTTTGTATCCACTAGCTTTAAAACGTTTTGGCTCAGAAATATGTTTGAAATAAGTCTATTATCCTCACCAAAGCTGACACCATTTTAAAATGACCTCATTTAAACTAAATTTGCACCCTGATACCATTTTAAAATGTATTTTAAAAAGTATGATGCATATATAATGTACACTCACCAAAAGGATTATTGGAATACCTGTTCAATTTCTCAATCCAATTATCTAATTAACCAATCACATGGCATTTGCTTTAATGCATTTACAGGTGTGGTCCTGGCCAAGACAATCTCCAGAACTCCACCTTTCTGTCCCATTCTGATATTCAGTTTGATTTAAGCTATTTTGAGTGTGGCATGGTTGTTGGTGGAGTATTTCACAACCTGCTCAGTTACTGGGATTTTCACGCACAACCATTTCTAGGGCTTACAAAGAATGGTGCAAAAAGGGAAAAACATCCAGTATGTGGCAGTCCTGTGGGCGAAAATGCTTTGTTGATGCTAGAGGTCAGACTGATTCAAGCTGATTGAAGAGGAACTTTGCAAATAACCACTCGTTACAACCGAGGTATGCAGCAAAGCATTTGTGAAGCCACAACACGCACAACCTTGAGGCGGATGGGCTACAATAGCAGAAGACCACACTGGGTACCACTAATCTCCAATACAACTAGGAAAAAGAGGCTGCAATTTGCAAGAGCTCACCAAAATTAGACAGTTGAAGACTGGAAAAATGTTTCCTGATCTTATGAGTATCGATTTCTGTTGAGACAATCAGATGGTAGAGTCAGAATTTGGCGTAAACAGAATAAAAACATGGGTCCATCATGTCTTGCTACCACTGTGTGGGCTGGTGGTGGTGGTGTAATTGTGTGGGGGATGTTTCTTGGCACACTTTAGGCCCCTTAGTGCCAATTGGGCATTGTTTAAATGCCACGGCCTACCTGAGTATTGTGTCTGACCATGTCAATCCCTTTATGGCTACCATGTACCCATCCTCTAATGGCTACTTCCAGCAGGATAATGCACCATGTCATTCATTCATTGCATCCATGTCATCCTCGCCATTCATTATGCTTAGTGTGGCGAGCAGGATGAGGCTAGGGCCGTGTGGAGAATGGCGCGAGGCCAGTGGCATGATTACTGATGAATGACACCTGTGAGACGCACCAGTCTCGTATCTCTAACGGAGGAGCAGGGATTTCCTTAGCAATGTTAAACGCACATCAACCGATCACATGTAAACAATGAATAGCGACTGCAGAAAGCAAAAGCTGAGTCCTGGACATCAACAGCCAGACATGTCTGGGAAAAAGAGGATAGTAACCCCTACTACTCAGCTTTCTCCACAGAACAAGAGCCTAGCTTAGCTTCTAAAAAAAAAGATGGCTGACATTCTGTGAGTGAGATCCCACCCTCTATGGGCGGGTTGAGAACATGCGGGACAGCCCCTACTACTGACTGTAGTCTTTAGCCTCTGGCCAAAAAAATGTTCCGATGATGCAAAATTACGATATTTGCGTCATCTGAGGATTTTTTCCAGACAAAAAAATACATAAATCTCTAGTCTAAGGGGGATATGAGGGTGGGAAGCATGGTAATTCGAAAATACTCCAGGTTTTCTACCTATACAAAGCTTAATGCTAAATCCTGAAGTATCCTTTAATTTTTAAGGTGAACTACTGCATTAAACAACACAAAGAGCAAGGGGTAAATAAGTAGGACAGATACTCATTATAAAAGACAGAAATAAAAGTACTTCATGGAAGTGGGCCTGTAATGGAGTGAGGCAGGAAACGGTGGCCCAGCAGTTATTCATCATCACCAAATCATCATCACGATCTTCCTTTACAACTCTAATGAGATTGTAAAACAAATGACTATAAAGCATTATCGTTAAGTTTCCACCCAAGAAATATACCTGACTCAGAAGATCTGCTCTCAGAGTTGGCTGCCTGCATCTCGGTGTGTAGGTTTAGCGGTGCAGGCTGAGGGTCAAATTGCTTGTTGGGGGTGATTATCTCAGGAGGGGGAGAGGTAACATTGGAAGGGCTGGGGTATTGAGTGACAGCCTGAGATTGTGTCTCTTCGAAGGTCTCTACTGCCCCCCGCTGGCCTTGAGAAAAGGACTCCAGGGACTGCATGGCGCCAGTGAAGGTGTCATGGTGCCTCACTAGCTGACGCACCCATTTTGACAGGCCTGAGAGAAGAGGACAGCAGCGTTTGACAAACATTTAACCACTCTACATGACCACTATTTTCATAACACACTACCACAGAGCTGTCAATCTGTGTAGATTTTCAAGTAATGTATGTTTTCAACCCATCACTGTTACATGTAAAAGAGCAAGACCTTATGTACACATTATCTGGCCGCAGCCCACAGTCTAACATTTCAAAGCCCCTGCGCTAGGTCATTATCTCCATCTAGTGATACAGAAATGTAACTACAGTTGGGTGATATAATGGCAAAATCATTTTTAGAGAGTCTACACCACCTGTGATGTATTTGTTTGGGTTCGTCTTAAAGCGGTCGTCTACCAGTATAAGTGCCCCCCAGTCATTTCGATGTCGAATACACCTAGGACATCAGCAAACATATTGATCTTAAAAGATTTGTATCATGTCAGACTAACTGCATAAACATCAACCCTGAAATGGCTTTTACCTTCCGAGTGCCTGGTTTAGTGCCCAACATGCTTGAATCTCGTACCAGCGCCCACCAGGCAGAAGCCCTCGGGACTTGGCATGCTTGTCATTATATTTCATCTTTAGTTCAACCTGCAATGCAAAAGAAACAATTACTCAAACTAAAGTAGTCTCTAAAAACACTAAACAGATTTCAGTTGATAGTCAGGATACAAGATAGATGTGCATTTTAGAACCAGTGCTTCCACACATATTGAAAAATGAATTTTTATGATGTTTGGATTAATACTTATTTTCCTGCAGACGTGTAATGAATTAATCAAAAGTGATAGTAAAGCATTTACAGTGCTAAAAAATGGTTCTCAACATTGTTAAGAAGAAAGTTTCTTGATCACCAAATCAGGATATTAGAATGATTTCTGAAGGATCATGTGACCCTGAAGACTGGAGTAATGATGCTGAAAATTCAACTTTGCTAACACAGGAATAGTGCATTTTGAAATATATGGAAACAGAAAACAATCATTTTAAATTGTAATAATATTTCTTTCACTGCATTTTTATTAAATAAATGCAGCCTTGGTGAGCATAAAATACACAATAACATCTTGCTGACACCAAATCTTTGAACACATGACTTTTCTATGATTTTCCCTCCATTTCATTCATTTAGAGGCCTGGAAAATATAATTTTAAAGTTTATAATCGCAGTTTTTCCAGGACCGTGAAACCCCTGTTGAACAGATTCCATGTCTTTAATAACTTTTCTGGGCTGGCAAGTTTCAAACCCTTAGAAGTCTATGGAGCTCTCCGATTTTTGAAATCAAAAATATCTTAATTTGTGTTCCGAAGATGAACGAAAGTCTTACGGGGTTGGAACAACATGAGGGTGAGTAATTACTGACAAAATTTAAATTTTTGGGTGAACTATCCCTTGAAATTCATCATACAGAAAAGTCATACAGGTTTAAAATCACAATAAATTATAGCAGAATGTTTATCATGTGGAAACAATGATTCTATTCTAAACTTGGTAGACAGTATACATTTTCTTCTCCAACTTCTCATATATCAGAAGGCCTGACAGGCCACACCTGGGAATCAGGCAGCTGTGACACCATCGTACCACCCATACAGAACTAATTAGATTAACACTGGCAGGAGGTAAGACTGGTGAGGGGTGATCTGCAGAGGGCAAGGCTCCCCTGAAGATGACACCCTGGGCCTGTAGTGCTTTCATACTTGCCTGCCCACACACGCTGATCCATTGCAAAGAGGCGGAAGAAAGAGGCCACCAGACAATAGGCATCTGCTTTGCCATAAAAATGCCAGGGAGGCATCCATCAATTTTCACCCACTGCCCTCACTGTTTTAATGTTAACCTTTTTGAATTGACAAGTGAAAAGTTCAAATCCCGTCTGATGGGACAGGACGGCAAAAGCCTTTAACTATTTATGACAGCTACTGTGTTTCAGATGCCAAAACCTGAACAAGGGCATGACCATCGCAGGTAAGACCTGTCTCTTGTATACATCAGCTCTGCGTCATTCGCGATGTTGTCACACACTTTAATCAAGAATATTTAGGAACACAAGGACACGTTGATATACACATGGGGCTGGATAGAAGAGCAAACACTTAAGCATGAGTGAATATGCCATTTGATGCACATCTCAATCTCTAACCCACTGGAAGGGTTAAAAGCATCTGGATAGAGATCCTGTTGTCAACTAAAGGCCGTTACCCCAAGGCTGACTGTCATCTAAATCCAATCAGAGTCCATTTCACTATCAAGGCCTTCACCTCCTAGAACCACGTCAACACTCAATCCAACATGACAGCTTGCATATGTGAAAAAGCCAATTCTCGCTGCTAGCCAAATCTCCTCAATGTGCAAGAAACCACAAGCTGGAAGCGATTACGTAAAATGTCAGGAGATAGCCCACTCTCTCATCAGCTTCAACCTCTTTACCTGTTCATCCTTAAAAACAGACATTTGTCCAAGAGGCATGCATTGCAGCAGAGCAGAACACTGCCGCCGCCGTGCCCGTCACTGAGATCTCGTAGCCCACTGTCTGTCTGTGTTAGGTCACACTAAGAGTTCTCGGCTCCTCAATTAAAAGGAAAATCAAAGAGAAACAATATACAACATTCCACACAAACCTTTACATTTTAACACACTTTCCATGTTCAAGCTGTTCATTAGGCATCAAGAGACAGCATCAGCTGGAATAGCCCTTTTACTGCCTTTTAAATCGGAGATTATTTTTCTTAGTGAAACAAAACATGTTCCCTCCAGTTTTATGTTCACCAGAGGCTATTTTTATGTGTGCACCATCGGCTTACAATGCCTTAGACTGTTTAAAGTTCACCTTTGATCTTGTTCCCAATAGCGGACTAATAAAAGCAATACTCTCATTTTAGAGGCACTTTAATAGCTTTTCTGTCTATCTGGGAAGACTGTGCAGGCATCTACTCAACAGGACCTCTACTCTGACTGGAGAGTAGAAAGTGAGTCACAATTCATATATGTGTGTACAGTCCTAAAAGTAAGAAGGAAAAAATAAGCAAAATTTAGACTTCTAAATTCTCTGAAGAAAATTGCACTGGCATTTTAAAAGCTCATCATTATGAATGAAGCAGTTTTTGTGCGTTGTTACTAAGATGCGTGGCTGTTTAATGGCCCTGTGAGTGTCAATGAAAGCATTAATTTGCTTTAGACAGAGTAACCGATGCTCTGACAGTAAATAGTATCAGTGCACTCTCTTTACTTTGCATTAATAGGGTCATATCCTAGGTATCCCCAGGGCTCATCTGCACCCCCCATGGACTCAATCAAAGAAGATGCATCATCTTGTAGCAATCAAACACAAGACTGTCTGATATTAATTTATGAACAACAAATAGGATAAGATGGACGTATTAAAAATGCATGAATAAAAGAGTTTCCATTTCTCAGTGAATGGATTTCCATGAAGTTTCCAGTCGTTTGTGATTACAGAACAAAATTTTGAAAAAAAAGGTAAAATAGAATAAAAAGATAAAAAAAGAAAAATAGAAAAAAACTGATTTGACCAATGCAAAAAAAAAAAAAGAAAAAGAGAAAGAAATGTCTCTAAATCAGCTTTCCTATCACAGGAATAAATTACAGAGGACATATAAGGCTAAATCCATTTTTTTAGCCCTTAAATGCATTTTGTTGTATATTTGTAGTGTTTATAAGTACAAAAAAGTTTAAATTATTCACTTTAGGTGCTTCGTTTATATCTTTATATTCTGGTTTGGTCATATTTTGCAACCTGTTCCGATTTTTCTGTTCTCTGTGACACATTTTGAACAATTACGTTACAGTATTTGCAGCTGAGCTGCCAAATAAAGAGGCCCAAACAATCCGCCATTTTTACTTTTCGCTCCAATTTTGTATAAAATATATAAATATATAAATTTAAATATATAAATAAAATATATACATTTTGTATAAAATATATATAAAAAAGTAGCAAAACTTGTAGCAAAAGATGTGCTGAAAAAGAACATTTTGTGGATGGACTTCTCTCCCAATTGCAAAAATAGTTTATTTACTAAAATAGCATTAGCTCAAAAAAAAAAAAAAAGGTTTGAATCTTTTTAAGGTAAGAAAGAGTACACTAATATCTGGTTCAGATTTCACGATTTCTTTTGTCTGTTACGATAGTCACTGTGTCAGATTACACGATTTTGACTCCTAAAATCCTGTCGTGTTGTGGACAAGACACATGTCAGACTACATGTTGCTTCCTGACCAGTCATTAAGGGTTGGGTATCGAGAATCGAGCATTCAATTGGAACCGGGACTAACTTTTCGTTTTTCCCGGAATCGTTCAAAAGTTAAAATTTTGATTAGTTTTGATATTCACAGTCCGTCGACCGGAAGAAGAAACCGCTGAACAACACCAACGAAGAAGCGTCTACCGAAAGTGTTGGCATAACCGCGTGAGTCGAACATGAGTAGCTTACGTCGGCGGTCCAAAGTGTGGCTTCACTTTTCTAAAAATAACGAAATCTCGGCAAAATGCAACATTTGTGACAAAAGGAGTATTTGTGACAGAAGGAGTATTTCCTTCAGAAAGACTGTTGGTTAGCTAAACTTTTTTGACCCTGCCTCTTAAAAGAATCGGAATCGAGAATCGTTAGGAACCGAAACAAGGAATTCGAAATCAGAATCGTTCAAATTCAAACGATACCCAACCCTACCAGTCATCGCATGCCATCTTTAACGGCGCGCGTGACGTCATCAAAAAGGCGAAACTGAGTAGCGAGTGAATTTTCCAGAAACGAACGTTAACACACAATGGATGAAGCGGTGAATGTTGTGTTGGCTGTCCTGTGTTCAGAAAAAAGTAAAAAAAGAAAGAAAACCCGACAATGGACATGTTCCTGGATTGCTCGAAGAGGACAGTATGAGCTGTCAATCCTCCAAAGAGAACTTGAGGTTAAATATTATTTTCTTATATATTTTTACTTTTAGTTTTAACGTTAGCACCATCGTCTCTCTTTCTTTTCACCATTTTGGAAAGTTATGTATGGAAAAGCTTCTGTTTTCCTATTGGTCAACCTCATAGGTGTGACGGAACTGTTGTGGATGACCGTTAAAAAAATTAAACATGCTAGTCTTTTTGTTGTGATGTCGTGAAGCATCGCAGACGCGACGTAGGTTGTTGCCCAATATGACACACTATTTGAGATGATACGATTGAATCTTGCGTCCCGACGCCTGTTGTCGTTTACGAATCCCCACGACACCCTACGTCAACGGATTCGGCCAACTCAGGCTAAATCGTGTAATCTGAACCAGGCATAAAACTCCTTCACCATACTTTTTAAGCTGCACTAGGAAAATGAGACAAAGCATTACCCGCGTCAAGGGGGGAGGTATTGAGAAGAAATCGAGGGCAGCAAACAAACACGTTTGAGTGCTGTCAACCACTTCATGTGGCATTTAAAACCAGAAGAAGCATTACGGTTGGCCAGGTGCACTAGAAACCCCCGCTTCTTTGCTCCTCATCCCCTCTGGCACATTCGACTGAGCGCTTGTCCACAACAAGCCACATGATAATAAAACCTCCCTCAGAACCCTCCAAAACTCATCCAAAATGGCAAACTCAAATCGACCTCTACTGGAGCAGAAGTGAAAAAAAAAATCAAAGGCCTTCCCAGAGGTAAGGGTACAACCACGCCAACAGCTTCCGCTGAAGGTGAAGGGCTCGGAAGTGTCAATCATCTGTACATATCCCCACGGTGACAGACCCAGTTAGGAAAGCTTCAACATACTTTGACAGCAAGGTAGACAGAGGGGGAAGCTTAAAGGTCAGGTCTATCTGCTAAGGACAGGCAAACCATAGCACAATCACTACTGAATTAATTTACGGATCACAGCAAGGGGGGACTGTTGTTCTGCCTACGAAATGTAACTTTATAAAGATTTGAACATGAGAGGAGAAATGATACTTCAGGGTTGAACAGAAGGTGAATAAAAGTGAAAAAGTTTTTAATCAGATTTAAAAAGACTACAATAGCTTAGCAAATATACTCTCTAAAGGGGGAAATTTACCATCAGTTCACAGCTGATTAAGCCACTTGGAATGTGTTAATTGACCAACAAAAAATTGTATCCAGTTGTCTAGAACTACTACTAAACCAATAATCAGAGGCCAGGGATTACAGCGATTTTATCACAAATATTTGATGGAATAATTTTATGTTACGTTTTTACAGAATTCTGTTAAAGAAGTAGTTCGGTATTTTACACTTAAAGCTGTTTTGTTGTTTCTGATTAAATAGAATGGTTAAGATTGAAATTTGGACACATGCTGCTGGCCCGAGAATTTTCGGTTTCTGTGGTAGCACCATTGTAAACCATTGTTTACCATTTTCCAACGCCTCACACCCGTCCGTACATTCTTCCGTTGAGAGCTTGAATAATAGACACTCTAGTCCAGCGATAATGCACATTGGCGATAATGCACCTTTTATTAATTGCAAGCAAACCACTGGCATTTTATTGAATAGACAGAAGAAGCAGAAGAATACAAATGTGATGTGATCTGGGTTTTGATACCATATTAAAGCTGGGTTCAAGCCCTTTCCAAATCTGTTTTTATTTATTTTATTGGTTGTCTGTAACAAAAGTTATGGTTATCTTAAGTCAGCTGATCGCTATGATTTTCAGAAACAGAAATTTGAGAAAAACAGGTTTTAGCGCGACGACTGGCGCTCCCCTTTTTATTGCCTTTTTTACATATCACATATTTTAGTAATCATCATAGATTGGGTATCATTCTAAAGCTTACAAACTCAAAATTCATCCTGTGAAAACCGTTTTGGAATTGGACGATTGAGAGGCGAGCAAGGTCTTTTAGACGAGCAACTTCAAACTCTGTTCTCTTGTGCTCCGCATCATACCACACGATAACGCTGTATAAAAATAAATAAATAACTTGCGTGCCGTTGTAGTTCACCCAGGACTGGACTTTATTCTGTTATGTGGTTTATTTTGATAGGTGAACTGTCTTTGTAGTGTTAAGAGAAGGAGAGCTAAACGGGAGATTTGTGTTTCCCCTCCGCTCCGCCTGCGTGCATGTTATTAAAGAGAAACAGTCTTTTCAGCTGGTCATTATAAATCGCTATTTTTCTGCAGTAAACTAGTGAATTTCCCCAAGTTATATTTAGAGATGATAAACAAGATGTTATAGAATAATAAAAAGTTTTTTTAATAAAAAACTAATTTTGACAAAAAACTGACATTCAGTCTATTTTTAGACTTTACTGAAAACGTTCCAGCGCGACATCCGACGGGTTTTCCCAGATCGCATCACAAATAATTCCATTTCTGGCAGCGGAGTAATACCGTACCTCACAGTGCATCCCATCCAATAAAAGTCAATGGAGTTGGACAAAAACTATGATAAAGCCTGTTGGAAAGCATCTTTTGCAGTTATTGTGTGAGCTTATCAGTGAACACCCCAGACCACTCGTGAGTTCACGTCTTCGTAAACTTAAGTTTAATGCGTTTTAGGAAGGGTTGTTCCAGTGCACCTATGCTACCATTGTGAAGGGGTTGGGGGGGACCAAAGAAACCAAAAATTCTCGGGCCAGCAACATGTGTCAAAATTTAAATCTTAACCGTCCTATTTAATCAGAAACGATCTTAAAATAGGGCTTTAAGTGTAAAATACCAAACTTGTCCTTTAATTATATCTGCCATTTTCAGACAGATCATCCATGAGATCCATTCATCATCAGATCAAAGCGTTTTATACAAGAATAATTGAGAAAACTACAAAGACATGTCAAATACAAATAATATACTTTTTTCAGACCGTTACCTGCAAATCCTTGATATTAGGGAATGGGATGCCAATAGTAACCACTGCTCTGGCATTGTCATCGGTGAAGTCTAAGCCCTCGCTCACCTTCCCTCTACAGACAGCAACCAGTAGCGCTCCATCTGGGAAAATAAATCATAATCAACACACAGAGAACACTTTTAAACTAGGCATTTGGTGTAAATCAACACTAACCTCTGTTTTCACAGTTGGATGCGGTTCCTCTGATGGCCTCATAATAGGTCTGCAGAAGCTCATCAAAATCACCCTTGCCACCACCACGTGGCTCAGTGATCACAGTCTTTCGCTCCTCAAGCTTTTCCCACAGACCTGTGTTCATCCAGCGGTCCCTCAGTTTATCCAACATCTTAACACAAAAAATGACCAAGAAATAAAATATTATTTGTAAAAAAAAAAAAAAAAAAAATTCCTTTTGCATGTTGTTTCTCTGCATTTCTGTCTGGGGACTACAGATGTGAATTAGCCCTGTGGCTATATTCCGACATGTTTACGTCTGTTCTTGTTCTTCAATAGAGATGTTCATTAATGTGCATTGTCCCTATCAAATAAAAAAATAAATATTTGCAGAGCATACCCCAAAACAAGACAATCCAATTTAGTATGTAATATAACATTCAGTAGTTATATTAGGATATACTATTCAGTCCATAATAATGTGCAAGTTCACTGGGGTATGATCATTTTTATTTCTATTCTGGTGCAACACATTTGTAATTAGTGTAGAGTAATAATAGGAACGAGTTAGGTAAAAGGGATGCCTTTAATAACAAACATAATGAAAACCATATTCTCGAACACAAAAGTTTGATTCAAATCTGCAGCATTCATGTGGCCCCCATTAAAATAAAAAAAGACTCAGTTGAAGAGGAATGTCTGAACCCTGGTTAGCCCAGTAATTCATAGTTTAATAAATGCAGACCTCCTGTTTGCATTGTAAACAATTAGCTGGTTTGGACCTTCTTTTTATATTTAACAAATTATGTACATTGCACACTAAAATCCTGAGAACGAAAGCTCACAGCAAGACACAGGACGTTTCTATTCAGTATTCTCCCTAGTTTCTGTTACTCAAAAACGATAAAATTGCAAGTATAAACTCTTCAGAATAAAAATCACTGTTACATTGCTATTGTTAGTGCAAAAAAGTCAGTAACTGCCAAGGGAGGAACACTGATCTAAAAGCTCTCCCTCACAGGGAGCAATACTTGTCTCGGCAGTACACATTTTCCTCTTGAATAGGCATGCCTTTACAATCCAAGCGAAACTTCACTGGCTTGGAAATGTGTTATAAGGGTCAAGCAAAAGTTCTTCTTGTGATCAGCAAAAAAAAAAATTGCATGGATGACTGCAGGAATTTGTGTCTTTATTCACATAAACAAATACAAAGAATGGAGAATCACCCCAGGGCTCAGTATTAGGATCATTACACTTTTGTTGCTTAAAGGACAGAAAAACTATGCATGCCAACACCACTTTACCAAAGACGACACTAAATTCACAACTTCTAAATATTAAATCCCATCTGAGGTGGCTGAGACTTCTGCACTGTGAAAACTATTTTACACATGGATGTGTGACTGTGAAGTGAAGCAAGCACCAATTTCATCAGGTCTGTGCTTATAGGAACAAACAAGCAACTTGTCTTCAATAAAACATGACACTTGTGCTGAAGCTGCAACGAACACAAATGTCACCGTTTCAAAGACTAACAATTGCGGCAAATCCAATATGAACAAAAGGTGAATTATTAAAGCATTCTCTCAGTAGACTGCCCAAGGAACAAAACAGCCATTACACACTGTACTTGGAGGAAATTCAGATTTCTGCGGAAGAGTTCATGACAAGAGGAGGTGGAGGGCAAGAGAAAAAGAGAAACAAAAAACATGACTCATTAAGACAAATACAACTGATGGGTTTGGATGCTGTATTCGGCATCTTGAATTCACCTTAAGGGTCAATGTTATTAATTTGTGCTTGGCCTGAAGTGTAACCCAATGATGACCTGAGCATAACAGGATAATAAAATGTTGCCCCTTAAAAGACAGGGACATAGGCACAAAGACTCCTTGTATAAGCTTGTTGTTTATATTCCCAGAGCTGTAATTTGTAAAGCCTTATAAAAGCGGGCGAAATACAATACAGTGCCACTCCAGGAGTCCCTTGGCTCAAAGGGTAATGGTCCTAATGCTTTTATCTCACAGACACTGTGAGTAAACATCACTCCATGTCTGCTTCCATTCAGTCATTTCATTACAGGCACATTTTCCACATCCCTCATTTTGACAGACTAGAGCCATAGTTTGAAAACCCAAAAGAGAAACCAGTTAGCAACGAGGAAGAAACTGAAGATTTTACAGACTCAAAACTACATTATTTTTTA
>JAQIUQ010000660.1:227500-435708 GCA_030378365.1 Hybognathus amarus
AGCTGATGCTTTTATCCAAAGCGACTAACAATTGCTATATATGTCAGAGGCTGGGTGTCTCTGGAGCAACTAGGGGTTAAAGCTCCAATATGTAAGGATTTTGTAATAAAATATCCAAAAATCACTTGCACGATGTGATATATTTCCTACAGTTGTGTACTTACAATATCCCCAAAGTCTCCAAAGTTCTTTTATTTCAGAGAAATTCCAATTTTAAAAAGTGTCCGTCCCGGAAAAAAATGTCGCCTGTAAATGACGCAATATCCGCGCTTTCCTCGGCTATTCTCGGCTATCCTCGTTTCCGCTCGTATTGCCATAGCCATGACGTAAACATGGCGACAGACGCGGACAACTGCATAGTGAGTAACATCTAGCGGCACCCAGTTCTTGTTTTGTTCAAACACAGACCATGGCAAGCAGACTAGAATGAGGATCAATATCAGCATGATGTTTTTGAGATGCCGATAGCTAGCGTCCGAGACTGACTTCCACTCGAGAGAGCTACGTAGCGTCCGTGACTAATTTGGACTTGACAGAACTCACGAGTCACGACATTACAGCTTCATTGGACAGGTGAGCAAAATTATAAAACAAATCAATGTTATAACGTTAGCTTGACATGATGAAATGTTAGAATATGGTCAGTATGTTATTCTTATGTTGATCTAGCTGCTAGTTCGTATAGCAAACCAACTACAGTAACACGTAGAATAACATTATGACTTTCAACACACATTTAAATGCTGTTTAGTGTGATAGTGTAGCATTATTCCAAGTGGAACAGCGCTGCGTTTCCCTCACAAGTTTAATTCATCTAATAAACTGACCTGTGTGAGTAATCCAGCACTTGCGTGTAGTTCAATAGGATGAAATTTCCTTATTCCTTTATATCCGCGGGACTCGCGTGTGATATATGTATCTTATTAGCAATCGCGACCTGCTTCATACCACTATAATGTTAAAAAACATGAGTGTTTTCACTTATCCTTAAACATTATTAGATCCATCAGCTTGACAGCAAGTCCCATCATTCAGCTCGTTACTGCGTCATATACATTCGCCTTTGTTATTGTTGGAAACGGCGCCCTCTTGTGCCCAACTAAAGTTACATACTGGAGCTTTAAGTGTCTTGCTCAGGGACACATAGGTGTCTCACAGTGGATTCGAACCCAGGTCCCTCACACCAAAGGCATGTGTCTTATCCACTGCGCCATCACCATTCTAACCTCCAAGCTTAACCACCCCACCTCCAAGTCTCTATAGTCTATATAAATATGGCTCAGGTTACCCCCGTCAAATTTAATTGGCCATTTTATCACTTGCTTATCATTCACAAAAGGTGCTTCTAAATTGAACACTTTGAGTTAGAGGTTTGTTCAAATCCCTTACGATATGTATGAGCAAAAGTGATGCTTGAGTTAGCCAGTGCCATTACATGTAGAAAATATTGATTCTACACACCTTGTAGGATGGCAGGAAGCAGAGAACCCCTCGACTCACTGTGTGGCACACTTTCAAAAGCAGGGCCCCTACTTTTCATCTTGGAAGGCAAATGTCTCTGCATGCTGAAATGTGGCGCAAAGTTCACGACCCTGGGGCCCTGCACCAACTGTACCGACCCAGACCTGCAACAAACACACACCTATTTATTCAACTCAGAATTTAAATTACACAACCAATAAAAAGTCTAGGGTAATTTAGATTTTCTTTAATCATATTAATCCTTTTATTTAGCAAGGACACATCAAATTGATAAAAAAAACATTTATAATTTTACAAAATTATTTTTTCTCAAATTAATGTTTTTGAACTTTGTTTAAAAAAATAATCCTGAAATTGCGGTTTACACAAAAATATTAAGATAATCATTCTTGAGCACCAAATCAACATAATCAAGAATATTTTCTGAAGGATCATGTGACTCTAAAGGCTAGAGTAAATGGCAGCTGAAAATTCAGCTTTGCTATCACAGGTATTTTAAAATATATGAAAATACACATCTTGAATGATAATGGTAAGTAGAATGTATGTAACATGCTTTTAATGTAGCGATTACCTGTGACTTGTTGATAACGTGATTGGCCTCCAGTTGGATGGAGAATTTGATGCCAAGTTCAGAGGAAAAGGAGCCCATGGGAGAGAGGGTGCCTGAAGTTAGCACAATAGTCCGCACTGAATCGCTCAGATCTGAAAATGCCTGCCAAGACACACACCACCAACCACTACAGTAAAAGCTTACAAATCATATTCATACTAACAACATTTAAGTTAGATTTCTGCAACAAGCAAAGTTCTCAAAGTCTCACCACAGCGGGGTTGAGGCACCAAAAGCTCAGGGTGTGCACCAGAGTTTTGGTGCGGGTGTTCTGTCGGCGACGCTGGGGTCGTGCAAAAAAGCCCTGAGCATCGGGCAGGTCCTGCTGGGTTGTCCACATGTAGCTCTGCTGGAGAGCCACACGGTAATCATCTGCAAACCTGTACATATCCACAAAAAATAAATAAATAAATAAATAAGTAAAAACAATAGATGAATGTGAAATAACTGGATAGAGAATGTAGTAGAAAGTTTGTTTAACTCTTTTAAAAAGACAAGGATTATCAAGTACACTAAAATACATTGGGAGTTATTTTCGTGCATTAAACTAGGGCTGGGTGATATTATTTGAAGATTCATTTGTGGTGATTTGTGACAAAATTATATTGGAAAACATTTATTCATCCATTAAGTTTCCTGAAGTCCATGTCGCCACTCGCCAGACTATCGTAACACTTCAAGTAATAGCCCGGGCTTTTATTTTTACAAATCGCAGAACTGCAACGGCTTGTATTTGAGCCTTTATAGTTTAGTATTGAGATGTTGTTCATTGAGTGTAGGCCTAGAGTCTCTAATCTCTAAAAATCTCCAAATGCTTTTCACGTGAAACTGGGGTCTTATGACCTTTTACTATCATGTCAATTGATTTTGATTAATATGCACAAGGAAGAGAGAGCAAGACAGCGCTCGTGTTGTTCGAAAACATGAGAAAGAGTGCGTGCGCGCGGCCGGGTGCTCTTTCTCTGTTAAGCACAGCAGTCATTCTATTATACATCACTCAAAGACCAAAAAAGGCTTTGGCGGGACAAAAATTTGCTTTTGCGGCCGCCAAAAAGAGGTTTAGAAGATTAACTACAACCCAAAACAAAAAAAAAAATAACAGATCCGGCCTCTATCTGAGATCGGCCTTTATTTAACCAAACCTGCAGCCAACACCAGGGTGTAAAAGAGACAGGTGTCTATTTGGGACTAGGATATTATTTGAAGTTTTACGGCAGTTTCACCAACCCACATTTCCTGTGAATTTAAATATCAGTAGCAAAAAATGGTTTTCCATTCAAACTAATATTTTAAATGTATTATTGATACAGCGATTCAATTGTATAAACATTTTTTCTAAGTGGATTTTTTTTATGCAACGAAAACATCTTTTAAAAATATACTTTAGGTATATATTGGAGCAATTAAGTGAAAAATGTGGAAAAGTGAATGGGAAACATGCATTGATTATTTATAACTAAAATTCATCATTTTACTTCTAGCAGCTTATTTTAATTTATGATTCCTCTCTAAATGTTACACTTAAAGTTTTCTTTTACACTTAAATCTTATGAAGGTAAAACAGTAGCAATACTTGAGAGCACGTAAATGTGTATTTGAGAACTTGTACAATAAATATTCGTACTTGTATGTGAACATTTACACTCACAGCTCCGATTTGAAAACCTGTAAAATAAAAATCTGAACTTGAACGCTGAGATTTGCACTCACAGACAACAGTCACAAACCTGTATTCTGAATCTGAAGCTGCAGACAAGCAGTCACAAATGTGTAAAATATATTTGCACTTCTTCTAACATTCAAATTCGCAGTACAACCTCAAATTGGCACTTGCAACTTCTCAAATCTGTCACTGCAAGTTCAAATTTCGCGCCTTGACTTTTGCTACTCTTTTCGCGATATATGAGGTGCAAAACTGATTTGTGCACTTGTAACTCAGTCGCGGCGAGAGAGAGAGAGGGGCGGGAGCGGGTGTTCAAACGAGCCGTGTTATTGGTTGGCGCCTAGCCAATGAAATGGGATTTCGGCATGATGATGTCACGAAACCCGCCTCCTCGTGGATGTTCTGAAACGCTAACATTAATGCATTAGACTGATATTAATAGAAATAAATGATATTATCAAACTTAGTAAACCACCATACTAATAATGCCTACTAAAGAAAAGCAGATGAACACAGAATATGATGAAAGAAAGCAAATTTGTGTTCAGTGCAAATAAACCAGCTGCCTGTGCTTTATTAATGATGTATAACGAATTGTGTTAATTGCTTTTTATTTTTATTTTATAACTGTTGGTCCATTAAACCTCATTAAGCGTTTTTTTGGGTTTCTATGAGAGGAAAATGCTTAACGTACAATTAAATGAGTTGCGTTCATATTCTGCTCAATTGCTCCTCGTATGCTTTATTTATGGTGTTTCCTGAGTTTGGTCTTGTAATACCACTGTCTTAATCTAACATGTTGCGTTCATATTCTGTGTTCATCTGCTTTTCTTTAGTATGCATTATTAGTATGGTGGTTTACTAAGTTTGATAATATCATTTATTTCTTTTAATATCAGTCTAATGCATTAATGTTAGCGTTTCAGAACATCCACGAGGAGGCGGGTTTCGTGACATCATCGTGCAGAAGTCCCATTTCATTGGCTAGGCGCCAACCAATAACACGGCTCGTTTGAACACCCCGCTCCCGCCCTCTCTCTCTCTCGCCGCGACTGAGTTACAAGTGCACAAATCAGTTTTGCACCTCACATATATCGCGAAAAGAGTAGCAAAAGTCAAGGCGCGAAATTTAAACTTGCAGTGACAGATTTGAGAAGTTGCAAGTGCCAATTTGAGGTTGTACTGCGAATTTGAATGTTAAAAGAAGTGCAAATATATTTTACACATTTGTGACTGCTTGTCTGCAGCTTCAGATTCAGAATACAGGTTTGTGACTGTTGTCTGTGAGTGCAAATCTCAGCGTTCAAGTTCAGATTTTTATTTTACAGGTTTTCAAATTGGAGCTGTGAGTGTAAATGTTCACATACAAGTACGAATATTTATTGTACAAGTTCTCAAATTCACATTTACGTGCTCTCGAGTATTGCTACTGTTTTACCTTCATAAAATCTTGCCAACTTTTAAGAGTAGACTAGCATACAGATACCCATAAAGAAAAAAGACATGGACTAAAAGCCATAAAACTCCAATTGCTATTTCAAGGGGTCTTTAAAAATGACTGCCAAAACCCTTTTTAGAGATAGTAAGGTAAGAAGAATGATGGGTAGTTTGTGATAATGACCTGCAATTTTGCCTGAAAAGAAATTCCAGCACCATAAAGAGGCTTTTGAGCATTGACTGAGTGTTGGAGCTGATGGTGGGAACCTGCACCGTGTCTTCTCTCCCGTTCACTATCCCGATTCGCTCCTCCTTCTCTAGCACCGCTGCCAGGTTTTTCTACACAAATCAGATAAAAAAGGAGGGGAGACTGTTAGTATACTCCTGGTAAAAGGGGAGGAAGGTACACAGGGAAGAATACCTGTAGCAAAGAGAAGGTGTCTGCTGTGATGCCAAGGCCATGGAAGATGCCAAGAACCTCCGTCCCTGACCAGACCTTACATGAAGACTCAAATTCACGCTCCTCCAAGCCATCGCAGCTTTCCTGGACCCAGCTACATAAAAGTATGGACATAAATATGTAATACATTTTATTTCATATCTTTCAAAGAGTTAGACTATTTAGCTCCCAATTTACACAAATTACATACTGGAGAAATTACACATAAAGAAATATTAAGAATCTTCAGAAAGCAGATCTCTGCAGACTTCAACTTGTGATGAAGACAAATATGGATGTCCCATAGTGTATGATGTTAAACTATCGAAGAAAAGAGGGGCCATACTTGGCAAGGCTGCAGCAGAACGCAAGCAGTGGCTTGTGTTGATCACAGCCGTATGTTATGCGTCACCATTCCGTCGATCTCATCACGTGCCAGCAACAGCTGAGCTTGATTCAGGGTGAAACTGGCACTCTCACGGGCACAATCCTCTATGTTATGAGCCTCATCAAGCACCACAATCTGCTCCTTCAGATTGATTTCCATCTGGAAAGAGGGGCAAAGATGGATACATATAAAAATCCTTAAATCCAATCACATGTGTGATCAATCTTTTTTGAAGACTTTGATTGACTTCTTTAACCTAGGGGTGGACAGATTTTTAAAATGTAACTTTTTATTAGTACTGTCAATATGTCGCATTCATTTACTGTAATTAAATAACTATGGAAAAATAACATGATTAAAATTATTTAATGCAATTTAAAATATATATATATGTATTTGTTTATTTGTCAGGGACCATGCACAGTTCAGGTTACCGGTACACTTAACTCAACTAACAATTAACACACCAAACCTGCCCCAGACCTACGTAGATCATCTTACATTTCATACAGTTGATTGGTGACAACATGAAGCAGGGCAACATCTCACTGCATGATGTAGCCTATAGAATTCAGTGAGACTGCCCCTCAAATTCGAGATATTGGGGCAAAATGCAGTTTTTGTCTCATATTTAAATCAAATGATAATTCACACGAGCAATGACTACAAAAACAACGAGTGCTGTTATTGTTCCAAATAGCACGAGTGCAAATGTGATATATACAACTGTTCAATAAGTTAATATTGCGGTATATTTTAAACACAATATTGTGTTTAATAGTGTGTTTTATTGTGTTTAGCACAACATTTCATCACCCTTGTAATCGAAAAAGTTTGTGTGTGATAAATTCTATGTGAAATCAAATTAAATATTGATTTCAAAAGCTACTTTTCATAATGTCAATTTAATGTTTTTCTCATTTAACACAATAATGACTTTAATAACTTTAAATTACATTTTGGAGCTAATTTCTGAGCCAAATTTGATTTGCGATTAAATAGATGAATTAATTGGCACATCATGTAATTAATTAGATTAAAAATTGTATTCGCTTGATAACCCTAGTTTTTAGTCACTTTCACTAAAATATATGATTAAACGGATAAGTGTGGTATTAGCACAAAACACTCCAAAAAAGTAAATTGTAGAAATGTAAATAATCTATAAAGCACCATAATATCTATATAAATAAAAATATAGTTAATTTAATTTTGTGTATACTGAAACATAGATTATATGGTAGTTTATGGATTGATGCTCACACTCTCACTGAATGAGGGGGTCCAGCAGGTAGTTATAAGGACAGAACACAATGCAGGCCTCTTGCATTAGATCCCGAGCTGCGTAGTAAGCACAGGACCGCAGCTTGCCACCAAGACGCACCAAGATCCTCAATGTCCCAGGCCTGGTTTAGCCCATGAACCCACTGTAAAGAGCTCTGATCACGCATTTTATGCACATTGTGGTAGTACCGGCATGACAGACCCTGAAATGACATGGAAATACACAGACATATAACATCGCTTTATGAAAAGAGGTGCTTGAGATGCATTTTAAAAGATTACATAAGTGGTAAAGCGTAAAGGTTGTTGGTTTGAATCCCAGGGAATGCATGAAACTGATACAACCAAACTGTTCAAGGGATTGGTCCAAAAATGAAAATTGTCAGTAATTATTCACTGAATTCACGTAGTGTAACAGCGCAGGGCTTCTGTGTTTTACATCACAAGCATCATTCGGCCAATAGTGAGCCTGTGTGTGATGTACAACACAGAAGTGCTGCACTGTTATGCTATGTAAAGTCATGTCAGAGGCCCACACAGAAGGAAATGAATAGTTGAATAAAGTAGTTATTTATGTTTGTTTGTTGTCGCACAAAATGTATTCTCCTGTCTTGATTAACTTAAGGTTAGAGCCACTGTCACTTGGACTAATTTAATGATGTCTTTAATAACATTTCTGGGCCGAGTAAGTTGCAATCCCTTAGAAGCCTATGGAGGAGTATCCAGCTCTCATATTTAATCAGAAATATCTTAATTTGTGTCCGAAGATGAACGAACGTCTTACAGGGTTGGAACAACATGAGGGTGAGTAATTACTGACATAATTTTCATTTTTGGGTGAACAATCCCTTTGATGTGCTGTTATATGATTATTTCTACCCTGATCTCACGACCAATTCTGTTACGAATTCGATACAGAGTGATTAAAAAAGTGGCTAATTCGTACTAATTCGTAAATCACCTCACTCTGTACAAATTTGTGCAATTTTTGTCTAAACCCACGTGACGGTTAAGATTTAGGGGCGGGGTTAGGGGTAGGTCATTCGTACGAATTTATACGAATTGGCCAATTCGTGCAAATATGTACGATTTAGCAAAATCTTACTAATTTGTACGAGCTGAGGTCGTATGAATTGTTACGATTAGCCACCTCGTAAAATTCGTACAAACTCCCGCGTACATCGGGTTGATTAATTTAGGCAGCTGCCTCAGTGCAGAAAAGGGAAGCATCTGTGCATTGTTTCGCAATTCACTGGAAACTGTAACATGCTGCTGAAAGGCTGATAGAGGGATTAGTCGTCGATGAGAGCATGGGATAAACGTCAACCTGATTCGTGCCGATTCTGATCCCCTGTCCACCGACTCTTATGAAGGTGATGATGGCATCACTGAGGGGTGTGTGAACTACCGACAAGTGTCTGAAAGGCCTACGCACTTCAGCCATTCAGTAGGGCCAGGAGAGCAGAATAAAGACTCGGAGTGGGGCTCATAAGAGGACACAAGAGATGGGGCCTCAGGGAGGATGAGGAAAATGACAGCTCATTCCCTCCTCTCTCTGAGCAGGGTTGTTGGCACGGTCTCCCGCTTTCATGTGCAGGGGCGCGACACAGTCGAGAGGTGAGTGGACACCTGTGGTGACAGCATAATAGGTATCATTATGTGGGCTGCCCGATGGTCAGAGACTAAGTAACACGGACAATACCGAATCTCCCACTGGAAACAAAGTGTGTTTGAAGCCTTTGACAAGGCTGCACAACAAAAAAGGTCTGTATGACTGATTGGGGATATTATCGCCTGTAACTGTTTTCCACAACTTTGGTGACGGAGATTAAGTTTGTGCAGACCTTAAAGCAAGGGTTTGCATTTCAGTGTGGGTAGCTCGTCTTCTCTTTCTTATGACAGTATTACAGTGAAAGGAGGAGAGGGTTCACAGATAGCAGTGGCCACACTTGCTGTTTGGCCTGCAGGGCCACTGTGAAGATCAGGAAATGAGGTGTTTGGTTCCAAAGTAAAGAGTGGGTCAATCTCCGTTCACAAGATCCAATTTAAGACTTTCAAAGGCAAACAAATTCATGATGAGCTGATCACTACTTGCCCAACACTCAATGATGAAACAGGGCCATGACCTGTACACTTACAGTAGGTAAAGGGGTGTTATTTTGCTACACACACTCAGTGGGGGAAAAATCACTGTTATCATAATAATCCATCTTAAAACTGACACCATAAAGGATGCACCACAATTTCGACCACTCAAAAAAATATCATTCTTCAGTCAAATGTCGAAAACGCAAACAGAACCTGTTATGGTGCATGCCACATTTAGTGTTGTTCTGTGAATTTTTGCAGGTGAAATCCAATCATTTCAAATTTGAAATCCACACAATTTTCACACTGGTTTATTTCACATCATAATGCTGACTTTTTGCATCTTTACTACTGTACTGAAGTATGATTGAATTATCATTGCATTGAACAACATTTGCATAATTGCACTGTTTTTACATCTATACACTGCAAGTTGTCAGAAACAAGATCTTTAAGTAAAAATGGCAACAAATATTTTTTACACTATTAGAAAATATCAATATAAAAACAATACAAGAATGTATAACTCAAATATTTATTTATATTTAAAAATACTTAATATTTACAGATTATTTTCGTAAGTATGAAAAATAGTTATTCCAAATAAAGGCTGAATTTTAAAATGAGCATTTATAATGATCATTAGAATAATTAGTTATACTTTATTCCAATAGTCACTTTAGACATTCTACTTAATTTAGACATTAAACTAAGTAACTTTTCAACTTAGATGTCAAATAACTCTCATTAGAGTATTAGTATATTATATAGTAGACTGTAAGTAGACTGTTAGGTTATAGTTAGGTGTTAGGCTTTGGGTTATGAGAATAAGTTTACTTGTAGTAGCCAAGTTACTTATAGTCAGTTGAATGTCTGTTGGAGGACCAACTAAATAAAGTGTTAGCAGATATTAAGCTGACAGGCTACTAATACTCTAATGAGTTAGTTGACATGTAGTCTGAAAAGTTACTTATAGTTAGTAGAATGTCTAAAGTGAACTATCGAAATAAAGAGTGTACCGAAGATTCCAGTAATTTTTTGTTTCAGCAAATCATTTTCATTTCGGTGCATCTCACTACAAAGAAAAAGGTTCATTGCTGATCTTTAGGTTTCTCTTCGCAACACCAGATATCGGGTTCAGTCTCGATAAAAGGCCTTGAACTCTAAAATCTACTCTTTTATCCCTCTCAGAGGCACTAATGATGACAGATGAATGAAGAACCAGTGCTCAAAGGTGGTTGTGATGTCATGGTGTAAGGTGGGAAGTGGTGACTCACATTCTTGGCCTCCAGCAGCTCCCTGCAGCGCTCGTCTGCGGTCTGGCATGAGGTACCACTTCGGGATGGACACAGGTGTGGTCTCGGCTGGACAGTATTGTCATGGGCACGGTGGAGTGAAAGCGTCCGTTTCAGCTCCCGTGCGATCTGTGTGTGATCTGCTTATGAGTACGGGTGCCAAAGAAGATCTTTGTGAATTTTTCTCCTCTCGCTTCCCTCTTTCTCTTTCTCATTGTCCTTGGACTTTTCAACCAGTTTCTGTCCTGCTTTGAGGTTGGCACAAGGACAGAGAGAACAGACACGGGAGACTGTTGGAACACAAAGAGTGAGAGAGAAAAACGAGTCAGAGCGTAAATATTACAAAGAGAAACAACCTACTTGAAGCAATTCTACAGCCCTTGTTTGTCCAGCTCATGAAAAGGCTTTTGTATTAGCAGTCGTATAGATAATCATTCAAATAACAGGCAAAAAGCTATAAGTCAGAGACAGAATGACCCCAAGCAAGACTGTAATTTTAGACCGCGCCATTGTTCATGCTATTGGCCCCCTGATTGGATCGCTTTAATTGCAGCTTTCACACAAAAGGCCATGCTTGCCTGCAGCCAGCTCTAGTGGTGAAACCAATCTTGAGGATGGTATGACCATTTTAAGTGTCCCACTTTCCCCTCCATTCATGGGAACTGACACAACTCATGTGTAACACAGTTGGTGTCAAGAAAAAGTCATTGCTTCATTCTGTGGGAGACAGTGTTATTGTCCGAGTACCGAAATACTGTATGCATAAAACAGGTGTTTTAATCTACACTACTTTGTTCTTTTTTCCCTTTCTACAACATGAATTTTTCCAGACATGAATGATAATTGGTTGATATTGCTGTTTCTTTTTTTGTATAAATAAATAAAGTGCAAATAAAAATGACTTTAAATGCTAAAAGTGAATTTAGAGTAGACATAATGTCATTATAACATACAGAATGAAAAAAATAATATCCATTTCAGAAATTTACTAAAGATCACAATTACCTTTGTTATTCAATTATTTGTGTTTTTAACTTTGCCTTTGCTGGCATTTAAAACTCAATCTAAAAAAGCATGCATAATTTAATAAATATTATAAGATTTTGTAAAATAAAATCTCCATTTTCAGTCTTCCTTCAGAATAAACAGTAGCTTCTTCTCTTTCCTAAAAGTGACAGTAAGATTATCCCTCATAAGTATCTGCTAAGTCACGGCGTGTGTTACACCTTCGCATCAGGGATCAAGCTGTCCTTTAGCCTGCACTCCACTGAAGAGGTCAAGCTCCAGTTACCTGAGTTGCTTCTCAAACCTTGTTTGTCATTAAATATTACAGTAAGTGATAGAATGGAAGCGAACGTGAGCCTGTGCTTGCAAACCGTCCCGGTGGGACAAAGACCAGGTCCGACGTGCTAAATAAACAGAGAGCTGGCAGCAGCTAAGGTTACAGCTTCGCAGGAAGAGTTACGGCCCTGCCGATCACCTTACCTGCTGCTGCCACATTCAATAGGCCAGTCCAAGTATCCTACCTCCTATACTGAATAATTACTTATTCATCGCAGGGGGAAAGAAGAGCCGATTGTGAATGGGAAGCCTTGTCAGTAGCCGTGCAGGAAACAGCTGACACAAGGGTATCCGTTACATGCAGCCTGCCACAGTTTCGGCCCCTCTCGCTAAAGCACAGCAAATAAGACACCCCTGGAATGCAGATAACAGCCTCCATTGGCCAGACCTGCCGCCATAGACACATTCAGGCGGACTGGCGCATTCTTCCGGCGAGGCCCTGATATCAGCAGAGCAGAGAGCTACACCTCAGGCCGCTCCAGACCTCAACAGCGGCTCCTAATAAAACAGTGTGTGGCATTGTGTGCGAGCATTAACCCAAGCATGCTGTTCCAGTCAGGGGCAGACACCTGCAGATGCATCTAGCAGCTCATTGCTCTGCTAATAAAATGTGGCCATTGTTCTGGAACCAAAAAATGAGCAAGGATATTGGGAAAGCGTCTTCGGGGATTTGTTGCAGCACTGGTGTACAATGAAAGCATTTCACAGCTCCAGTGAGACCTAACAGCTAGTTAAGGTTCAGGGCCAGCACACATACTACAAATACAAAAAATAAGCTGCAAGTCACCATGAGATGTGTTTTAGGGGGGTAATAGTTACATGAAGAGTAAGAGAAAGAACTTTTTGCTGGATTTCTTTTTTTTACAAACCAGAACCGTGACAGTTGGTAATGTTAATTGTTCCAGCATGAGGATTCTTCCACTGATGTGGATAGAACACCACACTAAAATGAAAGTGATTTGGAAAGTGTTCAATGTGTTATTACTCAGTGTAAAATACACAGCACGACCTGTGAAGTCTGATTCTAAAATGAAATACTTCTATGTGTAATACTCCTTTTTAGCGATTAAAAAAATACAGAATGACCAATGAAGTCAAAAGTTTTATGGACCCTTTTTTCAAGAAACAAAAACATACAGGCACTACTAATGAAGCCTGATTCGCAAGTAAATGACTCTTCCGAGCCAGTGAATCAAAAACAGAAGCATAATATGAAGTCAAAAGATTCCAAGTTATTGATGCCTTTTATGAACTGAATAAAAAAAAACATACAGTACATAGCTGATGACTGATTCACTTAAAAAAACTCATAAAGACTCATAAAACACATTCAGTGAATCAAAGTCAAAACATTTCCCTAATGACTTTCATAAATTAAAAAAAAAAAAAACATTCAGAGCAACTAAAACTGAAGTCTGATTCTTGTGTAATGACTCTTATGGACAGTTGATTGAGTAAATGACAAAATCTTATGGATCAGATGTAGAAGTTTAATTAATGAATTCTTCTCAAATTTAAAAGAATCCTTAATGGAATTGTTAAATGGATACTCCACTTTTTTGGAAATAGGCTCATTCTACAACTCCTCCAGAGTTATAAACAAAAGTTTTACAACTTCAAAGTTTTTACAAACAAACCGAAGTTTTACAACTCCTCCAGGTTAAACTCCAACAGTTGGGTTTAACCGTTTGAATCCATTCAGATGATTTTCTGACATTTAGAAGAATATCAGTAACCAGACAGTTTCTGGTCTCATTGACTTCCAGTATATATTTTTCCTACTGGTTACTGATGTTCTTCTAAATATCAGAAAATCGATCTGAATGGATTAGTGAAAATGGTAAATCCAGACTGTTTGACTCTGGAGGAGTTGAAAAAAGTTAGCCTATTTCCAAAAAAAGTGGAGTATCCCTTAAGGAACCTGAATCATTAAGACGAATCAACATCAGAACAGGAATCATTAAATTCTGTTTGAAGAGGCTGAGGATCCTACAGAGTACTTATCAGTTACTGCTAAAAAAAACACATTATAAGGGCTGGGTTTGCTTCTGTTAGACAGTGCCATTTCTGTTTGCCAGGTGAGGTGTGGAGAGAGCAGCTCCTGTGTTTGAGATGGTGAGGCTAGATTGTCTGTGCTCTACAATGGCCCTGTGGTGGAAGATGCAGGCCCAAGTGTGAGCGCGAACAATGGAGACTGCATTTCAACAGGCTGGCTCTGAGAGCCTGACACCTGAGAGACTGAAATCTCACACTGTCCGCCTGCCTGGGCCACTGCACCCTTACCATACAGATGGACAGAGAGAAAAGGAGATAGCGGGTGAGAGACAGAGACAGCGGGTGAAGCATTTCAGTGAGGTCTTTACTCCATATAGCCCTCCTGATAGCTGCCCCGGAGTGCCCCCACCCCGCAAATCCCCAATCTTACAAAGCACCTGTTTATCCCCGGAGCACCGTAACCAGCGGGTGAACCCCATTCAATATTTATCCCAGGCTTTCACAGATCACTGCCAAGCAAGGCAAACCTCTTAATTAAACTGGAGCTCGCTTCAAAGGGCCCATTGAAGATGTCAGTCAGCGCTGGCAGGGGCCGAGACAGGTGTCAGGTGAGAGTGAAACCTAAGGCCTGCTTTCTCTTCTTCCCCCTACCCAACACACCCATAGGCCCGCCCATCAAGCTCAGGCCGTCCTCTTCTGTGACCGTCCACCAATTCGTAAGGAACACATTAGACAAGTCACTCCCTTTTCCATTGTGCCTGTTGTAAGCAATATGTCCTACAGTGTGACGGGGCGTTCACACTGACACAGATTCCTTTCACCACTGGCTATGTGAATACCTGTGGTGTTTGTTACACTGTATCAGATTTTCCTCATGCAGTACATGGAGATGCTGAGCTGCATTTTATAGCCCTACATGTGAGCCTCTCTCAAAAAGCCAAATGAATGGTAACACCACATTAGGAGGATTTCTGCTTAATGGAAATGATAAAGTACAAACTGTCTGTTTAAGGTGATCAAATAACAAATAAAATGTCAGGCAGAGTTCTTCCAATTTGAAAGATAGGATAACAAACCATAAAGTTTGTGATCTCAGTATCCCCAAATATCAACAAAAACACTTGCATTCACACTGTTGTGAGCATTGCTTTAGTACCATCCTACATATAGTATGTAGCCTAAGTGATTATGTGTGTGTACATTAAATAGGAGTCATACGGCTTTTTGTGACACAGCACTAGTCAAATTACAAAAAATAATCCGAGATGGACACAGCTGTGTGAAAAAAACCTGCAATGAATTCATAAAGTTTTGACCCATCCTCTGCTGCCACCTGGTGGTCAATGTATAATACAACGCAATACATAATATTATATTGATAACCTAATTTATTTAACCCCTTATCTGTCACTTGCCCATATACGGGCAACCTAAATTTACTTCACTATATTATTATTAAATCCTAATCTAAGTCAGTGACAAACTATATATCATTGGAAAGGTCTAAGACTCCTAAATAGATATTTTAGGTCTGTTTTTTTCTAACAAATTATGAATGAACAGTAATATATGAATTTATGACAAGAGTGCGCCTCAAAAAAATCGACGTCATTACAGGAGTTTCTGACCTTTGTCACTAAAAGTCGACGCACACACTTTTAATAATTGAAACTTTGGTTTTTAGTGCTAAAAGTTTATAATAAAACATAATTAGTATTTGTCAATAACAAAAGATAACATTATATTTTAAAAAGTAAGGTAAGAAGTCCTCTAAAAAGTATAAATAAATATATATTTTTTTATTATTATTATATCACTTTTTTTGTAGTTATCATAAATTAGGTATCATTTGAAAGCTTACGAACTCAGAATTCATCCTGTGAAAACCGTTTTGAAATTGGATATTGCATTACCATAGAAACTGTATTTTTTTATTAGGCCCCTCCCCTTTTGGGCATCATCTTTCATCATTTATTATGAAAACCTTTTCTAATCTTGACAAAACACATATTGTCAGAAAGGACTGAGTCTTAAGGTTCCATAGTGACAGAAGTGATATTTGAATAGAAATTTATTAATTTGTTATGGCAAAAATGCATGCAATTAAATTCAATGGAATTCAATGGCACCCGGTGGCTAGTTTTGGTATAACGCCTAAATAAAATCTCATGGGAACTTCAATTTTTGTGAATATCAACTTCAAATTTGGAACACAACTTGGTTAGATATATAGCTTTCATTTTATAGTAATTTTATAGTAAAACATATTTTGTAAAATATTTATTTTATATTAAAAAAATATATTAATAAAGTATATTTGATTCACTGTAAATTATAACTTCCATAACTTTTTCATACTTTAATTTTTTGAAGTGCTTTCACTTTAGTAATAATCTGCTGATTGTTTTCTTTAAAACAAGACCAAATTTAGGTCTATATTCCAAAGCATTCTTGAATTACAACCATTTAAGTTTGTATAGTGCATTTTAATGTCAATTATCAAAAAGGGGGGTGAAAGGTAAATGGTTAATAATTACAAGTTACAATTAAATATATAATTATAATATTGTTTATTTAATAATAAATACTATTCCAGTGGCATCCTTAGTAAAACAGCCTTAAAGCCATAGTTTGCCCAAAAATGATAATTTCTGTCATCATTTACAGTCACTCATGTTGTTCCAAACCTATATGAGTTTCATGTACAAGTTACTTGTACTGAGAAACTTTAAGAGCAACAACATTCTTAAAAATAACGTCTTTGAGTATTTTTTTTTTCAGTAAACGATCCCTTTAATGGATACTGGATGATGAAATGTAGAGAAATATCAAACTGTGCTCTTCATAGCTATTTTTGACACTATTACATCATATTCTCCAAATTAGAGATACGTGTAGAAAATGAGTCTGAGGTGCACTTACACAACACTGTGTCTGTGACTGGCAGCTGGCAGCTTTAGCACCACTGTTCAATTCCATGGTCCAACTCTGAGGCCCAGGCACCGAATCTCCCCAGATCATCCTCCTCTTCATCATCATCATCATCAATGTAAATCACTCCTCGTTCAAGACATCTTCGCTTGTTGTTCTGTGGAAAGAAAAAAAGCCTGAGTGTGATGACAAGAATCAACAAGCCAATCAATAAATGTCATAGGAATAGAAGCTATTGGTAGCGATACCTTTTGCTCTGTGCCTGGTGTACGAATGCGCTTCCTGTCCATCTTAAAATCATCATCTTGTTCTCCATTGAGAGAGAGAGGTTTGAAGTTTCTCAGAGAGACGGGAAAGCAAAGGTCGACTCTTTAGGCTGGTCACTTTTGACTGCTGAAACAAAGATACATACTTTATGAGAAAAGGGATTACATTTAAGTAATGTATCAGAGTGTTTGCTGAATCTACATTTAAAATGTTCCTATTATGCTTTTTCAGATCTAACTTTCATGTAGTGTGTAATACAGCTGTTCGTAAATGTAAAATGTTTGCAAAGTTTCAAAGATTAAGGCTTTGTCCACACTAATACGTTTTCGTTTGAAAACGCATACTTTTCCGTTTTGTCTTTTGCATCCACACTGAGACAGTGTTTTTGTCAGACAAAGAGGGAACTATTTGAAAACGCACATATTTATCAAGTAAATAATTTTGAAAATGACCTGGATGTATCAGTGAATGGTGAGATATTTGCTGAATAAAATTTAGGGTTCCCACACCTTGGTTAACATCAAATTCAAGGACCTTTCAAGGACTTTCCAGGTCCAGTACCCTCAAATTCAAGGACTTAATGTGGGGACACATTTCAAGTGAGAGAGAAAGGAAAATACATCAGTATATATGCAAGATACATTGTTACAGTTTTCATCTGTCAAACAACTAGGCAAAAAAACTTTTTTTGCCTTTTTTTTGCCATGACAGATCTGATATTCCATTAGTAGCATTTAAAACTGAAGAATATTTTGTATCCTATAATTTTATTTATTTCTATGTTGTATATCTTGGCGTACCTTATTAGTATTTATTTACTACTTAAATTAGGACTACATTATTACGTAATTATTGTCCCATTTTTATTTAAATAATTTAGCACTTTTTTAAATGCCATAAATTGTGTATGACAGATAGGATGATTTATTTAGCATGTTTAATATTTATAAATGATAAATTAATAAAATAACATTAATTATAATTTATGAATTAATCTGTCTAATAACATCTACAAATATAATAGTTACCTGTCTATCAAGCGCTGACAATTAGAGATTATCCAGATTTAAAAACAAAAAAACAATCTGCCTTACATATTTAAATGCACAGATTTGTCTGTTACTGCAACTGTCAGAAATCCACCCCACCACGTGAGTAAATTAAACTGTGCAGTTCAACTTTACGTCATTAATTACTGGACACCCATTGATACCTATTTTCACATCTGTAGAGGACGTGAGCTCGACATGGTTTAAAAAAAAAACAGGCATTACGCCGGTGTACAGCGCATGTCTCTCTAGACTCTGTCACTATGGGAAATAAGACGCAAACCTGCATTAACCACCAAATTAATGTCTGGGACCTGGGTCAATATAAGTTACAGGACAAATCCACTGTCTATGGACAAATCGAGTCCGGACTGATTTGATACGGAACGCAACATTTTACATTTAAATAAGGGACAAAAATTCTTTGTAATCTTCTTTGGTGAGAAAAAAAAATCTTGAAACTTTTTTGGTGTGTCTGTGAAATGTCAAGGTGCCATCATTGTGGTTTCGTGCACATGTGAATGTCATGGCAAAGTAAAACACAAAGTGCCTTACGCGGGAAACACTATGCGAATTGGGATGCAGCATTAACCTTTGGACTTAACGTGTAAATGCACGTAACTAACATAAATCAAGCAAGCTGGTGTGCATAGGCCACGGAGTCGGAGTGTTGGCAAAATAACACATTAGCGGAACTGGAGAGAATAATATGGATTTTTTTTTTTTTCAGAAAACTTCTTGCACAAAATAAATTCAAGCACTTTCAAGGACCTGTATCTATGTATGTTTATTTTCAAGAACTTTCCAGGGCCTTGAAAACAAAAAATCAGATTCACAAACTTTCAAGGATTTCAAGGACCCATGGGAACCCTGAAAATTATTCTGCCAGAAGAATAGCATGAGAACTTTATGATGTCTGTTCTGTCTGTATCATCTCAGTGGGCTTTTATGAGGTTTTACGCACGCTTTACGTGTTATTTTTTATTAAATTATTTCATTTCTGTATCTGAAATTAATACTACAGTTAGACCTTACTTTATTTGTAACTTTGTTATAGTGTATTTATCTGTACTTGACAGTAAATAGTGTATTTATTTATTTTTCACGGACTGTTCATTTGCCTTTAATAATGTTTGAACTTTATTAGCTAGGCAAGTCGTTTTGCTGCAGTATCAGAGTATGTAAAGTAAGTGTGCTTAAAGTAATGTTGTAGGAGAAACACAAAACAAAATTAAGAGCCTTTAAAATAGCATAACAGACTTTAAAGGTTCAATACCTAAGATTAGCATGTCGCTAAGAGGGCGCTACATTCAAAACAACAACAACGGCTTTGCTTGATGACGGCGTGGAGGAACGCGGAATGATGGGAACTGTTGTTTTCAACTCCACCGTGGATAAATCAGTCAGACGGGAATCGAAAATTAGTTTTCATGGATGAGGTAAAGTTCGATTTCTATAAATGTTGCTTTTAATGACATGCTTGTTTTTCATTAAACTGAAATAGCCGCAAGAAAAGTCAGGTTTAAAAGTAAATTAGTTATCACAGATGTTACTGTACGAGTCACTGGACGAAGCTATGGTGGAGAGGGTTTGAAGTCAAATCGTTGCTAATGTATCCTGACCTCGCGCTATGCTGCAATATGCATTTAGTTTTGTATTCATTTACAGAAATCAGCTGCTTGAATGACAATTACTGATGTTATTAGATTTTTCAGGTGATTTTCTCAATTCATTTAGTGAACAGATGTTCTGATGTAAAATTTTCAGACTGCAGACTCAGAAACGATTGTATTTAATTGTACAGTACAATCATAACATAGAACAGACATTATCTTCCTTTCATGTCATTAAACATAACAATATTGCTGGCCATATACTGATGAGAAAGTGCGTGTCCGATGTGCGATACTGGACTTTGTCCTAGACAAGAGCCGTGGCACGGCTCTTCTCGTCCGATGTGCGACCCCCTTTACAGCCAACAGTTCACATTCCGAGAATAATTGAAAAGAATAATGCAGCAGAATGTGCACCATTCCATTACAAATGCGTGAAACAAGCTGACGTTTGTAGCTTGATAGACGCAAACGCACAACTACAACTTCCGCATTTATCCAGGACTACACGTAGTACGAGCGGAAACTGAGGTAACGCGAATATGACGCGATTGACTGGCGACTCCCAGCTCACCCCTGCTCACACGCCCGTTTTTTTGGTTAAAATCTCAATTTACTCGCGATTTAAACATAGCTTGAAACATTTGGAATATTGTAAGTTATCATCTTAACTAAATATATAACACTGGCCTTGTGATTTTGGGATATTTTAATGCAAAAATCGTAGGTATTCCACCTTAAGAAATTACATTTCATCTACAGTAACTAATGAGTTTGTATAGTCATCTAAATGTTACAAGATGTATTTTTATTGCACTGTTTTACTTGTTGCACATACACACATACCCCTCAACCACCATCTGAACTGATTCACGAAACAAATGACTCCTTTGAGCCAGTTATTTTATTGCATTGGTCAAAAGACTTATTGGTGATTTGAATAAGCATAAATTGATCACTGAATCCATCACAAGGTTAAGAAATTCATTTGACTTAAGGTACCATAAAAATGTTTCAGAAAATGCTCACCTCCTTTTGACAGAGGGGTTGTAGCTTCAGCAGAAGTACCTTCACCAGCAAGATTCACCAGAGGTGGTTTAGATGCTGTGCGGTTAGAAGTTGTATGTGCATTTTGGCTGTGGCACACACATTGACATGGAGTAACCACTTCTGGTTTCTTACAGTCGGCCGAACTGGATGCTGCATTCGGCTGTACCTTACCTTAATATATGATAAAATTAACAAAACACAAGGCATTGTGTAAATGCATTGTTTTATAGAGAAAAAAAATAGTTAACAAGAGTTTAGTATCACAAAGATCATACAGTACATACAGGTTCCTACACATTTTTAATTTAAAAATTCCATACTTTTCAGACTCAAACTGTCAACCCAGTCTGTACATTTTACAAACCATATTTAAACTAAATGGTCCATACATCATTATATTTGGTGTATAGTACGGTCATCTTTTTTTATTGGTTTTCTCAAAAGTGATAACATGTGCTTTGGCTACATGATGAACCTAAAACGCTTTATAACCTGCATATTCACCTCTGACACATCAGTTTCATTATGTAAATGTTGTTTGATGTTGTGCAATCACCAAACAGCAAAGTAGTACAGTCTGATTAAATGATCTTTTATCTGTTGCTCTCTATACTTTAGTTAGCGTAGATGCCAGAACAATTGACAGAAAAGTTACAAATATTACAACTCATTAAAAAGATTTCAAAACATACCAAACTGTGCTTGCTGCCATGCAAGGGCCGAACAAAGCAAAGCAAGACTCTTCCCACTGCCAGTCAGGACTCTCCAATAGACAGTGCTTTCCTTGGTTAAGTCCACGAATGATCTAAAAGAGATAAACATGAAAATTACAGACAAATCAATCAAAAGTAAATAGGCTATTTTAAATGCTTTGTATAAAGATGTTAAATTACTCATGTAGGTATGTGGACATATCAATAAAAAGCGGCCGCCATTGTGTTCCAAATCTCTGTGCCGGATTTTCCCGACTCATTTTGAGCGGGTCTCCTAAAATGCGCTGTTTTCATTGACTCACTGTGGGAATCCTTGATTATTTTTACCCAATCACATCATTAGGGGTTTCGACTGCACATTTGTTTTCAATTCTTTCTAGTCAGGCTGCATTTTCCTCCTGAAAGGTGATTTCAAACAATACGGAAGAATTCAACTGTCAAGAAATAATTTTTACCCACTTTGGACACCTTTCAGAGGAAGGTAGACATGAAGAACATATGTTTGTGGTGTGCTGTACAAAATTTCCTGGCCATTTAAACTCCCCCACTTTTTTATGACTACCGACACTGAACGTTACCTGTAGAAAAGCTGTCAAAATGCAGCGCGTCGTGTAGGCTACTACACTCAACTTTTGTATGGTCTCCTCCACTTTCTTTCCTCCACCAGCGTTAGTATTGTTAACTCTATATTCTTACATAACTGGAAATAGCATGAATCAACCAAAATCCATCTTTTAAATTAAGGATATATAATTTTCCTTGGATTGTTGTTTTCCATTCAATTATTTGTATTTTCAACAACTGCTCGTCAGAAAAATACCATAAAAGATAGGCCAAATCAGCCTTTATGTGTGTTAAAATCAAGTTGATTAGATCCAAATAAACATGAAATCCACGTTAGATCCAAATAACTATATGAAACCCATCTCCACAGAAAATTTCATTAAGATATCTTGAATATTGAGAAAGTTATTAGCATTTTTGTGGAAAAAACAACTTGTTTTCGGTCACACTAAATTCTATTGTTTTCACCTTAGAAATGAGACAATAATAGGCGCTGATTACTGAACTATAAAATGTTGTAACTTTCTTCATACTTGACGTATTTACTTTTTTTTTTGTAAAGGGGGTAACCAGGTCTTTCCACACATGCTATCCATTTGTCTATTTCTTGAATTTTAATTTTTTGTCCACATACCTAACTCATGTGTCATGACAGAGCTAATTTACTGTAAAACACATCAACAAGTCAGTCACTAGGCTCAAGACAACAGATCTTACTGAATTCATCATGGCCAGCTGAGAGGGATAAGCTTTGCAGGGAAAGTTTATTTTCACCCCTCCTATGGTGTAGTCAACTGGAGCCGCTGCCATCCTGTGTCTCTGTGTCTCTGTGTCCCTGTGTCCCTGTGTCCAGTGGGAAGTTGGTGTCTGAGCTGAGGACACAAACATTAGAGCTTAATGAGACTGGAAAACTCTCTTCATCTGACACTTTGACAGCTCAGCTCCACCTTTCATTGTGTGTTGTGGTTAACTGTTAAACACTTAATTAAACCAAATTAGCCTGACATCATCTAACTTATTTTAATTAAACGAGTAATATTTGAACTGACACTTGACCTAACCAATAATATATCAAATATAAGACATGATTCAATCGACTACAAAAGAATAAACGAGTGTTTTAACGTAACAGTTAGTTAACGTTACCACAGAACTGTCTGCTAGCATAGGTTACTTTGTCATACTTGTTGCTATATTAGCATGCAAATAACACCCGCACATTACTTGGTTTACCTCAGGAGTAGTGTAAATTAGAGGAGTAGCATACGATTTACGTCGAAACTAAAAAATACATTTTTGACGGGATAAAATTAACTGTGTAAACAAAACGAGGCAGGAAAATGAAACTCCCGCGCAGCAGAACACAACACAAGACGTCAATACGTCATCACCGTGACGTCCGCAGTCAAAATAAAAGACACTCTCCTTTCATTTTGGTTTCTCTCAAAAAAATGATAAATCATATATTTCCCAGTGAATTTTTATATCTTAAATGTTTAAATAAATTAAATCATTCTAAGATTCTTCTGAACAGCTGAAAATAAAGAAAGATTTGTATACAGAATAACAGATACAAACATATAAAACAAAATATACTGGAGTAATCACAGATTACTCATGCGATTCATGTTATAATGGCATTAAAAATATTTTTATATATTTTTTCTATTGTATATGTGCAAAAATGATTCGAACTTAATTAGAACATTTTATAAAAGGGAAACTACTCACAGTTAACTGTTAAAGTGTTACACTTGGAAATGATACAATGGGATTATTGTATTAGCAATATAACTAGAAAGGTTCCATATAAATAAAATCATTGTATCATTATATATATCATTATATATATATATGTATATACATCATTATATATATATATATATATATATATATATATATATATATATATATATACATATGAAATTATGATCTGTAGTTTCAGTAGAAATCAGGAAAAAACAAAAGTCTTGTAAAACTGTTATTCAACAGGAGCCTGGATGGCACCAACTAGTTAATAAGGATGAGGCAGGATTATACTGAAGCGTCATGCACAATCTGTGATTATGGTGATCCCAAGATGCTTGGTGATGTAATTGCACCTTGAAAATGTGCCCGTAATCCCAGGATTAGCATTATTAACATGCTTAGAGTGCCGTAAACCTCATTTCCATATCACTCAGCATTTCAGATGTGATATTTCTGCAGTTTTGATGTTCAGAAATGCTCAGAGAAAATGAGAGGTTTAATTCTCAAGACTTATTGTGGATGTTTGACAGTATGCAGCTGTATATGACTCCAGTGATCCAAGCTAATACAAAACAATAGCATTTTGCGCCAGGGTGATATTACATAGAAAAGCAGCATTGTGCAAATCCCAACAGTTCTAACAATGAAAATCTCTAGAATCTAGACCTAAGGACATAACACCTTCACCCTCACTTTGATGTAATAAGTTCCTACTTCAGATAACACTTAAACTTATTTGTACATGTATATGCATTTGTACATATATACACGTATATGCAGGTGTCTGATGGGAGTCTAGTGATATTATCTTCACCCTACATAGCTGGACCGGTGGGACCTTATGATCTAGTATATTCATAACCAGCTCAACATTATCACCTAGGCCTACATCCTCTGCTAGCAGGTAAATGACTAAAGTCTACACCAGTTGATATCACCTAAGATGCATATTAATCTTGCAGATCATTTGCTTTATCCATCAGAGCAGTGCAGTTGTGCAACCTGTGTTGATGGCAAAGGCGAGTGTGTCTGTCTCAGATTGCATTTGTGTGTGAGTGTGTGCTTGCATTTTAGCTCAGAAAGAAAGTCTCAAAGTCTGCTCGCTGTTTTGCTATGGTATATTATTTATTTTCATATTAATTTTAAAAGGATAACAGCAAAAAAGTTTATAGTTTATTCAGAGGAGTTAGTGACAAAACCAATAGAGCAGAAATAGATTATAGATCCATGTACCTGTCCATGCGCCATTCATGTCTTCATTCATTTTTCGATGCAAATATCATTGATTACCTCGTTGCTCACAGTAGGTTTGTCCTTAAACATTTATAAGTTATTGTTAAAAATCAATTTCCCTATGGAGAAAAGAGAGTTTTACTTCCAGAACCAGACTGATGCACTCTGTTTTTACAACTGATACTTTTTTTTATGTTTCCGATAGCTGATATGCAGAAAGTTTACTTATTAATTATAGTTTAATACAATGATGACTCAATTATAATGCATTACAATGAACAGATATGCATTTTACATATTTAATAGATAATTTAGCCTGACTAATTTAGTCATGCATCTCTATTAGTGCATTTTAAGTCACATATTTTTAAGCAAATAACATGCCCACTTATATACTTAAGCACACCACTGTTTCCTGTTACACACACTGTGGTGTAATGGTGGTGTTTGTAGGATGCTATTCTGTAGACCAGCCAAATGGTTGTACATGGAGTTTTGCCTCAACTAACAGGTGCTGCATATTACACTACAGTTCATAGTCAATCTCTCACACTTTATATGAAATACACTACTCTTCAAAATACAGTTAAAATAGTAATATTGCAAAATATTTAAAATAACCGTTTTCTATATATTTAAAATAATATATTTTATGTATAATATATTTTAAAATGTTATTTATTAATTTGACGGAAAAGGTTAATTTTAGCAGCTTTCATTAAACTTTCTATGCTTGTGAAAACATAATGCATTTTTTCAGGATTATTTAATAAAGAGGATGTTCAAAGAACAATAACTTATGTGACATTATAAGTGTATTTATTCTGTAACTTTTCATCAATTCAATGTTGAATTTAAGTATTAATTATTATTAATGAACCCAAACTTTTGAACAGTACTATAACTGCAGATACTGTTACACAGTGCTGCAAAGGTGTTAGTCTTGTCCATTTGCTGTGAAACATCTCTCTTTGACCACAGGATGGCAGTATGATGCCAGGACTAGTCCTAGAGCTTCTTTCTTTGTTCTCTTGCCAACACATGTTGTGCTGTTTTTCTATAATTACTAAGAACAAAAAATGTATCCTCGGGTTAAAATAAATAGCCTTTCACAGTTAATTTAATTGACTTTTTGCACATAACCGAGGTAATTCTGTCTGTGCCTCCGTCACAAACAAGAATAACAGTGCAAATGGTTGCCAAACAGACGTCTATGCTGTCAGTGAGTTTGTCAGACAAACTGCAGTTTTGTGGCCTATATGTGGCACTTATTTTATCATAATGATATCGTTTTGCAAATAAATGTATTTCCTAGAGAAATAGGAAGTAGGTAGTTGGCACTCATGCACTGCACACACATTTTCCTGCGACCCAGTCAGGCTGTTAAGGATGGCGTATTCGAGCCATACAGCAAGGCTTTCTCTTCACTCTCTCTGAATATCCTCATCTAGTGTCACTACAGCGCCATGGTGTAAATTGAGGTCACAGTCGCGCTTTGTTTTGTATGCTGCTCAGACTAACTTCTTAATCATCTGCCCCCCTCTCTCTCACACACACACACACACACACACACACACACACACACACATTCATTCACAGCCATCTTGTGTATCTGAGGCGCTGCTTTTGGTGACAGCGAGTGCTGTGTCCCTGCCGGCCCAGGGCAGGTACCCCATGCTGACGTGTTTAATTGTGTGCGTTCCTAGTCCGCTATGACAAGTACGTGTTCGCATTGTGCCAAGAGAACAAGGGCAGACTCGCCAACACATGCTATAGGCCTATTCTGTCACATGAATAGGTGGTCAGAAAGAAGCAAGTACATCTGACCATATCAAAGGAATGGCTTGAGTCATACATATAGAAATATGCTTCAGCTTGATATTATGTAACATCAAATCTCATTCTTTTTCCAGCCCTGAGCGCCTGAGCCCAGAGTCTCTGATCGGTTTGGATGAGAGAACGTTGTTGATATGTTTTCCACATTCCAATTTTTTTTTATGTATAATTAAAATGTATTAAAAGTTTCCAATTTGTATGCGTACAGTTGCATTAGAATAGCCATTATGTTAAGACTATGTCTTAAGAACTATTTTGCTAACTATCAGTTAACTATCAGATTAAAATCAGACCAGTCCACTGACTGTAATAAAAAAAATAAAAAATATGATCCCTCTTGAAGAAAAAAAATTATATGACTAAAGGCCTAAGCAGGTTAATGCCGCTTGTTAAGTCTGACTTTACTTTGCGTCGCCTGTCATTGACGTCATACCTGCACCCTGATTTCCTTGATTTGGTTTTACTTTAATAGAAGTCATGGAAACACCAAAGACGCTTTAATATATTATGTTTTATTGGACAGGTGAGCAACTGTTTGGATACATTCACCGGCAGAAAACTAAGCATTGTTATATAGCTCTTTTATATTTTTTACATTTCATTTAGTAACAAAAGTCATCCAGCTTTTATAAATATGATATACTAATATCCATCTATCTTACTGCAGTGTGCAATAAGTGTCTCATACCAGCTACCAAGCAAACTCACAAAGTAACAATATACAACGTAACTTTAAACACAGTAAAACTTATTTTTTAATATAATTATTGTTGACTGATTAAACAGCGCTGCATTACCCCACAATTTTAATTCGTCAAATAAAGTGACACCTCTATGAGTATAATTCAGCACTCGCGGCTGTTTCATTACAATGGGAAATAATGTGTATATAAGTTCAGGGAAGGAGGCGAGAACCGGCAAACATTATATGTAACTTTGATTGTAATAGACATTAACAGCACAACAAAAGAAGCATCGGAGGCCAACTACGGCATATAATCATAATAAAAACAGCAACGTAAAATGCCCCAGGCCTGGTCCTCTCTCACCCTTCACTGTCATCATTCCATAGGACTCAGAGGCTTGTGTGTTGCGCAGGTGTCTCTCATTAGCATTCCATGTCTCTCGGCCCTGCCCTGCTTCATACCACAGTAACGTTAATACATCTTTTTGATTTAAAACATGATTTCCGTCCGAGTCCTGTCGGATTATTCAGCTATGGAGGTGAAGACGACAACTCTCAAGATTTCTCGCTCATTCAGGCCATCATCAAGCTACGTCTTTGTTATTGTTTTGAATAAGGGACATCTAGTGGCAGAAACTTGCATACTGTGCCTTTAAATGTGTGATTAATAAATAATATGTATAAACAGCTGTTGAGTTCTCAATAGAAACAAGCAGTGGCTTGGACTTCGAAAACAATATTTCTAACCTCATGACTTAACAGGTGGATTGTCTTGACCTATGACATCTAGTGTGGATGCAGCAACTTACTGTGTGTAAAATAAAACAATGTAAAATTGACATTTATTTTAGGCCTCTGATATAACAAAATTGTTCTTCCTCTGAATCATTTTGAACACATATAAACTACCAGTTCAAATGTTTTGGAATCAGTAAGTTAAAAAAAAAAGAAATACTGTAATCAGCGAGGATGCATTTAAATTGATTAAAAGTGACAGTAAAGACTTTTACATTGTTACAAAAAATCAGTTCTCAAAAATAAATACTGTTCTTTATATTTTCTATTCATCAGAAATAATGTATAATGTATCATGTTTTCCACAAAATATCAAGCGGCACAATAGTTTTCAACATTGGTGATAATAAGAAATGTTTCTTGACCACCAAATCAGCATATTAGACTGACCAAAAGAACAGCTTGAGGCATGGTTATTTGTGGAAAATGTCCATTTAAATATGCTTCGGCTCGATTTGTAACATCATATAATCTATTGATCTTTTTCCACTCCCAAGCACCTGAGCCAGAGTCTTGGATCTGTTTGGATGAGGACTTCTGTATATGAGAGAAAGTTATGGGTTATGTTTGGGTTCCTCTCCTCTCATCTGCTCTCCTCTCCTTCTGTCTGGGATGGTAAATAAGGTTGGGTGTGTGAGAATCTCATTACCAGGACACAAAGCGGCATTTCCTCTGAGGATTGAGTGAGGGAGTGTAGAAGGGAGGAAGGGAGGGGGCGAGTGGGTGAGCGGGGCGAATGGCCAGGCTCAATGCGCGACCACGCTGATGGGGAGGGAGAAGGAGGCAGCTGGGTTCCCGCTCAGGCCTTCAATTTCCTCCACAGTCCAGCCACTCAAGTGTGTAATTACTATGGGGTGTCATGAAGGTGCGATTCCTTCTCCTTGTAACACTCACCCCCCTCTTGCCCCCCCAATGGCTCTCAGCTCCCCATGTCCCCTGCACTCACCCCCAGTAACACCCCCATCTCATTTCTGCCCCAGGTGAGGGCACTAGATCCAAATATGTCTGGTGCTTAAATAGCATACCCTCTCCGTATGTCATGACGGCACGGCCTCCAGCTGGTTAGCAGTCCACTTTCACTTTGTTCATTTGTCACAATTTGCTAGTTTTCTGTGTGTTTGTTTGTGGTTACAAGATGTCTAAACTTTGCATCAAACAATAAGTGATTTACCATCTTCAAATGAGGAAAAGCTGTATCATTGAATTGTGCCGCTCAGGGGTGCGTTTCCCGAAAGCATCGTTAGCCAACTATGGTCGCAAGTTCCGTCGTTATCAGCATAAGTTCAACGATTCGAGTGTTTCCCGAAACCATCGTTCCAACGAACATTCGCAAACAGCTTCGTAAAGTTGTGTGGTTTGAACGACAGCTCTCGACCTGTGGTTAGAGGAATCGTTTCTATATTGCATGACATTTGGAGGTAATAAATCCTTATCTTGAGCAAAATAATCAAGCTGACATTCAGTACAACCGGTGCCTTTTATTTAGAATACATACAAATGTAATTTACGTCTTTTAGTTTTTCAAAAGATTTGAAGTAACGTATTTGAAGAGTGCGCATGTGCGAACTTGCTCTACTATGTAAGAACGAGCCAAATATTGAGTCTGGTAATAAAGCAAAACAACTGAGAACAATTAGAAATAGTCCTCAGATGACATGTCTGTAATTTATATAAAACAAATCTAGCGTTAATTGGATCTCAAACAGTTTCATTAAAAGTAGTTATTATTCCACCACGTGCGAAACCAACGTGGTTGAGACAATACTTTGCGACAATGAGTTTCGTGAAAAGTCGTGACTAGCTAGTTGATTTCTCCAACGATGCATCGGCACTGTGGTGGTGAAACAGCAAACTACGTCGTTGTACGGGAAATGCACCCAGAGGTTGTTGATACTGTTCTAGTTTAATTTTTCCATTGTCAAAAATTAATCTATTTTTTTTTGTTATTATTATATTTTATTTTTGGTATATCATATAAATTAATTTGGTTAGTTTCAAACAAATATTAGCTAGCAACCAGCAATAGCTAATTTGATTATTGTTTTGAACTTATGACACCTATGGTGTGGATGCTGAGACTCGTGCCTTAATGTATGTTTGTAAAATAAAACAATGTAACGAAGAAATCTTCATCTTATGTGATAAATCAGTTTAAAGACACATACAGTACTGGTCAAACATGTGAAGGAAATACTATTTTTAAATAAAAAAACAATTAACACTTTTATTAAAAGAATGCATTATAAATTGATCAAAAGAGAAAGTCTTTTACTTTTACATTGTTCATTTTTTTTGATAATTGCTTTTTCACTTTCTTCTAATCAAATAATCTCAGAAAAATCATGTATCAAACCATGTATCATGGTTTAAAAAAATAGTATTACAACCGTTTTCCACATATAAGAAATGTTTCTAAAACAATCAGCATAGAATGATTTCTGAAGGATCATCTGAATACTGGAGTAATGAGGCTAAAAGTTCTGTTCTGTCATTACAGGAATATATTTTAAAAATAGACAATAAAAAAAGAAAAAGAATTCAAATAGAAAACAGTTATACAGATAATTGTTCGTGTGTGCAATCAATAAAAAAAACTAACTAGTCTGATTGCATATATTTTAATAATCTAATTACATGTTTGGAATCAGATTACATAATCCAGATTACATAGCTAATCCAGATTACATGTAATCAGTTACTACCCGGCACTGTATATTTTGTGTGTGTGTGTGTGTTTATATGTAAAGCTTTTTATTAAGGGAACATTGCATTTTTAATTATTATTACTGGTTTTGTCCGCAGAGGGAAATGAAATGACACTCTGTAATACAAAACAAGCTGATTAGACTGATACAAACTGCCCATTTTGGAATGTCCTTCTGTGATCACAGGTAGTTCCCACAAGTCCTCTGACCCACCACACTTGCTCCCCAACATCTTACCAGGTTGACATGCTCAGGCAGGCATACAAACACACAGTGTCTCCAGTGTGAGGCAGCAGACTGGCACCGATGTTCATGAGTGTGTGTGTGTGTGTGTGTGTGAGAGAAAGCTTTTTTGAGTTTCTTTGTGCATTGCGGCTGGCTCTGGTGCTTTGAAGCTGCTCAATGACCGCACAAGGCCGTCTCTCAGTGGGAGGCGGTGAGCGATGCACGCTTGTCATTTGTATACAGCTGTTTCTTTCATCTGGTCCTCCTCCCTGTCTCTTGATGCCCCCCACCCCAACATGTGCCATCCTACTCTCCCCAGTCTCCACCTAGCTGCCTGCCCTTTTGCAACTGCAGCGGCATTTACTGACAAAGACCAGAGGGATCATCAGTTTACTGATAAACACGCTAAACACATAAACACGACTAGCCTCTGCTCCCTGGCTGCCTTGTACCCAGCATGCAACGCATGGACAGATATGGTGTTTGAGGTGGGGGTTGTTTGAGGAGATTTCTCACTATCAGCCCCAAATGCTCTGGCCCAACTCTCAGTGAGAAACAGGATGCAGGTGCTCTGTAGCTGGTGTCAATTGCTGCTAATTGATGCAGCAGTGCATAAATAATACATAAGAGGGCCGTGTTGTGTCTGGGTGCTTTTGTGCAGCAGTGTGTTAAAGTTTCAGTTAGGGTGTCTGTTTGAATTTGATTCAATGTTTGCACAATTTTTTGGCACTCATTGTATAGTGACTCATAGTCGTACCTCTCATTTGCTTGGTTCTTGTTGTTTTTATTCATTTTTTCACGTTTAAGGACAACTATTACAGATACTTGAGAGATTGAAAGGGTAACACTCTTAAAATAAGTTTTATAAAGTCATTCTAATGTAAAACGTTTGTGCATTTTGTAACAATTGCATTGCATCCAATTCATTTGACAAGTTTGCTTTTCCTTTTTGCATTGGGACTACATGAACAATTTACTATAATCATTTAATTATTGTTTGAATGTTTATTGTTATTATTCATTATTCATAATTGTGTAAATTAAGCATAGCCATGGACTTTAATGGCATGTTACATCTTCCTGAATCAACAGGTACAATGGAAATAGGCTCTGTTGACTGCCTTTGAGTCCCTTTCAGTTACATTATGTAGAAGTTGAGGCTCTTTTAAAACATTTTTCAACAAATTTCTTGCCTAAAGTTAATCAATATCCTGGCCTATTTCCATTTGATTACTTTGATGGATGTGTGTAATTTTTTCGGTGGTATTTGCTTTGTAGTCAAACCAGAGTTATGACTTAAATTTCGATTGGCAAGAGGTGATTAGGCACAACAAATAAGGAGATGCTCATCTCAACCCTATTATAAGATTTTGATTAAAAGTGGACAGCTGGGAATGAGTTGTATACATAATCTATCTGCGGTTATGTCCTTTGCTGATTCTGATGCATGAACTGCAAACAATTGCAACAGCAGTTGTGTGTTAATCATGTACTGTATGTTCAAATGATAGCGTATGTGGAACGTGAAAATGGAAAGTGATTTAGAGAAGTCTGAGAAATTTGCTCTGGCACATGAGGGAGAATAAAATTGACAGATAATGGCTTTCTTCTCTCTTGATTGGTTCGTTCAGACTCTTTATTTGTATTATTCTATAATATCCATTGTAATCTATGCAGTAAAGACTGCTCTATGAAAAAAATAGCTTTATTTTCTCTAATCACTTTTCAATTATTAATGATTTGCTGGTTTATTTTTCAAGAAGATGTGTTTCTAAACACCTTTATCTCTAAATAGGTTTCCAGCAAGGTTTTTTTTTTTTTTTTTGCCACGGGAAATGTCATACCAGCATTAGTCTGGCTGTGTGTCTTTCACTGAGAGGGAAATGGGAGTTCTGGGAACGTGTCACTGCTCCAGATCTTCATCTCTAGTTCCTCCACTCCCACGTGTGCACAGATCACTGGTTACTGTTATTTACACTCTTTCACACTTCCTTTACCTCCCCACATCCCCCTTTCACTCTCTGTCCATCAATGTGATGGAAAGGACACAAGTATTTAAGTATATTTGATTTTATTTGTCTAATTGCCTGTCACAGAGTTTGGGGTGACTGTCTAAAGGCATAAATGTTTTTGATTATAGTGTACATCAGTTGCTCTGGCTCTAACCCATCCCACCCCCTTCACTCCGACTCTGTGGTTTGGCCCATTTTGCAATGCCAATATTGCAGTGATTTAGTCTCCAGATGCTCTCCTCGCTCTCAGTTTGGCAGGATGCGGACAATAGTGACAGGTCTAAAGGTAAAGATAGTGGTGTCCATTTTTCCTGACAAAAACAGGACAAGGTAGCAATCAGAACTTATTTGAAAAGTCATTTTTGAGAAGACAGTGGATGCCATGGTGCTTCTGTTGATCAGACATCCAATACTTAGTGACAGACGTTTTAAAGTTGGCAGAAGAGCTTTTTGTGGTCATGTAAATCCCCAAACACTTTACTGGTTTTATGAAGGTTCGCATTTGAAGAGGGTTCTGGTTTGTACCATGGTTTTCACCAAGATAAGCACAACTAAGACATAGCTTTACAGTGACCTTTGCTTCTCCATCCATTTACTTCTTTCCATATGGTGATGTGAATTTCCTTCAGTCCGGTATTAACGGCTGCAGGATACTTGGCGCATCAGCACACACAATGGCTGACACTGCAGTGGACCAACACGACAACCGTCTGGATTAAGCAGTGTAGGGGACATCTCTAGGGTCTTCAAGTGGGCACCTTCCGTCCTCAGTGTTTCGTCCTCAGAGAGGGCTCAACAGTGACTCTGGCGTCCCAGTCACCTCCTTCCGCCCCACACTCAGCCCAGCTGAGGTTTCTCCTCCTTCCTCGTAGTTGTGACCTAATTACAATCTCTCTGTAACCCAGCCATACACGTCAACCACATTTGACTAAGGTTGTCAAGCCCCACTGTCTTCGTTAAAGTAGGTTCAGTGGCAATGGTTTCAGTATGGCTACCTACCGCAAAACACAATATCTGATTTTGCCCAAACACCAACCCTCATTCAGAGAACGAAATAATTGTAATTACCATGCAAACTATACAAACAAACCAACAGACTCTTTCAGAGTTTTCAAGAATTCTAATAAACCATAGACTGTACACAGCCAGCCAGAATCTTACCGTTCTCAACCACAGCCAGTTGCTGCTCCTCTTTGCTGCTTCAGATAAGTTCTTTACTGTGCGACACATCTCTTGGCCACTGAATCAGATGTTTCTGAGGAACCAGGTTGTAGAGTATACCACAAATTCTTGACAACCACTTCCACTGGATAAACCTGGACTCTCCATCCTCGCTGTTCTGCTTCAGTGGCCAGATGAGCATACTGCAGTTTCTTCCTCTCATATGCCTAATCTACAGCATCCTCCCATGGCACTGGCAATGACCATGCTGACCCAGACCACAAAACAATAACTTGTCGTAGGTTAGTGGTGGCAATCTCAGGTGGAAAAATAAGCCGTTGATCAGGATCAGCCAGCATTTTCCAGTCCCTAGCAGGTTCCAGTTGTCTTGGGCGAGAACTGGTTTTAGCACCTCTTCTTGGTGGTTGCTCACCTGGGCAGAGGAATGTTGTCTTCTGTGTGTAATATTTTGCTAGAACAGACTGCAACTTATTGGTCATGTTACACTTGCCTTCCAATGCTAAAGCCAAACATTACTTGGTCATGGCGCCAAGTAAACCGACCTTGGGTAAGAGCCACCTTACATCCTGTCAAAATGCACCTTAATGTGGCAGGTGATGAACACAAAGGACAAGAGGGATCCTCTCCTACCCAGAGGTTAGGATGGTATAATCTCTGTATATCAGTCTTTAAATGCAATATATTTAAAGTGTACCTGAAGTATGCTTGCAATAATTCCACTTTAGCACAATCAAATTTATGTGTATCTTTAGCTGAACCTCAGCACTATTTCCAAATAACTACAAAGTACAAAATTAGTTGTTCAAATTTAACAGACAGTATACCAAAAGTACAATCGCAGGTTATTTATATTAATTACGTAATATGTAAATGTATTCGTAATATACTCTGCATGAAACAAATGTATTTCATATATGTTTTAGTATATTTATTTTTCACTTGGGCTTCCCGATTCAGCCACCATCTTTCTTGGACAACAGGGCGTTAAAATAAGTTTTTTTTTTGTACCACCCAACCTCATTCTAACTCCTTAATTTCTAAAGTCTACTTGATTGCCCCTGACCAGCATTGATAAAACCCCATTATTTTCAAGAACATCAAGATGCATGTGTATAGTTTTGATGTAATTTTTGCGGCCCACCCATTTCCCATTGTGAATCGAATTTGAGATGGAAATGGAACCAAATTTTGGACTGGAACGCTGAAGAAAATGAAATATTTAACAATGGTTAATTTTCCTTACTCAAATTTGCTAAATTGTAGAGGAGCTGGAGGAGCAATTTAATGGGGAGGCAGAGTACAGGAGCTTTCCCAATCAGACATGCTGAGATTTAGTCTTAAGTTGGCCTTTTTCTGCTTTCAAGTGGAGGCAGATGGGCACTGAAATGGTTTTAAGAGGAAAAGAATGACACAAGCCGAACATGGTCAAGTGAACCTTTCTTACAATCATTCAGAACCCTTCAGTTAGCCCACACACTCTTTTCATTTGAATGTCTTTGCGGCTTTGCATCAGAATATATGTGATGTTTTGCTGTGTAAATGTCCTTTACATCTGTAATGTATGTGAACGTGGTTTGAGAAGCTTTTTTGTTTGTTTATTTATTTATATTTTTACAGTAGATATGTTTCTGTTTCCTAAAGTCATTATGTCCAGCGTTAGTGTCTGTGTGTTGGGTGCTGAGTCTGCAGTTGCATGGATGTGTGGCCCTGCTTTGACCCTGTAGGAGGCAGAGAAGGATGATTCGGCTCTCAGAGTTTATGCCGTCCTGCGAGGAGCTGAAACTGCACATGGCAAAGGGTAGGCTCTATGTTAAGAGGATTACTAACATGAAAAAGGTAGCCGTCATTTAATTGAAGGCTTACCAGAAGCTGAAAAAGGAAAACAGTCAAACTGAAGGTATATCCCTGCCCAGAACATCCTGAAGGGACCAGAATTTGACAAAGTCTGTGTGTTTTTCTCTTCCGTGTATCCTCCAGAAGCACACATCACGCTTTATCATGGAGTCTCAGCCTCTTAAAAAGCGTTTACACATTTGGGAATTTTAATCATGCCTTTAGCTCGTATTTTTCAAGCGCTGTGATCTGGCTGCCTCTGTCCGAATCTTCGTCATGTCAGGGTTTGCAGCACACTAGTTTAAACAATGGCCTTTTTTTATATGCTTCCGTTCAAAAGTTTGTGTTTAGTAAGATTTAAAAAATAAAAAGTTGATAAAAAAGTGACAGTACAGACATATATATGAAGAGTTCAGATGCAAAAGCCTCTAAGTGCCATTTGAAATTTTCTTCTAAAATGACCATTTTTATCAAGCTGTATATTTAAGTTTAGTAATTTCACTTAAATGACAATGAACCTATTAATTGTCATTTAAGTGAAATTACTGAACTTAAATATTCAAGCTTGATAAAATGGAAAGCTTCGAGCTTGGTCATTTTAGAAGAAAATTTAAAATGGCATTTAGAGGCTTTTGCATCTGAACTCTTCATAATATAAAAATTTAAATCTCCTTTTGAGTCACATTTTGACTTTTGCGCTTTTGAAAATGCAGAAACGGATTAATTGAAATAGTTGTAGCTGCGGTTAGCATAGACAGTAATAATAGGCTGATTATTATGTAGCTATCATTCCAATAATTTGTTTACATATGTATTGACCTGTTTCTATGCATTCATCAGAAACACACATGCACAGTTGCATACAGATGCTTCAAAAAGGCCTCTTAGTAACTGGCTCATGGAGGCCCAATCAGGGCTTGAGTGTCGGATAATAAAGGGTGTGTGGTTGTCTTCTCCTGTTGTTATCATCTGTGTCTGATTCAGAAAGCAGAGGCCAGGTTCTGAAGGCCAGATTAGGTCAACAGCTACCTGCAGTGTTGCCATCCCATCCTACTGCTGCTACGCCACTAAGGGAGTCACTCACAAGTTAGATGAGACCCATATTATCTCTAGAAGAACACAGCAGGCCCTGTCACTGCTCACAGTGCATTTGTCTTCATATGTGGTACACTTTGCTGCACTCCTCTACATAGTGTTGAAGCACTTTCAGGGCAAATTCATTTTACCTTATTATGTTTCTCTTACACATCCACTTTTCATGGTGACACCTCTCATGGTAAGAGACATTTTTTCCAAAGGCTGGGTGCGTTCCTGCCACAGTACACAACATGGCCGAAGCAATAGTCATTTAAAAATGTAAATCCTGCCATTGTTTCTTTGCCCTCATGAAATAAAAAACACATTTTAACCCATAAATAAAATAATGAAAAAGAGTCTCCCCTCTTAAAACACTGGCATCACCCACAGAAATGCTTATTGGCTGGGACTTGGAAGCTGAAAGTCAAGTTCACCCTCGAGAACATTTCAAAATGAAAACATTGGGAGAACATTCCCAATGTTTTCTTTTCAAACCTGTTGCTGACATGTTTGCTGTAAACTTTATTTTATTTTAACATTACTGGCTTTGAATTAATTAATTGCCATTCTTTATTTAAAATAGGCTATTTTTATCTGCAGCCTTAACCCTCAAACCGTATTCACTTTATAGCCCTTAATCCTGTAATTGTGGACAAATGTGGGCACAGAGGACTAAGGTGTGATTCTAATTTTTATTTATTATAAATGTTATTCACTGTCGTTGATAAAGTTTTGTCTATCCATTTATGGTGTTTTTTTTATTTTGGGGGTATTTTTGATATTTATTTACTTCAAAAATTACTATATTTTCTATGTAATTTTTTTCAATGTAAATTAATTACTATGTAGTTTTTATTTATTTTTTTTAACTACATTAAAATATCATTCCAATAAGTTCTTAGAGCTGAAACCTAAAGATGAAGTGACTTTGCTGTTACCTGCTGTCTTATTTTGGCTTATTTTAGAATGCTCCAAATACAAGATTAAGGAGTTTTTTTTTCACCCACTTAAATTGAGTAAAAACAAAATTGTGTGTGTTCAGGAGGCAAACTTAGGAAAAGTAGCCGAGTCTTGTACCGCTCAGATCAAGGGAAGTATTTTTTTAAAATAAATCAAACTATTTTGCCCACGTTTGTCCAGTTTACGGTTTTAGGGTTAAACAATACTCAACATCTTTCTTACCCTATTGTTTAACATTTACTAGAGCCTATAGGTGACATAATGCCAAAAAGAGGGTAGTTTCAAATATTTTTTGAAATATTATGAATTCTTTGGAATAAGGAACAACATGCACAAATTAATCATGCATATAAATATATATTACAGAGAAATAGGTGTTTGTGAGCTTCAGCCAGTAGTTGCGCTGGTACTTTACTGTATTTGTGTGTGTGTGTTTGCCATGGAGTGTATGTGCTACTCATGCAGTCCCGTATGGATCTGGATGAATGACAATACTGGCTCCTTTTTCCTCTTTAATGGTAGGATTACTGCCTTTCACCTTCATTTGATTAGACAACCCAGGGCCTTGATTGCGAAAAGGCAGATTTGTTCTGTGGTTCTCAAAGGTAATCACCAGCATCATTGTGTCCCTCCTCCTGCAATTGTAAGGTCTTCCTTCCGCACACAGAAAATGTGCAGTCTTCAGTTGCCCCTCGCCCCCTCCCCTAGCCACCTCTCTCTCTGAATTAAATCCTATTAAATTAGCCTCCACTCTCCCATGCAGTTGTTTTTGTTTGGCTTGTGTAAAGATTCTAGCTGTATGTGCCTCCTCCATGAGTAAAAAGTGGATTATGTTTTCCTCCCCTCCTCCACATTTTGTTGCCAGCCAGAAATAAAAGGGTTCGTACACCTCGCACATTTGGCAGGATTTTAAGTGTTGATTGGCTGGCGTCCACACACAGGGTTTGTTACAGAGAATTTGTCATGCTAATGAAAATTGCAGTGTGTTATTGCTGTAGTGCTGTCAAATCAAGACCCTAAAGCCACAGACCCTAAAGTGCCAGGGATACCCGCATATTTAAGCTCAATTGCTGCCGTTCCGACAAGAAACACAAATCTCGACCTGTTAGTTGGCACAGTTGATCTGGTATCACTGCAGAAAATGGGAGGAGTTGTGCTTCCAGTGACTGAGAAATGTTCCCTATCATTTATAATGATGCTTCACCAGCTGCTTTTCTCTCAGCCATCATTCAAGAGTCAAAGTATATATATATATATATATATATATATATATATATATATATAGATAGATAGATAGATAGATAGATAGATAGATAGATAGATAGATAGATAGATAGATAGATAGATAGATAGGACAGACCAGACAGACAGACAGACAGACAGACAGACAGACAGACAGACAGACAGACAGACAGACAGACAGACAGATAGTAGGGATATAGTAGTAGATATAGTATATATACTGTATATATATATATATATATATATATATATATATATATATATATATATATATACAGTATATATATATATATATATATATATATATATATATATATATATATATATATACAGTATACATGTATATATATATATATATATATATATGTATATATATATATATATATATATATATATATATATATATATATATATATATATATATATATATATATATATATATATATACTGTATATATATAATTTATTTTTACTATATCAATATATATACAATTTAAAATATAAATATATTTTATTTAAAAAAGTAGAGGGTATGCATTTTAATACATTTTCTTTAAGAGTAACAAATAGTATATGTCTAATTTAATTTATTAATATAAATTTTTAATCATTTATAAAACTGTATTAATAATAATAATAAAAATAATAATATTTTTATTTTCATGTGTGATTTATTATTATTCACTTTATTTATTTATTTTTTCATTTAAGTGCTGTAAAAAACCTTTGTTGCATTTTTCTGAAATAAACAAGTTGTGGTTTTCTTGTCATGGCTTATGAATTAACACGAGTAATGAAAAGTGTCGCATTTTATAAAATTATCTTCACTGCAATGCATATTAGGCCAAATAAGACACACATACACACATACACACACATACTTGATGAACCACACAGACTCTTTGGGGTCTCCGCTAGATCACCTCTCTTGTATTTACAGTGCTTTATTTGTGCTCTGTATGTTTGCCAATTGAGACTCCACCACTGTTCAGACACCCAATTTTCTGCCCTAGCTGGGTAGTTAGCTCATATTAGGATGAGTCTCTCTGCTGATCACTTTCCAATCTCCTGGTTGGCGGGTGCCGCATTGGGCTAATTTAAGGGAATTATTGTGATTGTTTCCATAACGCTGATCAGGACTATTAGCAGCGGGGGCCACTTGCCCTGGTACACTCATCTCCTTCTCTCATTCTCGCTCCCTCTGTCTTTCTCCCTCGACTTTCTTAAAGTCTATTAGTAATGAGAATGAAATTAGAGTTAAAAAAAGAGAGAAAAGTGTCAGTTATTTTAAAATTTGTTTTAATTTCTTTGTTCCAATATCATCAGCTTGTTTTCTGAATTTGCACTTTCTGATGAAAAGATTATAGATAGTTGCATAAACTGTGACCAGAAAGTTATACATGACACATCTTTATACTTTTTCAGGTACGGTAGATCTAAATTACTTTTCACCATGAAGGCAGTGCACCAAATACTTGTATCCAACAAGGTTCGATTTGAGGACAAACTGTAGGTAGTGCTCATAAATAGAGAATTCTGGTGTTAAAATGGAAATAAAATAGTAGGTGATATCATTCCCTTTCTAATATCATTCTTTCAACTATCCTGCCCAAGGCTTTTCATGGCCTCAGCGAGTTTGAGTGGCCTGATGTTTTGATCAATGGCAGCTTTTCTCTCCTTCTTGGCCTTTCGTTTGCTCCTCCAGAATAGCCTAACTCATTACTGTAATGAACTTTATAATTACTTTGCCTTGCTAAGAGGAATGAGTCCCATTTAATAAGATGTGATTGGCCTTTATTTCATTTATCTTGGCCTGGGCGCCCACTTGTGGCCATTTTCCATCTCAATAAACTCCTTATCCTTCAAACAGTCAATATCCTTCTTGTAACAGAAAAGAGACACTCTCCTGAAGTGACAGTTTGGGTCTCTCTTTAATGTGCCGTTATACATCCTGTGGTCAGTCAAATGTTCACCAGAACCAACTTTTGAAATCATGCTAAATAATACTCGAGGTATTTCTCAGTATGAGCCACATGCAAGTTTTTTTGACAAAGAAACTTAAGGATATCAACCTTGTTTTTCTTGCTTTTCTCTTAGTTCATATATATCACGTGTAATTTCAGGCAGCCTTCACATTTACAAACTAATACATTTGCATTTGGAAAAAATGAATGTGATTTTGTAATTCTGGTTCTATAGAAGAGAAAGGTGGCTGTAGCGGGAAGTGGGGAGGAGAGGGAGGATTTTCATTTTCTTCTTATTTTAGAGTTGCCAGACAGCATTAAATAGGATGCAGTTGCAATGCACTGTATTCACCCTCCTTAATTAACACTTACCACAGTAGATATAAGGCAAGCTCATTCTTGCCTCTGTATAATAGAACCATTATGGATACAGGATTTATTGACAATGGTGTCTTTTTCCCCAGTCAAAAAGTCTTTTTTACGCTTTCCGTTGAGACTGTGTTACAGCACAGACTGTGTTAAAACTTGTGCATGAGTTAAAAACTTCTGTCATTTACAACAGCTTAAAAAATAAGATAAATATAGTGTATATTTAATAGATTATTACATATTCTTCATTTTTATTTAAATATATTTACTTAATTTTAATTATTTTATGTATTTCTTTATTTTTATTTTAGTAAATGCAATTCAATAAATTGATTTAGTGTAGTAATGTGAGTATCAGCTCTTTCAGCTGTTCAAGGCCATTGTCCTTTGTTGCAATGTGGGTGAATTGTGAGAATATTTATATTTAATATAATTTTTCTGCTTTTTTTCATAGTGTCTGAAAAACACCAATTTTTAACTGTAATAAACATGTTTAATAATAAAATTTAACATTACATTCAGATAAAACATCTTGGCTGTTACTGTAAATGAAGTGTAAACTTTTACCTGCAATATGTTGCTTTATCCAAATATAAAAGTGTACGCATTTGATAATTAACTGTGGATTCCGTTTATATCCTTCACCTGAGAAATGATGAACAGGTCTGAGGATGAGGAAGACGATCTCCATGCAGTGCTGCAGACTGACCCACAGGTGTCTCTCTTTCTTCCTTAGTGCTGCACTGTCTTCAGTCCTTCTGCACTTTTCCTCGGAAAATAGAAGCCTGTATCTTACAAAGCACAGAGCCCATCTCTATAGTCATTCAGTACACAGACCCTTTGGACTATGAGATCTGGCGGCGTGAGCCACAAAAAATACAGGCGGCCATAATAATGTCCCTTGTGCATGAGAGCAATCTTGCACGTTCTCGCACACGTCGGTCCACTGATGCGAGCGGCTCTCAATTTTCTGGTAAATTGCAAGGCTGTACAGGTGTAATACAACGCCTGGGCGGAGAGCTGAAATTTGGAGGATGTTACAAGCGTATGTTAATGTTTAGCAGTGCATCTCTCTCTCTCTGATGGTGATTGCTGTTGCCACAATGTCTGGACACACACAGCTGTATTTACTATAATGTATTCTGCAGACCCAGAGCAAAGTAATGTAGAATTGAACAGAGGACGTCTCTTTATGGTCATCATTAACATTAACCCCAGAAAGTGAGAGGGGAAGGCAGAAGGTTAATCCTGTGCACTTTAATGGATCCAGACAGTTATAATAAATAACAGCTTACCTCTGTATCTCAGTTGATTGATGCGCAGGCCAATATTATAGGAAATGTGTTGGCATAAAATGCTATTTTGTATTATTTGTTTACTTATCAAAGTATATAATCTTAAAAAAGTTTATTTATCAACTTATGCTGTCTTTTTTGCATTCAAATAAATAGATGAATATTTAATATATTAAAATTAGGTTTAGTGTCACTGTTTTGGTCTATGTAATTTGGGACTCTTAGTTTGAAGTTCTTCCTGTTCCGTTTTGTCTAGTTTCCCTTTTCTTCGTTTAATTCCTGTTTCCTTGGATGTTGTAATTGATTAGAGTCTTACCTGCCCCTCATTGCCATGTGTATTTAAACCCTCAGTTGTCTTCTGTTCTTTGTCTTGTGTTAATGTTTTGTGCTGGTATGCATCTCTGTTTGGTTCCTTGTGTTTATTAAATGTTATTTATTCGGTACATCTGCGTCAAGCCTCATTGTTGTGGATAATCAAATCAACACCCAGTGTGTGAAAGTTAGAGCCGTTCCCTGCGTCCCAATTCGCCTACTACGCCTAAAAGTATGTACTCTTTTCTGTGAAGAAAAAGTACATCCTTTTGAGTGTGTAGCAAAAGACAGCGCATTCTCAGCCCCAAGGCGTCACCTTCTGAGCCTATGCTTCAATATTCGACTTCCAGCGCCCCTTTTCAGCGTCAGTTACATGCAACGCGATCCTACAGGCGTCATCTAAAGGAAAAGCCTCAGTTAGAGTGACGCGGGTAGGTTTAGGTCTGGGTAGGGGTAGGGTTTACACGCGATCCTCAGGGCGTGCATCTATCTGACGCTAAAGGGCGCGCTGAAACGTCAGATATTGAAGCATCAGTTAGGTGACGCCTTGGGGTGAGAATGGGCTGCAAAAGAGTAGGCAAGCTTTGGGACATAGCCTACTACTGCGTCATCTTTAACGGACCGCTCTGTCACGTGCATCCGGTCACCATAAACTGCCCTGTCAATCTTCTCGTCACAGTAAAAATCATCCATTCAATCTAATTTAATTCCTTACCGTTTCGGAGAGTAAAATGTTGTCGACACGTTCACCTGCCAGTTGTGGGTCTTTCATGCGGAGACTCTCCTCATGTGTTTGCAATTTGAATATAATGATGCATTTAAAAGTTAATGGTTAACGTATTTTTACAAAAGTTCACAATGCTTCTGCAGATGCAATATAATATTGTAGCCAACATTGAATAAATACATTTCGTCAGGTTAGATACTGATAATTAATCACTCAAACCCCTTTATCTAAACTTTTCACTACTTTCTAGCTGTGTTTTTCTAAAACACTTTTACTCATGTTTTTTAGTTCTAACTCGAATCCTTGTCCAGCACACAGATGGGTTGTGGGCAATATCAGCCGTTAGAGTGTGCATCGATCTGCACTTTGGATTCTGACTGGAAATAGTAGACCACTTTGGAACACTCATTTAAACATACTACAATTTGGGACGTACTAATTCTATTTTCTAATACTATTTAGGACGGATAGTATGCGAATTGGGATGCAACACCCATCTAATGGATAGGGTGCTTTCACTATAGGCTCATTTACAGCGGTTCGAGTCTGAGCGCGATTGTTCCCGGCGCCCCTTCAGTCTGGGTCTGGTTTCACAATCAACTTGATTCTATTGAACCCTGGTGCGTTTGCAGTGGATCTTACGTCAGTCGCAAACGTGCACGGCACATGACAGTGGGTCAATATACTGTGTTTTTTTATTAATTTGGTGCTATTATGCACAGCTGAGTGAACAACACAGGTTTACTGTCGCATACATGGCTTTCTGCTGCTTGCAAACGGACTACGATAGTGGATTTCCATTCATTTGTTGCCCTGATTCCACTAATTGTGCAAATAAACTGCGGGCCCACTATTGCTCATATACAAGATAAATCATCAATACTATCATACCTTACATGTGTTTTATAACTAAATCCATCATAATCATCTAAAACGCATGCCGCAGGTTACTTTACTTCCTGTAGAAGTATGTACCGAGAGACCGTGTTACTTTCACATTTAGTGAAAGCAACATCTTGTTAGATGTACAAGGGTGGTAGATTCTGTCCTGCAGCCAGTCAGCTGCTTTGATCCTGGAAGCTGCCCAGGTACCCTCTGAACCCTGGCAAGGTGGCAAAGTCTTCACATCAGGGTGGGCGGAGTGCAGCAGGTTGCCCAGGCTTCATCTCACAAGAGAGGATTTATGCAGGGGAAGTGCTCTGAGGCTCCTGATGCATTGCTTTGGCAAGGAGCTCCTCATCTGTCCTATTATGCCTGTCCCCACCTGCAGTCTCTCCTTAAGAATTCAAGTACCTGTGTCTCCTTTTAAGGGTGTCAGCACCAAACTCAATGCAGAAGGTGAGGAGCAGACCGGGTGAGAGATATCAGCAGATTCCAATGTTCTTGCTATCTTTTCGATGCTAATCAGCCCTAAGAAACCTTTTAATCACTTTGACAGCTCCTTTCTATCCTTGGCACTGGAGCAGATTTAAGATGGTACAGATGTGTAGAAGGCTCTTGCTGAGGAGATTCTACAGGAAATAGGATAGGTACTTGCTGTGGTGCCAATAGTGACTTGTGCCTGTGTCAAGCAAGATCATATCTAAGGAGTATCCCTTTTGTGGTGGATCAACCTGATCTGTAAGAAAACATTGCTATTTTAGAAGAGAATTTTATTTATATTTTTTCAGAAAAAAAAGCATTATGGTACACCTCTTAAACCTGAACCATCAGTGGTAATAAGCAGATCATACGAAACTGCATAAATGAGATTGTACGAATTAGCCACTAATTCGCCAAAACATAAAATAGTTGAAGGGGTGATGAACTCAGAAATCAAATTTTCCTTGAGCTTTGACATCTAAGAGGTCATCATATTATAAGAATATCCTGTAAGTTTCAGAACTGAAAACGACCTTGTTAGTCCAATTAAAGCTTTTATTGACACCAGCCTCAACAAACGTCTCGTTTTGAAAGTGTGGAAGTATGACGTCAATGACGCTAAAACCCCACCCGCTCATCAACGCCTACTTCAACACGGCCAGTTTAGCCCCGCCCACCGATTCGCGCATTCACGCATAGGTAAACAAAAGCATACCTCGTGATGACAAACCGGAGCGAGCTACCAGCAATAAACATTCCGTTGACAAAATGTTGTGCCGTGCCTGGCTGTGGAAGAAGACAGTCGCTGCATAAGCTTCCTCTGGATTCCAATATTAGGAATGCCTGGTTAAAATTTGTTTTTAATGACGTTCCAGCTAGATGAGTGTAAAACATTATCCGTATGTTCGCTTCATTTCACAGAGGATTGTTTTGTGAACAAGACACAGTTCGAGGCTGGATTTGCAGACCGATTAAGATTAAAAAAGGCGCTGTACCTTCTATATTGGATCCAACAGGAGTGGTGCAACACACTTATGTGAGTAATATTTTTATTTTAGAAATAATAATCTACTCGGCTAGCATTGCATTGTTACAGATCGTTTGATATCTAATAATTATGTGTATGTGTCTACAAGTATCCGTTGTATTTGAGGTGCTGTTGGTTCATTGTCCTGCGATTCGGGATCGGACTCTGGGTCAAACATGTATGGGCGAATCATTCCGGTTGCCATTTTACAACAGTGGTTTTCAAAACAAATTCCCCCACGTGCACCGACCGAAACCGACGACAGAGTTGAAGCTCATTATAATATGCAAAACTGTTATCCACTCACAGCAGTGGGCGTTTACTTCCTAGTCTTCAATGCAATACGCCCATAAAATCCGAGCATTTTTCAAGTAGGCTGAAAACTAGGGAAGAAAATAGCCCATAACTTATTCATGTTTATGTTTTTGAAGGTAAAAACCTAGCGAACGTCATAAGTTGACCTCAGGCAACAAAAAAAAAACATTTAAAAAGCCAGTTCATGACCCCTTAAAATTGCCATGAGTGTGTTGAGTGGATTATACTTCTGCATTAAACAAATACCTGTGCAATATGTATTTTTATTTATTCTTTTGTTTTTCAAATTCTGCATATTTGCTCACACTGGCCTGCTGACATACACACTGCACAGTTTTGTACAGAATGGTGGCACACAGATTTGTGGACTGTTCAAGTATAACAGTGTGTGTAGATTCCATTGCCATTCAATGCATCTGTAAACACCAGCAACCGTGTCACACCGACCCTCTGCTGCTTTCCACAATGCTGCGTTGTGTCGCCACGGAAATTGAAATAATGATAATGTGTCCCTCTGACTGCATCAAAGTATTGCCACTTCAAAAAAAGCCGGGAGGCATGAAATGCAAATGACAGTGTGGAGCAGCAGATGGATTGAGCGCCATCGCCTTTGCCCCAATGAATCTTAGTCGTCATGAAATCAAATTTTACCATTCGTATTTTTATATGTAATATTGTAGTGTTTATTATGATGTATCTGTGCACTTCATTTTTTTTTTTTAAATTCATGTACCCTTATAATCTTTAATCAAATAAGTTCCCAAACCTCTTCCCCTCGAAACAACTTCTCTTCTCTTCCAGTCAAAAACTATTACTAGAGGGTGTGGCTATGGGCTCTATGCACGGCGGTATTTCCGGTGAAGGTATAAGGATGCTCGATGCAATACCGAGAATTTTGAATTTTATACGCCATGGTTATACTAAAGAAACGTAAAAACAGACAAAACATACACCCCTCATTGTTTTTATGCTTCTTTTTAAAATTAGGCTATATTAAATAAACATAACAATATATAAAATTACATCTAAACGTATGTAAGTTTCGGGAGGACAGTAAATTTTGAAGACTCTGCCATAATCCCGTTTTCTCGGTTTTCCCCGCTTTAATCTCTCCAACCAGAAACTGACAAGCATCCTTGCGTCAAATTAACCCGATCACACCAAATGCGTCTTTATAGCACGCATGTGTATTGTCGTGTAATATATATGCTAAAGTGAGTTTTTACGTGCATATGATACGCATTGGTTGGTTAGGTTAAGTTTAGGTGTGGGGTGCGTGTGTATTATACGCTTGGCTGAGAATTAGTGGTGTGGGGTGCGTGTGTATTATACGCAAATGAACTGCGTATCAATTGCACGAACAAAAACTGCGTCTCATATGCACGTAAAAACTCATTTTCGCGTATATATTACACGACAATACACATGCGTGTTATAGAGACGCATTTACTTGAGAACAGGCTGGTCAAATACGGAACTTATTCGTGCATATAGCCCCACCTCTCAGAAACCATTTTTTCCTTTTTCCTGTGCCTAAACAAAATGTTTCAAGAATTTGGTACGATATAAAACGGGATGCTCTCGAGGGTTAACTTGGCTATCAGCCGCCTCATCTTGTTTCGCGGGAGGCTCATATACAGTACATCGAGATATTGCCAATTGATTACAAATTCCATGTATACAGGAGTAATCTCTCTGCTCACACATGTAAACGGATTATTCCGAATGTTTCAGATACCTGAATAGTGACCTTAACCCGACCATAACCCGACCTGAATATTGACAGCTTGTAGAGCAGGGGTGCTCCTGCCGATCGACTGTCCTGCACAGTTCATCTCCAACCCTAATCAAACACACCTGAAGCAACCAATTAAGGTCTTCAGGGTCACTTGAAAATTAAAGTCAGATGTGTTTGATTAAGGTTGGAGATGAGCTGTTCAGGACAGTCGATCGGCAAGAGCAGGATTGGACACCCCTGTTGTAGAGTGTGTGTGGAAGGACCAAATGTCTCCTCAAGAATACTAAAACCTAAAATCCCATACATTGTTGGGAACTGCAAGAAAAATGGTAACGCAGCTAAAATGGGTTTGCGTTACGCCGCTAATAACTCGTTTAACTGACAGCACTACTCTAAATTTATATATATTTTATTTAGATAGTACAGTTGAGAGGGATCGGGTAAGGACCATGAGCCAGGAATTGCACTATACATTGCAGAGCTTCTCATGAGGCTATCAGCTCCAACTCAAAATCAAATTGTTCGTTAAAAAAATGTTCTCAATATGCTGTATAAATGGCATCAAACAAGTTGTATTTCTGAATTGTAGAAAAGTAGTAATAACCCTTCAGATTACACTTCACAATACAATACAGAATCTTTAGTTTTAAACCTCAAATTGTAAAATCTTAAACTTTCCTCTGAAAAGTGCCATTGAAGATCTAGGTCTTGTTTTCTGCAAAAATCTACGCTGTTTTATTTAACACAGTCTCATCCCAATTCGTCATATAACTGACGTCTTGGGACGTCTTTCTGACCATACGTCAATATACGCCTTTTTAGGGCCCCCTTAAATGTCGGTAGATGACGGTCCCGGGCCGTCATACAACTGATGCTTTTCCTTTAACGTCAGTTAGGTGACTGGTTGGGTTTAGGGTTAGGTTTAGGTCTGGGGTTAGGATCCGAGTTAGGATCCGATGAACGTCATCTACCGACGTTTAAGGGGGCCCTGAAAAGGCGTAGGCTATATTGACGTATGGTCAAAAGACGTCCCAAGACGTCAGTTATATGATGAATTGGGATGGCTAAGAGTTTCCATTTGGCTGAGTAGAATGCGCAATACTCAGTCTTTAGTTGCCTTTAATAACAACGAGGAGTGAACAAATTTGTTTGATTTGTGCGTATATGTGTGTATGTGTGTAATTACTGCAGTGGGGGAGATGAAGGCTGATGGGGTTGAAAGTGTGAGTGGTTAAACAGCAGCAGTCTCTGAACCAGCCTGCTGGAGGAGGGCTGTAATATATTAAAGGGGAGGCAGAGAGAAACAAATTATCCCAGTGTCTTTGTGTTGTTCTTGTCTCTCTCTCACACTCTTAGTGTTATATATTTTCACACCTCAGTGAATCCTCCCCATGCTCTCTCTCTCTCTCTCTCTCTCTCCCACTTTATTTCTCTCATGTGCCCTGCTACACCCGCTCTCTGTCACTCCTTTCTCCTGTTCTATCTCACTCTCTGTCTCGCTCTCTTCTGCTTGCAACAACTTCTGCTCTCCCTCCATCTTGCTCGCTTTCCCCTCCTGTGCACTCTCTCTCTCTCCTCTCTCTCTCTCAGGTCATGTTATAGCAACACCAGTAGAAATGATAGGAGGAAGGCGTGAGGTTGTTATTTGCATAGAAATAGCACTGACGCCCCAGGCAGCTTGGGAGAAGGACACAGAGATCATTTGTCTAAAATTTTAATGAAAACTTTTGCTGAGGCAGAGATTTTTTTCTTTCTCTTCAGTCTAAACCCCCCTCCCCCATACAGTTTTCACTACACCCCGCTGCCACCTCCCGTCCTCCCTTTCCCCCATGGTGAATTAAGGCGGCTTGATTTAAAATGAGATGACACATCGCGAATCGGTGCATGCCAGGATGCAATAACATGTAAATTTCAATTTGCGGGCTCTAATAGAAGTGCGTGAGGTGGCCGTGCTGAATGGCGAGGCTGCTCCGATGGGATGGAATGTGCAGTCTTCTCCCCATTGTGTGCTTGACAAAGCCCAGGATGGCCGAAGACTTCATCTTGCGCCGGAGCTTTTATTTGGGTGGCTATTCGACTCAGCCCAGCATGGGTTCAGAATGAGGGCAGATCTGTGGAAAGGAAAACTGTGTGTGTGTAGCTTGGTATGCAGACGCACACACAAATACGACATAACCCAAATAACCCAGCGGCTGCTCTGAGGTCACAGGCTTATTGTGTATTGTTAAAACTTTACTTTACAGGTTTGAAAGTTTCCTTTACAGAGCAGAGGGTCAAAGAACAGCAGAACCCGTTTTATTTTTGATTATCTGCTTAAAACATTTGAGCTTTTATTGTGAATGAAAATGAGACTGACCGTTGAGAAAAATCTTAATATTTCTCTTTTGTTTCTCATTTTCCTGGGGAGATTTTTAAACATAAAAATTAATAAATAGATTTTGAAGGGTACTTATAGCCCTGGTCTGGAGCTGTCAAACGTCCGCTCAGTTACGAGGGTTGAAAATCAGCGAAAATACACATTTAGCAAAAAAAAAAATAGATTTTAAAGGGGGGGGGGGGTTGACTGCTTTTTTCTTTGCATGATTGTATTTATGGGGTGCAATATAACATGTATTCGTGGTTTTCTTTTTTTTAAAGTCTTATTTTTCATAAACCTCACCTTTATATTCAGCCGCGCTCTCCTCTGTCCCCTGAACGAGCGGTTCACTTCCTGATTCTATGAAAACACTCCCTCAGAAACGCGTCATGAGCTCAGATTGGTTAGTTTGGCCCGTTGTGTTGTGATTGGCTAAACTATCGCTCACGTTGTCCGGAAGATTAATGGCCATATATAAATATATGTTCTCTGTCTTATTATTTTACTTTGGATATTTTGGTACTCAAGTGAACTTATCTTGGATGTTTAGATATGTTTGCCAGAAAAGAACAAAAATAAAAAATCTATTTTATATATTAACATTATCATATGAACATATTGACTGTAGTGACCATGCCTTACAGCTGTAAATTAAGTATGCCTTATACTCTGACTCTTTAACGTGCAAGTTCTATAACCTTTTAACTGATAAAGATTAAAATATTTTAAGTGGATTTCTGTATCAGTCTGATTGTTTCTGCCTGTGAAGTTGGGCTGTGGCTCCTCTCTCTCAGAGTGCCCTTGGCATTGTGTGACTTTCTCCTTCTGTGCCAGCAGGGCTGATGCTGGGCATTTGAGCAGTGGCGTGGCTGATATGGTTAGACAGGGAATGGGGCGCCGTGCCAAGACAGTGCCAGTGTCTACCTCTGACCCGCTGGCACTTGATCAGCACGCTTGTGCCATACAGCCTGCTAACACCCCACTGTACTCAGCGGGACCCAACAGCAAGCCCTGTCCTGCACCATTATGTAGAGAGGACAATAACAGTGAGAGTGAGATAGAAACAAAGACAAGGAGAGACTCTTCTTTTGGCACATATCAAACTTTTAATCAAATGTTCATATTTTGTATAATCCGTTACACTTGGATGAATGTCAAAATACAGAAGAATTGACCTGCTGCTATTTCTGTTTCAAATCATGCAACAAAACAAAAACAATAACTAAACGCACACACACAAAAATGAATGTGTGCACACGTTTTAGAGTAAACAATAATAGCAATTGGTTCTTTTTTACTGTAAGGCAGGGATTCTATTTCTGCCAATGCCGTAAGGTTCAATAATTGGGTTCTGGAAGTAAAAATCTCATTCATTTTCTCCACAAGGGTATTGATTTTTAACAACTACTTCATCATTAATAATCATTAAAGACAGACCTACTGTAATCTACAAAGTTTTTATTTGGTGGTATGTGGTTGAAGAACTTTTTTTTTTTTCTTAAATAATAATTTTTTTTTTAAGTGGAATTCCTAGTGAAAAAAGTTTCGGTTATGAGCGTAACCTTGGTTCCCTAAGATAATTGGAACAAGCATTGCGTCCGTTGTTGACACTATATGGGGAAACTCTGTTTCTCTGAATAATGAAGCCTGATTGGATCACGTCTGTGTACCTTATAGGCAAAAGGCATTTTACATTCGCCAAAATGGACGGGGCCAACTGCTTTTATATGTCAGTGCATGGATGCCATGTTGTCAGTATCTTTCAACTAAGGAGCAGTAAGCGTCAACTCGCGCATGACCGTAGTAGCGCAGCAAGACCCGAGTCTCCCTTATTGGTGATTTATGACTGTCGTTGGGGTGGGTGGTATGACCAAAATTGTGTTTCACGGTATGAGTAATTTTATTTCACTGTAACGATATATTTCACAATATAGTTATTTATATATGTAGTTATTCTCAAAGTTGTAATCACGTATTGAATCAAATGAAGATTTTATCAGCTGGTTCAGTGGCTAATTGTTTGGAGTTATATATAGCTCACGCTACAAATAGCCTCTTGATCTGCTTTCTCCCTGTTTCTTTGACAAATCTCAGTATCTCAGTATCTCACGAATGCTGAATGTGTGTTAACCACACCCACTTATTTGCATGTTATGGTGTAGCCTATACAGAATAAAATCTGTTACTTTGACATTTTCTACCACGGTAACAATATATACTGTCATACTGCCCAGCTCTAACTGGTCCGATTGTTGTCCAGTCGGACCAGGACGTGGTGCCCCTTCAGCTTTGGCTGGAAGGCTTTGAAAGCCATGCCATTATGTCTAGGCAGTTTATGTGCCAGTTCAGGATTGGTCCTGTCCATGACCCAAACATTAGCCTGCCGTTGCACAGGGTGCCTTAACCTGATTTGAAGGCGTCCATCATGACTACCTTCCCTCTGGAAACGAACCCCATCTACACCGACTGGTACAAATTGGGTGATTTCCAGGGGACCAGGGCCTTGACACAAATGCAGGTCATTTTGAGATCGAGGTGTCCCATGCACAATGTATGGGGTGGGACACAGGCTTTTAGCCAGAATTGGAGTTGCCGATATATAAAAGGCATATAGGAACTGTTGAGGAGACTGCTGCCATGGACTTCATCAGGCATTTAAAGGGGACCTGTTATGCCCCTTTTTACAATATGTAATATAAGTCTCAGGTGTCCCCTAAATGTGTCTTTGAATTTCAGCTCATATATAAATACCCCACAGATCATTAATTATACACTGAAGAAAAAAATAAATAAAAATAAAACAATAAGTAAAATGTACTTAATTTTTCTTTGGCTAAGTTAAGTGAAAGTAACTAGTAAGAAGTCATTTTAACTTGACTAGTAAAAGGTAATATGAGTAATATCTATTTAGTTGAAGTTTTCTTTGCAATACATTTCACTCAAACAATATAACATTGAATAAAACCACACTTTAAAGTCTAAGCTTTAACATCAAAGTAATTAATACAATAGATCGTCTGTGAGACACCATATCTACATATCAGAAGCTCAATACCATGCAAACGCAGAGACCTCAATACTTGGTAGACAATACAAAGTGACGGTAACATTTGATGGATCGTTTTTGTGTTTGAATGTGTCATTTTTAGTAGAAAATGAACTCCAAATGTCACAAAAATGGCAAGTTACTAATCCTAATAACAAAAGCAATAATAAAACAGTGTAAATCTGGAAAACAGTGAAAACTCAACATCATTAATTATTCAAGGCCCAATGCATGATGGGAACAACAGTATCAGAAATGTTGCGTTTTATAATTTTGATATTTACGCTTTCATTTCTAAATGCCTGAATTGAGTATATAGAATTTACTTTTTTTAATTCTTGTCTGAACTAACTTTTTCATGTAGAAATTACATTGGGTTTTTTTATGTAGTATTTACTTCCACTCAAAAATGTATCATAAATCCCTTTGGGAAAAAAAAATAATGGGAAGAACACTTCCAGAACCAAGGAGCCTGAAGAATATTATTGCACTCTATTGAACGTTGCGCTATAGAAAACTTCTATCAAAAAGTCTTGACACATTTTTTTTTTAACTTCAGCCACCAGATGGGTTATATATTATTTTTTTAATTAAACATTAACATTACAAGTTTTCTGACACACCTCTGAAATTAGAAAAAGGTCCATTACCTTGTATCAGACTCACTGAGCTAATGGACCAGAGGGCTGTCCTCCTCACTCACACCTCCATCAGGCTGCCTCTGAGCAGACAAGAGTACCCCTTCCTTGCCTCCTCACACAAAGGTTCTTCCTGCTGTGCCCACGAGCATCACAGCATCTCTCAGATACCCTAGCATGGTAGCACCCGGAAATAAAGGAGCCTGCCGGGGTGGTAGACTTCATCCGCTTGTAGAAATGACAGTAGCTAATCATACTGTACAACCACCACTTTATGATTAGCAGAACAAGATGTCCTAAAGGCAAAAGAGAATGAAGGGGTTCACTTCCCCTCCTCTGTGAGTGAATATTAATGTGTTTCCTGTGTGTGTGTGTCAGTATTATATATGCCTGTGCATCTGCATCCTTGTGTGTGACAGAATGTGTGTTGTCTCTTCTGGCCCTAGCTCTCTAGTGTCAAGGTGACCGTGCTGGCTGCCATAGGCCCGGGGCTGCCCTGACAGCTTTAGGAGCGTGTCGGAGATTTGTAGCCATGCACATAACCAATGGAGGTAATAAAAGAATAAATGATGGTTGAAGAGGTTAAAACAAGGGGTGAGATGGTCACCTCCGCTGCTTTTACCACACAGATTCCCCTCATTCAACATCCCACACCCCCATCCAGCCACTCCGCCTTTGGCCTCTGCTGCATGGCATGATGGGAAGAGAGGGTTAATGAGCCCTGGAGGCCATAGGGTCAACGCAGGAGTGGAAATGAGTTAGCCATGCTCAGAGCTATCATTCACAGACCTTTCTCATCTCACTTGCACACACACACCGACTCAATAGCATTTACTTGCATCCCTCAACTGACACACACAGCAACTTCATTAACAGAGCTATAGTGATTTTAGCAGGCTTTGAATGTTGGGATGTTTCCACATTGTTAGCCATAATATAGTGCTTGTTCAGAGACTGCTATATTGTGAGCAGAGAAGCCATATTGCATGTCAATCAGTGAAGATTCTGACGACTTTCTTAATTTGTCAAATGTGCATTTGTCCTTTGTTCCATCTATAGAGTTTTACAGTATTTAAATGTATTTATTTACTTACTTTAACAGAAAAAAATGTATCTGTCCATATTTCACCTAATGTATTTTTTTTGTGCAAAAACTCTTTACACTCATTAATTTTGCATTTAAACTGTTACAAATTTTTATTCAAAAACTTTACATTTAGAGTCAAGATGTTATGGTGTAATAACTTCAATAATAACATCACTGATGCTTATAGTTATTAAGGCCATAACATTATTAATTATTATTAATTTCCAGAATATTGCCTGATGTCCAGAATTTTTGGTTTCCATTTTGGACAAACATTTTTAATTGAATGCACTAGTTGTTGGCTATTATGATATATTTTTCTTCATCTAGTCAAACAATTTCAACTTATAGTAGATGGAGGCCATCCATGATGTTTCACAATCTGACAGCCTTGTTAAACGTCTGTAATTAGGCCAGTTTAGACACAAAGGACAGTCAAAATACAACTCCATTTCAGAGCTTTAGAAGTAGAGTTTGGTGTCAGGAAATCTCCCTCTCTGTACATGTCTCCTTTTCTCATTTTCCTTTAGCGCAGCTTCTCTGCAGGTTCTTTGTCACCCTACCTGTCGATACTCAGGAGGGATGGTGTGTCAAGCTGGGAAGGGTCCCTGTATTAATATACACTGGAGGTTACCCAGCACCCCCGGGGCCTTGTGTACTGGGGCCCTCTGTGCACCGTCGGCTGACAGAGTGCTCTTTAATACCCAATCGACAGTATCGACGTCTCCCCCCGACACAAGGCCCACAGAGCTTGCGGAACCACCCACTGTGTATGATTTTATTGATCCAGAGCCCTGAGACCCAGGCCCTGTTGACATGCACAGTTTCACTGCTCTATAATGGACAGATTAAGAAGGGGATTACAACACAGGGGGCAGATCAGCGGGCCCAGCAGGGCAACACACTACCTCATCTGATGAGCAGATGAACATGTGATATTGGGATCCCCCTAGCATGACTTCATGTTTGATTACAAGTCTTCTTTTTAATGTTATTTTTGGGGTTTTGATTTATTGATCAGACATAGTCTTGGGAGAGTGAGGCGTCACAGTCAGATTCAAACCTGCGTCATCTTAACGTGAGTGCTAGAGCTCAATAACCAAAGTGTCATGGCTCTACTTGGGATTGGTAAGATTTTTAATGTTAAAAAAAAAGTCTCTTATGCTCACCAAGGCTGCATTTATTTGATTCAAAATACTAAAAAAGAGTAATATTGTAATATATATATATGTGTGTGTGTGTATATATATATATATATATATATATATATATATATATATACATATATATATATATATATATATATATATGTTATTCAGCAAGAATGTGTTAAATTGATCAAAAGTTACAGTAAAGAGATGTACTGTAAAATGTTACTCAAGATTATATTTCAAATACCGGTAAATGAAATGGAACTTTCTATTCATCAAAGAATCCTGAAAAAAAAATCCATAATAATTAAATGTTTTTTTGCACATCAAATCAGCATATTAGAATGATTGCTGAAGGATAATGTGACACTGTAATGATGTCATAAGAATATGTGCATGCATCATAGGAATAAATTGTATTTATATAAAATATATGGATATAAAATATATTCAAATAGAAGCAGTTATTTTAAAGTGTTATAATATTTAACAATATTACTGTTTTTTTGTTTGTTTGTTTGTTTTTTTTAATCAAGTAAATGCTGCCTTGGTGACACTTTTTTTAAAAACATAAAAAAATCTTACCGATCACAAACCCTTGAACGGAAGTGTATATCTAAGCCTACAGAAAATGAAGAATTTTTAAGCTTGCTTTTTTAAAAATACTGTGTATTCTGCCATACTACAAAATTTTTCAGACACTATAGGAAGTTGATTTCGAGAATAAACTTGTAATATTTTGAGAATAATCTCATAGGTATTTTTTTTCCACTTTTCACTTTACATGTTTTACAAGAATGTCCCCTTTCCATTTATCATCAAACTATTACTATTTTATTACCATAATGTTACTAAATTCTATAAATCTAAAAATATTATTCCACATATTGTAATACTACTAACTTCAATCTCAAAATACATTATTCTCATAGTTTTTATTTTATTTAATATCAAGAAATATCAAACTTTTTTAAAAATGCTTACTTAAAATTAATTTAATCTCATAATGCTACACATTTTTTTCTCTAATTCAGATTTTATTTTCAAAAGATTTCTAAAGTAATCTCATAATGTTATTATGAATTAAAAAAAATTAGAAGGAAGTAGTAATATTACAAAAATAAAGTACTATTTTGAGGAGAAAGTTATCATTGCACTGTGGTGTTAATCTCCTGTGCCGTTTTCCTTATCTTATAAATGCATTGGCTTGGATTGGCATGGCATCAACTCTTATGCTCTCAGGGCATGAGTTGAGCTGGAAAGTTTGGACTGGACTCTTCGGTGTGATTGATTGGCTGTGCTGATGGTGTGTGGCTCCCCACCGCTGCAGGCATATGGAGGCTGCATGTCCGAGCAGCTGTGCTCTCAGGGCGGCACTGAGAGGGCACTAGGGCACTAACACCACCATCACACACCACCGCCCCAATGACCCCACCGGAGAGCGCCACCCTTCCACTTTGAAGCCTGTGTGGCATCTCTGCTTCTCACAACTTCCATCAATAATCTCAGTGCTACAAAAAAAGAATAAATAACTTTGACCGACACTTAAAGGCTTAGTTGACTCAAAAATTAAAACTGTCACAATGTTTTCACGCTCATGTCATTTCAAACCTGACTTTCGTGTGTTTTGTGTTAATTTTTGTCCATACTATGAAAGTCAGTAAATGGTCCAGTTTTGTTTTAGATCTCACTGACTTTCATTTTACACTGTAAAAAATAAAATTAGTGAAATTGATGAAAATGGTTTCCAGAACTTAAAGGGTTAGTTCACGCAAAAATGAAAATGATGTCATTAATGACTCACCCTTATGTTGTTCCAAGCCCGTAAGACCTCAGTTCATCTTCAGAACTCAGTTTAAGGTATTTTAGATTTAGTCCGAAGAGCTTTCTGTCCCTCCCTTGAAAATGTATGTAATGTCTCCTTGTCCAGAAAGGAAATAAATATATCATCAAAGTACACTGTAAAAAATATCCGTGATTTTATTGGTAAAATACTGTAAAAATGCTACAGTGCAAAACTATTAATTGGTAAACAGAAAGTTTCCGTACTATACATAAATAACTGTGATAAAATTTTACAGTAAAAAACATTAAATTTACAGTTTTTGAAAGTGAAAAAGAACAAATCGTTGTATAATTTACAGTGAAAAACCCCAAAAAATTGACATTCCCACAATTCCCCGTGTGACACTTCACATTTCACACTCATGTATTTTTGTTGAAATAACTATGGTTCCTCATAGTTTTGTTTTTTCTTAATCAGTTATGTACATTAGGGTTTTATGTTACATTTAATGTTGTTAAATTAATGTTTATTGCATTTTTTTTGTTACCATGATGGTGCTTAATGTTTGTGTGAATGACATTGTGCAGCTTCTTTAAATAAGTATTGCTTTATGCAAGTAGGCTATTCACTTGAAATAAGCTGTGATTGCTCTTGTAACTTTCATCACTCCTGTGATGATTGTTGGTTGTCAGTGCATTACAATTGTCTCAAACGTATATCAATACGTCAATAAGTTGGTAAATCCACATTTTATCAGAAAATAGAATACGGTTTATTGCTGTAAATTTTAATATAATCTGTAAAACCATTAACGCTCCTACCTTTTTAAAAGGTAAAGTTCTGGCAACCACAGCTGCCGTTTTTTTACCGTAAAATTTACGGTTTATTTTTTACAGTGTAGTCCAGGTGACATCAGTGAGTTAGTTAGAATTTTTGAAGCATCCCAAATACATTTTGGTCCAAAAATAACAAAAACCTACAACTTTATTCAGCATTGTATTCAGCGTTTACTTTAGCATATAGTTTCCTTTACAATTATTTGGCAATTACAATGTGAACAAAAACATCTCACAAAATATCTTTGAGTTCCACAGAATAAATAAAGTTCTGCATGTTTAGAATGACAGTAAAATGATGACAGAAGAATTTTCATTTTTGGGTGAACTATCCCTTTCAATTATCTTTTAAGGTTTCAGTAGAAGTCCAAGTCACCATTGTGAAAATGCATATGAAGCTGCCAATTGCTCATGCCAAAGACCCTAATAAGTGTCTGCTGGAATTTGTGCCTGCTAAGGTACCTTACAACTTACGGCAGATTCTGGCAGAGCGCCCTGGTCATGATGCTGCCCAGCAGCTCAACCGGCCCTCTGCCCATTCATCACTCTCCATTCGGGGCCTCGCCGCCCTCCTGGCCCTTGCATTTTTACCATGCCATTAAAATGCTTGTCAGCTCATTCAAGGATAGAAAATTGTTGCAAACAAAAGGATCCAGAATTCGGCTTACACGGGAGAAAAAAGTGCCGCTTCAGACCAACTCGCTCCTGGGATCTGTGAGCATTTCTGCACTGAATGCACGAGTCTAAAGCTCTTAGGGATGCAGTGTAGATCCAAGGACATGGGCGCAGGAGAATGTGTGTTGAACAATACTGCACGTCCATCTGAATGACCTTCAGTAATGGTCAGTCCTTTCAGCATGCCTTCATATTGTTTTATGATGAGGGAAAAAAATCAGTCGTGGTCAAGGATTTCCGACCTGCATGCACATTCTTTCACAATGGACCTCATACGCACACAATCTTGATGTATGTGCTCTTCGCAGGCTGCATTAAACACCCTAAAATCTCCTAGCTTAAATTAGTTTTCTGTGGTTTCAAGGATATCTCTCTTTTCTTCTTTTTTTAAATCATCATTTTTATTTATTTCTCCCCAATTTTACCTATCATCCATATCACCTATCAGACAAATGCTGCAGCAAGCATCTTCCTAAATGAGAGTGACTTCATATTTTAATTTAGCGTTTGCTGTTAAAAGTGCGCATGAGGGAGAGAGTAAGAAGAAGTGGGGGGAAGTAAAAAGGTGATGATTTGTGGCGATAAGTTCAGAGCACAGATCCACAAGGTTAAAAGTTAAAGTAATTCATTACGGCAGATAGTGGTGTGATATTCTTCATTCTGACGCCCGGCACAAGCCGCCCAATCATGGCCATTGGCCTGGAATCCGGATGCAGAGATAATGGCAGAATTGATGGTCATATTTTACAGTGGGTCGTGGCAGAGCAGAGTGTTGAACATTGTAATTACAAGTTTGGTGGAGGGGAGAGATGGAAGAGAGGTGTGGGGAGGGGAATGAAAGGTCTTTGTCTGGCCTTAGACAAGCAGGCAGCTTAATTGAATGGTAACCTCTGGAAGTGTTGTGCTGACGCAGCCATGAGAGAAAGAGCGAGAGAGTGAGATGGGAAGTGCTGAGTATGGCTTTTCAGGGTGTTCACTCGTCTGTTTGCTTGTCTTGTGCTGCCCATGTGTCGGGCACAGGGCCTGTGGTCTGCACATCAACAGTGCATGCACAAGACACATAAAACTTGTCTGTTTATACATGAATTAGGTGTTTGCTGAGATATTGTAGTTCTTATTAAAATAATATCGAAAATAGTAAAACATTGAAATGGATCATAATTCAAATCAATATTAAAATCGATTTACTTGGCCATCTTGAAATTTTTTATATAATTTAGACAAACATATGTCTTTGTTATGAGTTTTTTTCATCCATGCATCATTTTTTAGTGCTTCTTGCACAACATTAGTATTAGCTGGGTTTTCAACCAAACGTAAAGCGAAATGTTTAAAAAACAAACAAATGGAAATTACGTGCGTTTCCATCAAGTTGTTTGAGCGGATGACGTTGGTATTGGTAACACTGTAAAAAAATATTGTTGGTTTAACTTAAAAAAGTAAGTAACCTGGTTGCATTAAAAGTTCATTGAACTGGAAAAAGTGAGTTAACACTATGAAGGAGAATGATTTAATCATCAGAAACTCGTTATTATATATTATCCGAACTAAATAATTATTTAAGTTGATTTGACAAAAAAAAAAAATTAAAAATGGATTATTCATGGTATCCACAAAAATATCAATAACATTTTTTAACACATTGCTGTTTTTTGATGAAATACATACAGCCTTGGTGAGCTTAAGATACTTTTTGCAAAAGCTTAATAGTGCCCGACCCAAAACCCAATTGAATTTATATAGTCTGAAATTCAATCTTTATATTTCACACATACACTCTCAGAAAAAAAGGTACAAAAGCTGTCACATGGGCTGTACCTTTTCAAAAGGTACACTTTTGTACCCAAAGACTGCAGATATTGGTACCTTAGTGGTGCATATTAGGACCTAAAATGTACATATTAGCACCTGAAACGTACATATTAACACCTAAAATGTACATATTAGTACCTAAATGTAAATATTACCACCTAAAATGTACATATTAGGACCTAAAATTGACATATTAGCATCTAAAATGTACATATCAGCACCTAAAATGTACATATTAACACTTAAAATGTACATATTAGCACCTAAAATGGACATATTAGCACCTAAAATGTACACATTAACACTTAACATGGACAAAAGTTTTGAAAAGGTACAGCCCCAGTGACCGCTTTTGTACCTTTTTTCTGAGAGTGTACTGTAGTAGTTCATCAACAAAAAAAACTAGAAAATTGTCTCAGGGTGGTCATACAGTATGATCATAGTTACTAAAAATAAATAATAGGAGGACTAAAAAGTATATTTCTCTTTAAAGAGATAAATGGCTGCACTCTTTAAAAGACTCTTGATGAAGGTAATCAAGGCACTTCTCTCTTCATTTTCTTATCTCTTACAACCACACTTACAACCACAGCTGAAATGACCCTGTAAAGTTGAGTCTCCCACTCCAACGCCACAACACTGTCCCCTGACACCACCTCATGTGCCCCAGAACCCCTCTCTTGGACACCAGTGACCTTCCAACCCTCTGCTGTATCACACCGCTGGCCTGGACTCCACAAACTAGGCTCTCAATGTCCTCATGTCCCCTCGCCTCTCTTCCTCTTTCTATGTATTTTCTACTTGTCCCCTTCTCCTATTTTTTACCCACAGTCCAGCTGAATGGATTGCAGACTCATCATAGTCCTCGTTTTAGAATTTTCCTCTTTAATTTTCTTCATCTCCTGTCTATCCATTTTTCCCCTTTATCCCATAATCTATTTCCTTCTCTCCCGGACAGTTTCTTTTCCAATGTTCTGCTATAATAGCAGAAGGGAGAGCCTGCAGTTATAACAACAGGGGCAATTTAGTCCTGTATGGGATATTTTGTGTGTGTGTGTGTGTGTGTGTGTCTCATGTACACATACATAGACACTGTTCTGGGTCAGCACAAACACTGCACTGGTCTTGATGAGCCAATTTCATTTAATCTCCAGATACTCATTTCCCTTTAATGAAAAACACAACAATTACCCCAATGTTCTGAATAGTCTGTATTGGTTCAGGTAATGCATTTTTTTATTTTATTTTTTAGGAGGGCAAGGTAGAAATGGACACTGTCTCTTTTTTTTTGTAAGAAACTAGTTAAGACAAAAGCCCTAGACAAAAGTATTTGTTGTTTCATGTAAAATGGTTTCAATTAGTTTCTTTGCTTTCTTTGCTTATTTAACCACAATTGCATTTCTCTATGTTTGGAATATTCTACACTTTTTTTGCATCGCAAAAAGTCAAGCTATTTAATAAAGTGATTTTAAAGTGCTTGATTTTAAAGGCTTGTCTGAAGGATAAAATCACTGGTTCCCTTTAAGTCGATAACGTTAGGACGTAGTCAACGGTTGACTGAATGGGGATCCTGTCAGAAAGCCTATGTTCTTCGAGTCCTATTGAACGAGCCAATGTACTGTAATTGGCGTGCGTGATTCGCATTACACACTCCGCCCCGCGCGTGGGTATAAATACGGAAGTGGATGCATGCACTTTGCTTCAAGGGTGCACTTATTTATAAAATACTGTAATATTGTAATGTATTATTTTGATGCAATTATATTTTAAAATGTAATTTGAATTTCATTAATTAATCCAGTCTTTAGTGTCACAAGATCCTTTAGAAATCATTCTAATTTACTAATTTGGTGATCCATTTCAAGAAACATTTCTTTTTATTATTAATGTTGAAAACATTTTTGCTGCTTACAACTAATATAATAAAATAAAATGGATTCATAAATGCCTTATATTTTGTTTTATCAATTTCATTTTTTTATATTATCTGTTATGCACCTTTTAAGCCAAAGCAATTTCATATTTGGGAATTTTGTTCATCGACAATGAAAATAAAACACTTTGATTCTCAAACAACAAGAAATGTTTGAATGACTTTGACGCACATGTAGGTTTAGCTAGCTAACATACCCTTGTATTTTAACTAAATAGCTACCATAACATATGAAAGAGAACTTATCCGACAGTGTAAGAGCATGACAAGGCTGTGCTGGTTGCATTTGAGGGACAGGACATGGGCTTTCTCAGATTTCACTTGAGACCGGTAAGCATTAGCCTTGATAGTTGTCTCCTTCATTTCGTATTTTTATATTTTGAATATATCCCTCCACTGCATATAACCCCTTTTGCCTCGATCTGGAAGAGATCGAGAGATATTGCTCCAAAAAAGGTCACTGACACGCATGGGTAGACCTCTTCCCGTCATGGCAATCTGTCGTGCTGGTCGTGTTTGACCATTTGTTTGTCGGACGTAGCAACAGTAACTAAGGGCAGTGGGGCTCGGCGAAAGGCTAATTGCATCTAATGGTGCCTTGAAGTGTTCCTCTGCAGGCAGTTCATTGGATTTTGGAATGGAGCTAATCATACTGTCATTTGTTCATCATCTTAAGGTTTGCTGAAATTCTCCATGATGCCGTTGCCATGGAGACCAGATCTGTTGATGCCTCTGTCATTAGTCTCAGCTGACCCGCCAAACCTGGACCACACTAACCTTAACCTAACAACCTCCTTTGTAATGCACTGCCACTTTGCATCACTGTAATGGACTTCTAAAGGACCCTTTGACTTGGTCAGGTGCTGAAGATAATGCCAAGAACATAAATAGATGGTCAAGAGAAGGCTTTCTGGATGGTAGATGCTCATAATGGCTCATTTGTCGTCATGATTTTATTCACACTCAAAGGACTTCGTCATAGGTCATGTTTACACCTGGTTTTAAGAAGCAATTTCTTCAATCCGATAACAAGTGGCCTAAATACACCCTAAATAGGTGTAAAACGTTTTACAGGGTCTAAAACGTTTCAAGCTTGTCCATTATCAACCACTTCCATAGATAGTCGAAAACGCATTTAACTGGATTGTTTTTGTAGTGTAGATGCTCATGTGCTTTGAACAGCCACAAAAATACCACTTACTCTCCATCTACTGACCTAATGAATAAACAGGTAGTGTGTTAGCCAGATGGGATTTAAACTTTGTTTTGGTTTGGTTTGAAACACTCACTCACAGTGTTTAACGTGATCTTGCGGCTGTCAGAGCATAAATAAAAGCTGCCGCTCTCCCTATGTTTTCCCGTCGTCTCCTTTCGCGTTTATATGTAGATTGAAAGATCTGAAAATGGCAATACATTTACCCATAAAAAAATAAATCAATCAAGACAGAAGTTGCCGAAAGTGGACAAAAGAGAGGAATTAAAACACCAAGTGTAAATGGAAATGTCTCTCTCTCGACTACTCGTGATCCAATCTACTGAACCGCATACCATATCTTAAAGGGATACTCCACTTTTTTGGGAAATAGGCTCATTTTACCACTCTCCCAGAGTTAAACAGTTGGGTTTTTACCATTTTCAAATGTATTCAATTGATTTTCTGATAATTAGAAGAATATTAGTAAACAGACAATTTCTGGTCTCATTGACTTCCATTGTAAATTTTTTTCCTACTATAATATATGGAAGTCAATTAGACCAGAAACTGTCTGGTTACTTAATACCATATCTCCAGCAGTCTTTGTTTGTTAAATGTTATAAATAAATTACACTTTTCATTTATAGGGTCAAATTAAGGCCTAAAAATATCTCACGCAAGACATTATCTGCGCTCGTTGTCTTTTGACTTCCGGTCTGTATTTTGACAGTGATCTTGCAGGGGTATGAATGAACTGCTCGTAAAAAATTTCCAGGTCGACATTTGTTTACGTCTGCTTTACAATGCTTATGATAAACATTACAGTGCTCATGATAACTTTTGTTAACTCTACAATAAGTAAATCCACTTCACCAGCTAATTACTCCTCGCCATAGAAATACACAGAGCGACCGCGAAACCGGAAGTTCAAAGACAATATTCTAAAGATGACCGCGCCCACGTTTCTCTGGCGCATAGTTATGTGATTTTATTTTCTACTTCACTTTATTTTCTAGCATAAAACAACAGTTAGCTAAACAGTGTTGCAAGCAACATTGTTGTAGATTTGTACTAAAGTATGCTGCCACTCAAAATTAAATAAAAATTAAATCAAACATCAAAAATGAAATGTACAAAAAAACATCAACATAAAACATGAATAAAATAACAAATTAAACGAAATACCACGCCACATAAATTATGACAAAAACAGTTAATCATATTTATGGAAATATTTCTGTTTCTCTCCCATTACTTGTGTGTTTTGGACAGTGGTGTGACAACGGCACAGGAAGAGAAAGAATTTGTGTGTGAGTGCGTGTGTTTGAGACAGCGTGTCAGATCACGCTTTAATGGCTTTTTAAACGGAGACAGCTAGGTGTCAAACATGCCACTGTTTAATTAATTTTGTTTGTCCTGTGAGGCTTTTGATAGTCACGGGCTGCAGGGTCTCCCCGTTGTGTAGAAAAGACAGAATGAAGGAAGGAACTGTTGCATACTGGGAATGTGGCTGTCTGCAGGGTCACGGCCCTCGTAGTGCAGTGCAAATAACCAGCAGAGTGAGAGTTCATGTCATGAAACTCTCTCAAATACATTTTATTCCTTAAAATGACTATGGAAAGGCATAATTTGTTTGCAGATGCCACTTGTTTTGATATTTTTGATATGTATGCATTGCAGTGTTATTTTATGAGTGCAAGCATCCTAAAGTGCGCATTTGTGATTTGATGCAGCGCTGAATTGTTTGTGTTTGGTTGTAGCATGTTTGCGCTCAGTGAATGCAGGTGCACTTTGTGTGTGTGTTTGCAAGTGTACCTAAGCCACGCTGCATTCTGTTTGTGTGTGTTTTGTGTGGGTATTTGCATGAAGACAGAACAGACTACAAGATCTGGTTTCTCTGGCGCTGTTTGATTATTCATAGAAAATTGTATTGGGGGGCTTGTGGAAGTGGGGAGGGGAGGTGTGGGGTAAATAAATAATAAACAATCACAGCACCCCTCACTGCACACACCATGAGGAGCCAATCGCTGTGTCGGCCAAACAACTTGGAAATTGTGTGTAATGAGTAGGAAAAGATTAGACGCAGCTCTTGCTAGCCTGTAAATTGACATTAGTAAAAGAAAACTCTTTACCAGGCTGGCTCGGAGCGCTAATTTAGTCCATAAGAAGAGAGGGTAAAAGGAAATAAGCTTTAAAAAAAGAAAATAAGGGAAAAACAAACACGCAAAAAAAAGAGTGTGCAATTTAGATGCAATGTGTCCTGTCTTGTCTTGACTTTACTTCCATCTTATTACGTTATTTGGCAGAATGCAGAATCAGATTAGCTGTGAAGAGGAGCAGATTGCTGTGTTGTTTTGGCATGGTGTTATTTGTGAGGGTTGCCTCTGCCTGTGACCCAAACAGAGGAGAAGTCATGCATGAAATGCAGTGGAAATGAACACCCAGGTCCCTGCATGGCGCCGCTGCAAGTGCTTTAAAGTGAGTGTTCCTGCTCAACCGCTGCACAGGTGCTCTGCTCACAGCGTCATGGTGCATTGACTTACTCTCCCATTGTCTGACTGAAAGTATTTATAGAAAGAGTAAGCTCTGTTCTAAAACCTAGTGAGTTGCCTTGTTGCCTGTTGCCTACTGCCTACACAAGCAGCATTGCTCATTTGTAACCTCATAAGTGATATGGAACACTCTACATTAGTAACTTGTTTAAATCACGCCAAGGACAAGAACTTTCACTTGAATCATTTCAGAGAAGTTTGGCATTAGAATGTTGCTAAGCTAACATTATATTACTCTAGTAAGCCTATCTAGGTAAATATCACAAGTATAATAATTCATTGTGGCGTGCAGGACAAGGCCGAGTTGGCATGAGTGATAGTGAATGTGTGACACAATTTAAAATAACTGTTTTCTATTTTTAGAATTATATTTAATTGAATTGACACATTTATTATTGGATCATCATGATTTCAAGACTGGTCATGAGATTAATCATGACTGTTGTGAGTAGACTTTCCAAATTAACTTTGTTTGCCTTTGTGTCATGTCAATATAAATTGTGATTATTTAATTTTAGAAACAATATGTTGTCTTCATATATGAGTCTGTATATGCATGGAAACATTTATAAAAGCTACACTGTGTAACTCTTTCAGTTTATTCTTAGCTAAAAACACTTAGTTCTTTCAAAAATATATGTGCACATTAATGTATATTTACTTCGTTCAAGTAATAAAATATTCTTGTGAGAGTATAATATGCCATTGAAAATACATACGGGGTAAGGGTTTCTAATGTCGGTCGCCATGTTGACCCTCCATCTTGAAAGTACATTAGCCAAAGAGGGACATACCTGTTAATTCAAACTTCGCATTTCGCGATTACGTTTGAGTTAACACTCATGCACGAGGTCGAACTGGAAGCCATTTTAATCTTGGACTACATTGGCCACCGTAGGAGTTAAAACGAAATCGGAATTGAGAGGAACAGAAACTAATATTCACTGGATGGTCATATACCTTTTCACCACTAGATGAGGGTAAAAATCACACAGTGTAGCTTTAATGTCCCATGCAAGTATTTGGGCATCCTTGACATTAAAAAGTACCCCTGGTCTAGAATATCAAGATGTCCGTCAGGCCATTCCTGGTTGAGGAAAAATAAGGTTTTGAAAGGGTTAATATGAGTGGTTTCGAGCGGTTAGACTGCGAGAGAAATTGTGTGTAAAATGTTGAAGATTTGAGCTGCATGTATGTGAGGAAGAGAGAGGCTCCAGGGCAGATACTGTGCTACAGTCATTACCGTTTCCACACTGGGCTCCGTCGTTACTGAAAATTTCTGTTTGCTTTAATCTTTTGAAAGCGACTACGCCAGCAGCAACTCTGGTAATGAATGCTATGACAGACTACGTGAGGCTGAGGCTTCTCGCAGAGAAAGAAGAAGGCACCAGCAGCGAGGATGGTCAAAACTCCCCTCCCTTTGCCATTTTCTTCCACTTTCTAAAAAGACGTGATGTCGGACCGCTGAAAAGGGTTCATGTTTTCCCAAGCAGTTGAAGGAGTAAACATCCAGTGATCCCAGAGTCCCGTCGGCACCCACAGCAATACTTGTATCTAGGCAGTCGGAATAATAACAGTTTTCATAATGGCGATAATAGCAGACAATTACAAACGATAGAGGAGGAAAAACATGGGGTTGGGATAGGGGGGAGGCAGAGAGAGTATAGATTTCACTTGTGTTCGCGCAACACAAAGGATTGCATAATTTGGACCCTTTTCTTCCTCTCTCCATTTACCTCCATCTCTCCTTTCTCCCCCGTTTTCTCTCTCTTACAACCCTCCCCAACTCTTTCTGGCTAATTTAAAATTTGTCAAACCAGGGCGTCTTCTGGATCGCTGGCCTTTGATATTTTGCGCACTCCATTTGCTACAAACAAGCCGCAGGCCCTGGTTCCTGCTGACTGCTGCAGAAGAGCCTCGGCTCCATTTATCTTGCCCCGGCCGCTGAATGCTTACTCATTAGAGAGGGCCTCACCAGGTTAACCCTCCCATCTCCAACAGCATCCCGCTAGCATCTCCCCCAACAAACACTATCATTGCTAAGACACATGCACACATGGATGCACACAAACAGTCCACCGGTAACCACACACCCAGAGGCAAGCAAAGGTCTTTAAGGGGCTGTTTTACACCTGGCCACTTCATTAGCTATCCGATGGTGAAAAGAGCAGGTGTAAATGCCCTCCGAAATGCATTCGAGACGGATTTCAGTAAGTAAGACGCAGAGGCTTAACACGCAATCATCTTCATTAAAAGTAAAGAAACTAAATGATCTTACCAGGGCTGTTGCCCCTCTCTCTTTTTGCTCTCTTTGATTTTGAAATTAGCCGTTGATCAATAAAATGCAGCTCTGTTGTTTTCGGTGACGATGCACTCCATTAAATCTGCATATAATATCTGAATTATATCTGTTTTGTAAAAAAACATTTGTAAATGGAATGTAAATAGAATGTAAATGGAATGTAAATGGAATCGTTTTGATAAATCATATAACTATTCGAATCTGAGACGCATGAAGTGACCAGGTGTAAACTAACACAGTCTCATCCCAATTCGTCATATAACTGACGTTTTGGGACGTCTTTTGACCATTCGTCAATATACGACTTTTTAGGCTCCCTTAGACGTCGATAGATGACGATCCTCAGGTCGTCATACAACTGACGCTTTACCTTTAACGTCAGTTAGGTGACGAGTTGGGTTTAGGGTTAGCTTTAGGTCTGGGGTAGAGTTAGGATCCCATCAGCGTCATCTACCGACGTTTAAGTGGGCCCTAAAAAGTCGTATATTGACGAATGGTCAAAAGATGTCCCAAAACGTCAGTTATATGACGAATTGGGATGAGACTGCGCTGTGTAAACAGACCCTAAATGGACACACCATAACTTATTTAGATTCGTTTACTGATGCTCCTCATGCCACTGAGAGCCAAGTGCTGGTGAGGATACCATTTTTTGTGTTAATGGCAGGTAATTTTTTTCACTGTGTTTGGGGTGTTTTTGTGTTATGTAATTGCAAAAAAAAAAAATAATAATAATAATAAAAAGTATTCTTATAGGGAATGTTCTGAATATTAAAGATATTTGTACATTGTAAAAATATATATATATATATTGTTGTTATCACTTTTGTCAAATCAACTTAAATAATTTATTTAGTTCAAATAACTTATTATTTTAAGTTTCTGATGATTAAATCAATCTCCTTCATTGTATTAACTATTTTTTCCAGTTCAATCGACTTAAAATTTTAAGGCAACCAGGTTACTTACTTTTTTTAAGTTTAATCAACAATATTTTTACAGGTTTGCATTGTAATACTTTTAATGAGGTTTAATTTGTTACCATTAGTTAACTTTATACAATACACATATTTCTGCAGCATTTATTAATCTTAATGTTAATTGCAACAAAATCAAAATATGCATCTGTGAACAAGCATGACCAAACATAAACTATTGATTTTTTTTACCAACATTAAATAACAAAGATTAATACATGATGTGTATTTGCTTATTTCTAGTAGTTCATGTTAGCTAATGTTAACAACTGAGACCTTAGTTACACATTTAACATCTGTAATGTAACATTTCTGAGTGAAACATCTGGATTTGATTGGATCAGGGACCCAGACGGTGGTAGTTAAAATTCAATATTGTAGAACTTCTGAAAATAATATTTTTTATTTTATTTTACTTAAATTTAATTGAATTTTAATCAAATGAAATATGTCATGTAGAATTAAACCAGGAACACGGTAGTTTTTTTTAAAAATTATTTTAAATTATTTTTAATATTTGTAATATTTTAAATTATTTTAAATTAAACAGTAATTTGACTTAGTTATCTGTTCATGTACATAATATATATATATATATATATATATATATATATATATATATATATATATATATATATATATACATATATATATATATATATATATATATATGTATATATGTATATATATATATATATATATATATATATATATATATATGTACATATATATATATATATATATATATATATATATATATATATATATATTATCACACACACATTTGTGTGTGTGACTGAGTATAGTGTGTGAGTATCTTTGTGTATATGGCTTGAACTGGCTCATCTCCTCCATGTGGTGTCTGTAACCCTTTAGAGGTCCTTCCCGGGGAAACGTGTCAATCTCGTTGTCCGCAGATCAATCAGCGGCTGATTATGCTCTTCATTCTCCAGCAATTGATTTTATTCTCAGCTGAAAATAGGCATCTGCTGTCAGGCCTGTGTGTACGACGGACTGTGTGCGGGCTGACGGATTGCTTTTGACAGAGATCAATCTCACAGCTGATGGGCCAGGGATTCTGGGAGCTGACAGCCTGCTTCGCATAACAGCGAGACGGCCTCATCGACACCAATGCTGATAGCAAACATACACGCACACTGTTACTGATAGTACACTTTTTCTCTTTCCCTTCTTTTCCTCCCCCTCCCTTCTCATGCACATGCTTTTGCAATGCCTGATTTCAGTATGCACACTGTCTAAATCATGTGTGTAGTGTCCATACCTTAAATCACAGCTCATAGACACTGTATCTTAACCAAAATAACCAAGAGAGAGTAAGAGAGAGCAGAGTTTTGTGTGACAGTATGACTGCGCCTCTGAGCCCCAGTGGGTCCAAGTGAAGGACTGCCTCCAACTAGAAGATCTCCCAATGAAGGGCCCTCTTCCTGCCTCCTAATTCATAATTATTTCAAGTGATCCTCAGGCCTGAGGTCATTTAAGTAATTACTGAGCCGATTAGATACTTAAAGGGCATTTAAGTATCTAACATGCCACAAGCCCAAGGGGTGTGTTTGGTTGGGACGAACACGGGTTAGCCTATGTGCTGACGAGGCATCTCAACACCTTCAGGGTTCTTAACAATACACTGATTTTGTATTAAATCATTTTTATTTAGACATGTTTCCAGTCCCAAATGTATCTTGTGTCCCCTGACTCTACTTCATTTTTTTGTATGTTTGAGATATTTTCCTCATGATAACTTTTTACTGCTCTACGCACTGTACATTATGGGAATTTAGGTCTTACTCTTATTTTGGGGACATTTGATTAACATCAATATTTGTAAAACCTGACCCTACACACAAAAAATAAAAATGTTCACCCTGCATTTCCTGCTCCTTCTCACTCTCACTAAGTCAAAAGTGCCTCTTGAAAAGCGCAGGCAATCTTTACAGGTGAGACGTTGTAAACAGAGCAGAAGATAGACATTGACATATTTGTAAAAATCTTCTTGAGTAGGCCGACAAGCTCGTTCGGTTCAGACTCATGTGATGAACCATCATTGGAGTGATCAGGTCATGATCACACAGTATGTATGCCCATGTCTGCACAAATCTCTCGTCAATATCAAACAGTCTCTTAGCTTATGTCCTGTGCATCATATGATAATTGCACCTGTTTCTGTCTGACTGTGATCCCTTGCTGATTTCATGTCTTCTCAATTTAGAATTGTTTTGAGAATAACTAGAATACCAATTCAATTGTAGAGTTTGATTTCATGTTCAAATTGCAATTTAATCCAGGATTGCAATTTGAATGTAAGGGAATAGAATAAAATGAATCAAAATTCATGTAACTATTTTTTAACTAGAAAAACAACATTTTTGAAAGATGCCTTTAATGGAAATGGCCTTAAAGTTCGAAGGTTTAAGATAGATAGTATATAGATAGATATGAATTGCAATTCATAAAAAAAAAATTCTACTTGTTATTCCATTCATTCAAATCAAGTTTACTTTTAAACCTAACCCAGGGTTTTTCAGTGCGTACCATATACACGCAAAAAACATATTTGGCATATAAATGCCACGAGAAATGACACTCGTGGTATCAGATCACATCTTCAGTAGAGACTGTGTTGGAATATCATATTCCAGGAGATTCTGCCATCCATCTATTATTAGTTGATCATGACTAAGTTAAGTACCTTTAGTACCTTTATTTATCTGAGATTGTATGCAGAATGTAAGCTTAAAATACTCAGTTAAAAACTTAAGAAGCTGGTAAATAGCCTGTAAGGGGTGTTTTTTTCTCTCTAGACCAGTGGTTCAGGACCTGTCACTGAGAGTGCATCATGCAATTCTTGCTCCTCGGCAAACTCTGAACCTCCCAACCGCGTGCACACTAGTGAAGCCTTTTAATTATCTCCTGATTACCTGTTATATCACCTTAGCTAATGGAGAGCGCACCCAGGGGAGACATCCAATCAAACTCTCATCACACACAATGGGCTTCTTCAAGACGAGAGAAGTATTTTAGTCATCTGAGAGATTCACGCTGGAAATATCCATCTATTTATTCATTCATATACCAAATTACAGACCCCCCTCCTGTCTGCGCTCATCGAGCCCTTTTACTCTCTGATTGATCAGAGTGATAAGGATACATCGCCTGCCCAAAGCAATAGAGATCTCGCTTAGAGACCGGCCTATAGATGGGTAATTTTGAGTGTAAATGGACGTCTGGGCAGCGAGGTTGTTGTACCGCTATTTATCAGAGAACCTGACCGGACTCAAACTTTAGCTTTTGGATATCCAATGTGTTATGTTCATCTGGTTATGGTTTTCTGTGTGTGCATGCAGTGAGAAAATGCTCTGATGTTTTTTTTTTCCTTTGCTCCCTCAATCATCTTAAAGGAGCATTAAATCTGCTGTGCACTCGTCTTTTTTGGAGGAGTAAGAAGTAGGAGCGACACAGATTGACCTGAATACGTTCCAGAGGAGAGGTTGGCATGAAAACACCATTGCTGAACTGCAAGAAGGCGGGAACGAGGACGATGCAAGTGTTACATAAACAGACTTGACTGTAATTCATTACTGTAAAAAGAAAACGTTGCGCTGCATTGTGCAATTATTGTGCAAAGAGTTGCATTTTTAACATTATAATGACCAGTGTTCCAACTAGGACCTTAGACTTTTATATTCTTTTAATTCATTTTCTTCCAACCAGTGTTTAAGCATTGCAGAACACAACTGGGTCACTTTATTACATGGGGAAAATAATCTAAGCTTGACTCTTACGTTTGATCATAACTTGCTACATTGTGACAATACTGTACATTATATCTTTAAATTATTAGTGGTGGGATTTTTGCAATGCTAGTATGGCAAACTGAGTGATTGTTATTGTTCTTACTTTTTAGTATGTTATCATCAACAAGGCATTTACAGATATCATACAAAAATCCCAATATCACAATATATATAACAAACATGATTTTATATTTAAAATAATGCTGTCTCAGTCCAATGCATCTTTTGGAGATTACAATTGCTGCATATATCATTGAGAAAAGTATCCATTGTATTCCAGAAGAAAGAAATTACAATAATTTACGTCTCACGAGGAATACATTTTATAATGGTTACTTTTAATGAGACAACCTCGATGACAGCCAACAAATGTGACCTAGGGCATGAGAAAAGTCTTTAATAGTGAGTCATTGAATCATTCACATACGTGATTTGTTCAGAAATGCAGATTCATCCAGGAACTTTGCGGTTTGTTGCTCGAAGACGTACAACTTTTAATCCTACTTTGATTTAGTTTGATGTAGCAAAACCAGACAAAAACATTAGCAAGATTGTAAAATGAAAATTTCTGAATTAAACCGTTATGAAAGCTATATCATATTCAAAATATTGTTGTTTGTCTGAATATCTGCAGTAATGTATTGTGCTGTATTTTGGTATTGTGGTATAATTATACCATCCTTGTCTTTACAGTATCATACCTGCATACTGTAACATTCTCATAAATGTAAATGGCATTCCTTAAAAGCTCTTGATTAATTAATGTGTGCATTAAACCATCACTTTCAAATTGCACTATGAGTAAGCAGTTGCCTCTTAGCCCCATATAAATACACTTTCTCTTCTCCCTGAGAGTCTGCTCTGCCCAAGGCACCTTATCCCATCTGTCTTGGAGCATCTCGACTCCAGCAGGCTTCGGATGCTGATGCCCGCCTGCCCCTAACACCATGCCCTAAGGCTGCAGATCTGTAGCCCCACCCCCTATGGAGGTGTAGATGAATGACTGATGGATTTGACACCTCAGATGAACTCCGACTACTCATCCCCCTTGGTGTCACCCCAGGGGCCCCTGTAGGGCAGAACCCAACCTGACTAGGTCCACCCCACTTGTCTGTCAGCAAAAGATCTCCTTTTCCTTGGTACCAGCTTTCACTTTGGGAGCGGTGACTGGCAGCGTGGTAATGAAAGTACAAATAAAGCAGCATGCTGAGATGATAGAAGCGTCCCCAGCACTCCAGACTCGGCTTCAAATGGGAGCCGCGCTAGAAAGGAGATTTGAGGGGAGGAGGGGAGAACGGGGAGAATGGGGGAAAAGGGAGGAGAGAGAGAAGCCCTGGAGTGGAGCCAAGTTCCCAAGGTAGTGTACAAGTATCTTTAGAAGCCGACGTCTTGTTAGCTAATACATTACACCAATCACGGCAAGCTATCTTAAGCTACAAATTAATCTGCACCCTGGCACGCGCTGATAGGACAGCAACATGCTGTTTCTTAATTAAAAGCAAACGGATGTAAAAATGATTAATAACGGTATTAAATATTCTCATGGACTACAAGCATGGGGAATCTGCCTTTCTTATACGGGCTTAAAACGAAGAAGTGAGTTAACGCTCTCGCAATCTTCATAAGCCAGAGCTTTACTTTGTTTGGGATCAAAAGTTGCTTACCTCATGCATATGCATTTCTCTATCACAGTGAGTCAAAAAGGCATCGGTGTGGCGTTTGGTGGCTGTGGAACTTGTTGACTTTTGATATGGACATTTTTTTTTTCATTTCTTCTATAACCGTCTGCTTCATTAACCTGCTCCTCACCAGGTGCCCCGCACGCAGCGGGAGGCGCGTGAGGGATGTGTGTATCTGTGCGTGTCTGCGTTGTCACACGTTCACTTATGTGTCTGTGTGTTGGTGTGTGTCAGCGAATGTTGCCACACAAAGATGTATCGACTTCTGCAGATTGGGTTTAATAAAATGACACAGACATCAAGCATATACTGTGAATCAGTGATAGGCTTTCAAAAATGTGTTTAATGAAATTGGACTACTGAAAATGGGCTTTGAAAAAAAATATAATAACAGCAAACTGAATATTAATAAATTCGTATGACTCATAGGAAATCCACAAAATTATGAAAATGTAATGATTTCACACTTTTTGCATCCTTTCACTGCTGGGCTGTGGTAGTTGAATGCCAAAATAAAAAAAATAAAAATAAAATAAAAATGCCAAACTGGGTCTGATACACCTTACAGTTTGTATGTGACTAGATTGGGGTCTGAGAGAACCCACGTCACTTGAAGAACTCATATTATGAAATAAATTATTTATTCTCCAAAACACGTTGGCCTCAATTATTGGTACCCCTAGAATTTTTATCAGAGTACTGAAGTATATTCCCATTAATGATTAATGGGAATTAATCATCAGGGTGACTAGGATCATGAAATTGTCCAGCCATGACTTTTTGTTTCACAGGAGTTTAATATGAGGCAACACAATGGCCAAATTCCCAATGAGTAAAACCAAAGAATATAGTTCTGATGTGCATCAAAAAATTGTTGAGCATCTCAAAATAGAAAGTGGTGTTAAGAAAATAGCTAAAGAATTGAAAATCCCCATTTGGAACATCAGGGCAATAATTAAGAAATTATAATCAACTAAAGATGTTACAGATTCTAGGAAAAGGACGTGTGTCTAAATTTCCTCAATGGACGGTGAGGATGAAAGTTTGAGTAGCCAAAGCTCTTCAAGGATCACAGATGGAGTTGAGTAGTTGAGATTAGTTGAGTCTTGGGGGTCAGAAAGCCATAATAAAATTCTAACAAAAACCCCTACATCCCCACATGTTGTTTGAGGGGGTTTCAAGAAAAATCTTCCTTGCTCATCCAAGAAGGCAGTCTCCAGCAAATTCAAGTGGTCAGAGACAACTGGAACTTGCAAACGGCACAGGGTTCTGTGGTCAGTATGAAACTAAAAAAAGTTCTTTAGCAGCAAACACGCTAGATGGGTTTGGTGCACACAAGGATAAAAACTAGGCTACCCCATGTGTACAATTTAATAGTTATCACTGTAAAGCTGCTTTGATACAATCTGTATTGTAAAAAGCACTATATAAATGAAAGTAACTTGATTTGACTTAATAAACTCTTTGGGTCTTTAATTTTGTGGGTATATTTTTCTGCTGGAGGTCCTGGACTTCTTACTCAGATACATGGGATCATGTAGTCTATCAAATATCAACAGATAAAGAAATCTAAACCTGATGCCTTCTAGAAATCTTATAATGGCCGTTGTTGGATCTTCCATCAGGACAACGATCTAAAACAAACATCAAAATCAACACAAAAACTTGTTACGGAGCACAAAATGAAGCTTCTGCCATGACCGTCCAGTTCCCTGACCTGATGAGTGGAGTGAACTGAAGAGAAGAAGCACCAACATGGATCTGGGAATCTGCAGGATCTGGAGAGATTCTGTATGGAGGAATGGTCTCTGACAGGTGTTCCTCAAACTCACACAAACCGGCATTATTTGGAGAAAACTCAGAGCCAGTTATCTTGGAAAAAGGAGATTGCAAAAAAGTATTTAGATAAAAGGGTGCCAATAATTGTGGCCAATGTGTTCTGGAAAAAAAAGCAAAACGTCTATTTCATAATGTAGATATATTCAAGATAGACTTCTTTGCTGTTTTGTACAACAGAAAATGTAGTTTGTTTTTCACAGTTATTTTACTGTATCTGCATATTAGATTTAGTTTTTATATTGAAGTCAGAGGAACTCTAAGAAGGCAAAAATATTAGTTTGTTTGCTGTGACCCACAGGGAGTTGACTTCTACAGAACACAAGGGTTTAATGTTTTTGATCCTGTCTGATTGTAAGCAAGTAAGCACATAAGTGTTTGTTTCTGTGTATGTCAATGTATGTGGCGAAGTGTGTCAGACATGCAAATCACAATACCCCCGCCACCCCTCAGACCTGCGGTTGTATGAGACAGCTGATTGGGGGAAGGGGCGAGGAAGTATGAACAAGCCTGATTCTTATTGTCATCTCTGTAGCGGGAAAGCTCATCTCCACTTGGGTGCCAAATAGAAACAGGTAGCAGACGGTCATGACAGAATTCTGTTGAGAAACCAATTACCCGAGTGCTTTTCAAATTGATTTCCATTTTGTGTCATCGAGTGTGCTGTCAGCGCCCGTCCGTTCCAGCCTCTCTTCCCCTCTCTGGTGTCCCCTCAGGATTCCTCATCTCTCCAAGCAGCTGAATGTTCATATCAGCCGCAATTTAGTTTGTAAGGAAAGTAAAGGTCAGAGAAAAAGAAAAAAAAAAGAGGAGGCAATGAATTATAAGGAAGTTTGAAATCATAAAGGAGGGGGCGGGGAGGAAGGGCCAGTTCTATGCGTTCACTCCTTCACAGCTTGTTCTCTCATTCGGTGCCAGCCTCATCAATGCATCTGTAGACTGATGATGGACACACACGGAGGAGGGTGGGGCTGCGGCTGATAGGCGTGTTCAGACGTGCTGGGTGTGAATTTGCTGTGAGGAGACAGCGGGGTTCTTAATGCAAAGGGAGTTTCATGCCGTGGCCCGACTTGGTAGCTGAAGGGTAAGCATGGCCCGAGCAGTGTCCCAGTGTGGATCTGGAGGAAAAATTTCAGAAGTCCAAAGGACCCTGGAGAGTTTGGGAGATATCACTGTCTATGTGTATTCAATAGTGTCTGGTCAGGTGGTCTGGTCTGAATTCTGTTTCCATCTCACTTTTGCATCTCACAGATTGATAAAAAATGAAACAACTTTTTTGTTGTTAATGCTTCAGGTGTTAGGAAGAACTTTAGACTCATTAGACTCTACTCATTTATTCTCATGAAATCATTAAGGCCTGTTCACATCAAGAACGATAACTATGAATATAATTATAATGATAGCAATATTAGCATCCACACCAATGCACAATATCATTATTACAAACAACAGAGAAATCATCTGCCTCTTTAAAGGTATAGTTTACCCTTGTGCAAATTTAAAAAATCATTCTGTCATTAATTACCAGCCTGGTCTCATTGTTAATACGTAGGATTTTACGTTTTTGCAAAGATAGAAAACGTACTTTCAGTACGTTTGATAGATGCTGAAATGGATAATATGGACGTATCTGCCTTACCTCATCTCGTTTCAAACCCGTAAGACGTCTATTCTATCTTCTGAACACAATGAAATTTGATGAAATCTGAGAGCTTGTACTCTCCATAGACAGCTATTCAACTACCACTTTGACACTTCCAACAGTTCAAAAAAGAGATTGTAATACTAATCAATTCGAATTGAGCAGTTTATTCAAAATGTTCTGAAGAACTCGTCACTTTATATGATGAACAGATTAAATTTAGGCTTTTATTTACATTTAAAAACTGATCAGATATTAAAAGAAGCTTCAGCGGAAGCTTGACGCGCAAGAGAACAAACCTGGAATGTGGAAGCTCAATTGTGCTACATTACACGAGAATGAACCTCATTTGGTTCTCACAGGTCAAGAAAACATGCTTAAGGCTTTCGTCTTACCACAAATGATGTGTTAAGTGGTGAATGTTTTTATGATAATGCCTAGAAAATGTAAAAACTGATGGATGCAACTTTTCAACTACCTTCTAATGGTATTACATTTATGCAATTGGCAGATGCTCTTCTATCCAGAAGATGCTCACTGCATTTGAAGGTAAACAAGCACCATGTTCTGTTTGTGCTTCAGGAAAGCATGCTTAAAATTGGGTAACAATTTGCAATAAGGTTCATTAGTTAACATTATTTAATGTAGTAACTAACATGAACTAGCAATGAGTACATTTACAGTATTTATTAATCTGTGTTAATATTAGTGAATACAAACACAGCTGTTCATTGTTTGTTCATGTAAGTTCACAGTGCATTAACTAAGTGACAACAAATTCAACCTTTGATTTTAATAATGTACTAGTGAATGTTAAAATTAATATTAACTAAGATTAATAAATGCTGAAAAGGAATTGTTCATTCTTAGTTCATGTTACCTAAGGTAGTTAACTGAATGTTAACTAATGAACCTTATTGTAAAGTGTTAACCAAAAAACTGTTTTCCACACTTAATTTTAAAATGCTTAAAATGTTTACTGTTGTTGTTTTGTTCAAACATTATGTACCGGGGAAATATACTTTCGGAAAAATAATGAAACGAGTATCAATTTCAGCGTTGTGTTTCTGGGATGCTAGAAGCTTCACTTCTTAATAAACTTCGACTTACATAGCTCTGACATGTAAGTTATTTTATTAGACAGCTTAAGCAAATGTACATAAAACTAATCAATGTTATATCATGATGAAATGTTGGAATATGATCATATGTTATTCTAATGTTGATCTAGCTTACTGCTAGTCTCATATAGCCAACCAACTAACATAGTAAGTAACATTAGATAACTTTTCGAGACACATCTCAAATTCAGTTTAAGTGTGATAGACCAAGTGAAACAACGCTGCATTACCTCACAAGGTCCATTCTTCAAATAAACTGACCTGTGAGAGTATTAATTCAGCACTTGAGGGGTATCTCGGTAGAATTAAATGCTGCTGCTTTATATCCCGGGACTACAGCGTGTGGCGCTGATATCGGTCTCTCATTAGCAATCGCGCTCTGCTTGATACCTTTAGTCCTGTTAAAAAACATACATTTCTATTCATTCATTCATAAATTCATTCATTCATTATTACACTCTAAAAAATGCTGGTCTGTTTAACCCCAACTTTGGGTCAAATATGGACTAGTCACCAGCCGTTGGGTTAAATTTGTACATTACCTTTTTAACCCAACATTTGGGTTTGTCCATATTTGACCCAAAATTGGGTTAAAACAACCCAGCATTTTTTAGAGTGTGTCATCCAGTGGCTTGACGACAAGTTCCATAATTCCGTAGGAAATTTTGTCATCAACCTACAGTACGCCTTTCTTTTGTAAGAGGTTAGTGAACTCTAGGGGTGAAAAAAATTACATATTGTATCTTTAACAATTACTAACAATTTAACTGATATACTAAATAAAGTATTTCACATAGAACTTCATTATCAGCCTGACATCCCATGAGTAACTTTGGCTAGCAGTGTTGAAGGAATATCATGGACTAGAAAGTTTATCATCAACTTGCTCTTCTGACCAGACTGTGCAGATGGGTGAGATAGAAACGATTGCATTTCACATCTATCAAAAAGTGCTCAGCTTTCAGAGTGCCGTTAGCAATCTAGACATCAATAAGTGCAGTGGATTGATCAGGGGTTGTGGACTGGGGGTTGAAGCGTGCGGGAGGATTCATACATCTTCAGAAGGAGTACTTAATTGATGATCAAACGCGGCAGGTGTAAATAGCTGTTGCATGCGCGCTTCAGAGCGATCGTGAGTGTTTGGTATGCGCATGTGAGCAATGGTAAGAGCTATCAAAGCACAGAGAGGAACTTAAGAGGCCTCATTCAGGGCAAAGCCTTTCATAATGACCCTGGGGTCAAAACTGGACAACTGTACACACATCCTGCAAAACAGACATGAAAGGCTGAAATCACACACACAGAGCCCTCTCACCTCCCCACTCACCCTCATTCAATAAACATGCACACAAAACACATTTGCACATGTTCAAATATACCAATTGGTGGACACAGATGAGACAAAATTGCCCTTCCACAAACACATTTTGTGGTTTGTTTAAATGTGCACATCACAATAAAAGAAAATAGCGGCCGAATTAAATGCATTGGATGTGCTGGACCAATTTTAATGTTTTGTACCTCCAAATGTGTATTTTTCTGTTTAACCAATTGTGCACGCAAACAATGTTTACACTGAGTCATAATTTGACTCATTATTTAACCAAAACTGATTTACAAATATTAAAACAAAAATCAACCTAGAACTTCAACTTGCAGCTATGATCAATTTATCAATTTTGCAGTCAGTCACACTGCAGTTATGCTTTAATTATGCTGTCTCTCTGAAACAAACTCTTAAATCAACACAAAATCTATTGACAAATCTTTTTTAATAGAATATTGTTGTATTTACTAAAAAGATGAATCTGTGCACATTCTTTTTTTTATTCCTATGCCTCTTAATCTTTAATCAAAGTAATTTCCCCTCCCTCGTACAGCAACATCTCTTCTCCGATGGCATGTTTACTGGTGCAGAGGACAGGACAGCCTATCACTCATATGAGATTGACCAATAGGAAACCACAATGATCCAATCAATTCCCGATGGACAAAATCAAATCCAACCCCACATTTTTTATTTTATTTTTCTTCAAGAAGCCATTTCACTCGGATATACTTTACAAAAGAGTGGAAAAGACACGATTTCAACTTCCACTTCATGTCGACTGTTGCTGAGAACATTACTATTGATGCTGTTCACTGGAATCTTACTAGACTCACCTGTGATGTAATACACTTGTTCACTAATCTGCTTACAGATATTTCACAGATGGATAATTCTGCTATGGTGCTGTAACATAACTGAATCAGATAATGCTCTTTCAGTGCGGAGGTCAACGAATCTTTTTTGCCCTTCAAATGAGGTGGTGTAAAGTACTGTCTGGCATGTATTAGTTTGCTTCTGCTGTTATGCATGCTATATTAATGCTATCAGTTTTATCGATTTTTCTTGTTTGTAGTTTCTTGTTCTTGTGTGTTACTTCATTTGTGTAGTATGTATTAACTTGGGATTAGTTTCTCTTACAAATGTACTCTCATGTTGCGAAAGCTTGCTTATGCTAAGGTAAAGCCTCTTTCTTGAGAATACTGAAGCCAAAAATTATCCTTTTAAATTTGTATTCATTTAAAACACATTTGCTGCAGCGAGGTGTCACGTCCCACACAAATGGGCGTGGCTTATGCCTATTGAGAATGAGGAGTCACGTGCCGATTTGGACGGGGTCTGAGCCGGTCGGCCATGATGGTTGGAGACGCTATCTGGTTACCAGCGGCAACGCCTTTAGAACCCTATGTTAGAACCCCACAGAGACGCGACTAAACATTCCAGAGCTTTTTAATTTTCGCACATTTATTATTTTGGCAGGACAGAGACTGATCTAAGAATACGAGAAAAAAAGGAAGAAAGTAAAGCAACGCAAAAAGATAAGGCGAAAGAAAAGGAACTTACAGGAACAAACTCACACTAAGCGCAAAACAGCTGTATTTGGAGAAGCAGCATCAAGATATTTGTTCTTTTGCACTAAAAACAGTATTATTATTTTATTATTATTACTTATGTTGTCCATGAAACTTATATTGTCCAAATATCCATATATTTCAGTTCTCAATAAATATTGTTAAGCCATATCAAGTTGTTTCAAACATTTATTTCAAAGAAATAAAAAAGTAATGAACAAGGCACTCAAACAACACTTTTGCGTATGTTCGTTAAGGCACAGCAAACAGTGAAAATCGTCTACTAAAGGCATCCGCCAACCATGCAATCCAGTGTCTCCTCGTCAGATACTCTCCCAGATGATGTGTCCATTTTGATCACCTAAAAAACTGTATTCCATTGTTCCTATGTTTTCCATAATGTCTTGTGTGAGTTACTGGAGGAGTTTAACGCAGCAGTGACTTCCAGGCATGGTAAAACAGTGCGGAATTGCGAGAATCTCCTCTACTACTGAGCTAAAAACACACGTAAACGATACTGTTTTGCCGTGGGAATCCAACCAACATGGCGGAGAGGGAGGGGCTCTGTACAATGACGTCAACTTCTCATTCTCAATATAAGCTAGTGCTAGATAGGATCTGCCTTGATTTTTATCTCTTCAGCAAAGCACAGCAAAGGTGTCTAGGTGTCAGAGCTCATTCCACTAGAGGCATGGTCTCTTCATGGGCCTGGTCCAGTGTGATTTCACTTCAAGATATCTTTTTGGCGGCGGGCTGGGTCTCTCTGTCTACTGTACATTTATATTGTTCTATAACCTGGAAGTTCCCACTCTGCAAGCTAGATTGTTATCAATCTAGTTAATCTGTTCAGTTCTCCCGGACTCGTGTTCCGCAAACGGCAAAATTTCAGTTCAAGGAGGCTAAGGTCTATCCTGACTGTTACAGTGTTAAGCACCCTTGTTCACTTAAAGGTAACCATGTTGCCTTCTATCATTCTTATTAAGCCCACTCCATGTCGGCTTTTATATCCCAATATCTTATGAGCTCAGGGCACTCGCCCTTGGGTCAGTGTAATGGTGAAGTTAGCTTTTAAGAACAGTGATTTTAAATTGGGTAACGTGCGCAGCACGAGAGTACTCTCGTAAGAAAACGTCTCAGTTACTAACGTAACCTCGGTTCTCTCTAGAAGAGGGAACAAGTGTTATGTAACCCTGCCGTGCTTGTGCTACCATTTGGTTTTGCGTCAGTCGATGAAAACTAAGGCGGATCCTATCAAGCTCTGGCTTATATAGGCATAAGCCACGCCCATTCGAGCGGGATGTGACGACTGAGGGCACTTACATCACGAGCAGTCACTCGATAGGTTGCAGCAGTTTCCGCAGAGCAGCCAATAACCAAGCAAGCTTCCTCGCCTAGGTCTGCTCGCTGCAGCAAATGCGTTTTAAATTAATACAAAATTATAAGGATTATTTTTTAGCTTCAATTCTGAGAAAGAGGTTTTCCCTCTTCTAGAGAGCACTGAGGTTACGTTAGTAACCGAGATGTTCTATTAAGATATAAGAATCCATTTTACTTTTTACTTGTATTATGTGTTAATGGGTGGGTTATGACCAAGTCAATCTGTGCCTAAAGTGTGGCATACTAAACTTTGCAATCTATAAAAACAATGTTCTTATGTAAATATGTGTTATCCTTTCTGACCTCAAATTAATTTGAGACTATGGAACAGCAACTTTTAAAAAAAACAATTTCCCTCATGCATATATAAACTTTATTGACAGTTTGACGCATGTAAGCTATTTTTCAAAACTCGTCAGATTTATTTTCGGAAGAAAATCACAGTCTTTGAAGATATATTTCACATAATGTGAGAGTGTGTGCATTTGACCTTTTGAAAATATGCTTATTGATAAAAAGTATATTAAAAATAAATAAAGTTAGGGAGTTTTCTGTTATGTTTAGGGTGTAAGTTACAATTAGGTTTTATTCTTCATATATTTGCTATACATAAAAAAACATTCTCAATGGAATATGGAATGTAAAAGCGTGTTGGTATGTGTGTTGTTTTCCCTTTTTTATATATATATATAAGTAAGTCACTGATTTGGTTCTGTGAGCTTATTAGAGAGAATCCAGTAAACAGTGTAAAGTAGATAGACTGCTGTGATATTTAATGCATGGGCACTTCTATATTTTCCTTTTTATCGACCTGCATCTCTGTCACTAATTTAGTGGAGTTTTGTCATTTATATGTAAATAATAATTATAACTCTGAATTTCCATTTGTTGTCACTTTAGCATCATTATCATTATCTGAGTGCTATGGCAGAGTACCCCCTGTTATTTAATATGCCATACAGGTTGTGGCAAAGACTCGGAAATGAGAGGATGGCACTGACATGGTATATCAGGAGCTCGCATCCCGAGAGCAGCCTAAACCTTCTCGCCTAATCCTGCCCGGGGCACTGCCTGTACCTCCACACGCTCCACACAAAAAGCTTCTGTATGCCGCAATATTTAGGGAGTCAGGCATTCCCTGCTTATCTTCAAACCAGAGCCCTCAATGTTCTGTCCTCTAATGCCTGATGCTTCCCTCCTACAACTGATCAAAGTACTATTTTCTAAATTTCAAGCTTTTTAACTTCAACGGTCTTAAGAGGGATGAGGCAGATCAAACTGAAGACGATGAGAGAGGGAAAAAAAGAGAGAAGGGGAGAGGGAGAATATCTTTGTAGTCTCTTCCCTTTGTTTTTCCTCTCTTACTTTTATACTGGGCCGCTGAGATAGGTCAGCTCTATTACCAATCCGCCAGCCCACAAATATTTAAAACAAATTGAATCGCACACCCAATACCCATCACAATTACGGGAGGCACAATAACTAAATTAGCAATTCAACACAATAATTGGAAATGCGGCTTGCTCGGTCCCGGCAGCCTCCTCGAGAGGGCCCTGCTGATCTACGGAGGCACGTCAGTGCCGCTAATTCCACAGCTAATTACAGACGCACAGCAGAATGAAGTTGTTTGTCTCCAAATACCATTTTCAGTGTTGAGAAGAACAGAGGCCATGCTGAGATAGACTAAAAAAGATGTGTGCTGGTCATGGTGTCTTTTGTGCAATTTCTTGTTTATTATTGTAGTTTAAAAGGAATTCAATAATGGTAAAAAAAAAAAATTCAGACATGAAGTTGTTAAAAAGTGCTGACTATTTTATTATCATTTCTATTCTTTGTAATAATAATAGTAGTAATATGCTGTACTTTGTTTACTCTCATAATAATTTATAATAATTAATTATAATAATTTATTAGTATTATTATTATTATTATTATTATTCATTTACTAGTAATGGAGCTAATTATTATGTGTGTAAACATTTACAAAATCAGCTTTGTGCAAAATTTTAATACTGCTCAAAAGGTGGGGGTAAGATAGATTTATTTTTAAGAAATGCTTTTCTTATTCAGCTAGGATGCAAGTGATTAAAAGTGACAGTAAAGATGTTAATAATATTTAAAATATACATATTTCTATTACAAAATGCTGTTATTTTGAACTTTCTATTCATCAAAGGATGTATATTAAAACATTACATATTAATCAGCTCAACTGTTTTTAACATTGATAATATGTTTCTTGAGAGGCAAATCAGCAGAATGATTTCTGAAGGATCATGACATGTGACACTTCAGACTGAAGTAATGATGCTGAAAATTCAGTTTTGCACCACAGGCATAAAAATATTGACATTTAAAATATGAAACAGTTTCAAAATGCTACTGTTTTACTGTATTTTTTCTATCAAACAAATACAGCCTTGGTGAGTAGAGCCTTCTCTCAAAAATATGAAATAGTCTCACTGACCCCAAAACTAAAATATAGTAAATAGATAGAAAATATTTGAGAATGCCTCACTTAAACCAAGCATGATCTTGATATATAATGCTCTTATAATCTGACATTTTAGGGAGACATCACATTATATGTCATTACAGTCACTGGCTGCTGGTCTCTCTCAATTTGTGGGCAAATTAGCCAAGAAGTCCCATCATAACTCCTGCTCATCAGAGACCTTATTAAAGAGTTTTGCAGTCAGCTTTAAATCACCAACATCAGATCAGTGCACTCTGATTGAACAAACATTAATATCATATTGGCGTGTCACTACGTAATCCGCAGATTATAGGCCTATACTTTTATATATTATGGCAACAGAGGCATACAGTGGCCTCAAAAAAGTATTTAGACACTTAAATCACACTTCAAGATTTCTGAAATTGCACTAGATACAAAACATCAAACCAAGTGGCATTTGCAAAGAAATAAAGTTTTCTCAAAACTATCTTAAAAAAATAAATAAATAAAAACTTTTTTGTTACATGTTTTTTTGGCTTAAAAAGTGTTTGTATGTGTATCTGCAATGTGATTAATAAAAAAAATGACTGACTGCTGCTAAACATCAGACTTTTCTTTTCATATCAGAACCTCAACATGGATTAAGTTGTATGTATAAGTGCATGTTTGCTAATAGGACCTGGGAGGGGGAAAAACGATCCCCCCTTAATCTGTAATCTGATTGCCCTGGGAGAGTTAGGCTGCAAAAGTGCATAAACAAACATGAGGAATCAAATCTATGCACGGATTGAATCGATTAATAAAATCAGACCCGAGATGACAGGAAAAGCACCCTGATTTTTGGAGTGGGGTCCTGCCATGAACACTGGTGCAGTTGGGAACTATTAAGAGAGAGAGAGAGATGGGGCTTTTGGCAGCTGCCCTTCCCAGCTCAACCCTTCAGAATGGGGGACAGCAGATTGAATATTTTAATAGGATGGATGAGAGCACATCAGTGGTAGAGAGAGGATTCAATCATGCGCCTCCGCCATGCAGGGTATCATTTCAGTTTCATATGTTTCCCTCGACTTGACAGTACTTGAAAAACAATGGCAGTGACCCAGTTGCAGGATTCTAATTAGTATTAGATATGCAACAGTTGAGATTAGAATGCAGGCTTCCTTTATGGCGGATGGGCTCTCTGATTACCCAAGCTGCACAAGTGTCAGGCCATGATAAAAGCGGGGAAATAGGGATTCAGATAGGGCATCGCTAGAACCCGGCAGCACATCATTTCACATGGAATCATGTTTATTTCTAAATACTTCTACTCTTCCTGCCATACAGAAAGTTATTTTAATCAGCATGCAGGGGTGAATTTTGTGGTTTCTAAAAGGGACAGATCAGCTGAAAATGAAAATTCTGTCATCGTTTAATTGCCCTCATTTTGTTCCCAACCTGTATGACTTTCTCTCTTCTGCAGAACACAAAATAAGTTATTTTGATCCTGAATGGAAAAAAGAGACAACATTTGAAATCCCAGCTTTAAAAAAAAAACATATCTTCTTTTTCAAAAACATGCCAGAATGCATCATTTACTGAAATTATTACAGAATGTTTAAGAATTGTGTTGAATTAGCCAATTTAAAATAAAAATGAATTGAGCATGGAGCATTTTTGCAGTAGTGGTACAATAAGATGTCTGTAAAAATCAGGGAAGATATCTAACATGCATACATAAGGTACATGTATATAACAATACACTACTAGAATATTAAGGTGTAAATCATAGCATCACTTTTTCTTCTATGATCAGATTTGTGCTCTTACACAGAAACAGTGTTCTGTGTAATTGTGTCAGTATTTAAGATAATATACTGAAAACTGTAAAGAACAGCTTGATTTCACTATCTTCCACTATTGATGACTAATATCAGTGGCTTAATTTATGGCAGAACATGCATGCTGGTCTATTGTTTAAGCTATCCTCAATTAGTGACTGCAGAAAAATCATTAGATGGATACTTCACCGCTGGCAATACAATATTTCAATAAAATTTTAAATTAGTGCTATACCTATCTAGAAAACAGAGGAACAGTCTTCCCTTTTGCCAAACAGGTATAGGAAAACTTAAACACCCAAATGCACTGTGCAAGTTGCTGTCCAAGGCCACTCCCACCCAGTCTGCTATCGAATACGCTTACCAGAGTCAAATACTGCCTTTCCTTTAGCTCAGGTTTAGCCATCATGTCGACTTGTATACACTCTTAGAAGAAAAGGTTCTATATTAAAAGGTTAAAATGCAATGCATGAATGATCACAAAATGCAATGCATGAATGATCACAAAATTCAAGATATTGGGGTTGAAAAATGTAATCAATCAATATCACACGAAGAGTGCCGTTTCAGATTTTATCCTTCAAAAATCAGCATGATTAAAATGTGATATTAAGTTACTACAACAGTTTAATAAAAATAATTTAATTACAACTGCAAAATGTTGCAGAATAACGTAATATATGAATGAAGAACAGCCTATAAAGAACATTTGTGCCAAAAGGGTTCTTTCTTGTGCCAAAAGGGTTCTTTCTTTTCATTATCATCATTTTTTTTTTTTTTTTTTTTTTTGCATAAAAGGTCCTTTGCAGTTGAGTAAAGAACCCTATGCTACATATATAGAACCTTTTTTCTAAGAGTGTATTGTTCCCGGGTGCAAGTCAAAGAGTAAACATTTAGCAGGAGTTAGTTTGTTAGTTAGTTTCCATTTTTTTACCATAATGCTATTCCTGCAATCCCGGAGGCTGCAGTTTCAGGACCGCCTTTTAGGACCCTAGTTTTTTGTATGTATTAGCATTTATACTATTTTAAAGCACTTCTATTCAGTTCTTTATTTGTATTATTCTTTTCAGGAATTATTTAGTCGTTTAGTAGTATTTATTTAGTTATGTTGTCATAACCTACCCCTAAAACAGACCCGTTGGTAATCCCAAATATTTAACCTAATTTGTTTCAATGTATGAGCATCTTGATTCTGGCTTTTGTTTGTTTGGTTTTTTTGTTTTTGTTTTTTAGAAAGAAAGAAAGACTGTTTCTGTGTATGTGCTAGAGTTCCATTTATTATCCAGAGCGCAGTGTGACTCTTCACGTCTGATGTGATGCACTTAAAAGTGTGGTAAATGGTAAATTACCCAAACTAGTCTGTTTATTAGTTCATAGATTAAAAACATTTGAAAACAAGTACCAGTTTACAACAAACAACAGTTTTTGCACTGCTACATACTAACTGGAAACTGCTGACACCGAAAGGCTTGTTCTTAAAGGAACAATCCAACTTTTTTGGACTTTAGCTTATTTACTGTATCCCCCAGAGTTAGATAAGTCCATACATACATTTTTCATCTCTGTGCGTGCTGTAACTCTCATCTGACGCACCCACCTCTAGCCTAGCTTAGCATAAAGACTGTATGTAATTGGCTACAGCTAGCATAATCCCAATAAGAGACAAAATAATGTAATTTTTTTCCTATTTACCTGTTGTGATTTGCATGGTCACAGAGTGTACAAATAACAAGGTAATATGAGACACAGATATCCTTTAACCTCATAAATATTGGGAACTATAAGACAAGGCACTGCTACTGTGCGACTGGTGCTGCGGTTATCACTCCGCCCAATTAGCAGTGCTGCCTTCTGAGAATATAGTTCCTAATATTTATATGGTTAAAAGATAGCCGTGTCACATATGACCTTGTGATTTGTACACTCTGTGACTATACAAATCACAACATGTATATAGGAAAATGTTTGCATTATTTTGTCACTTAGGCTATTAGGATTAGTATGCTAGCTGTAGCCATTTACATCCAGTCTTTGTACTAAGCTAGGTTAGCGGTGGGTGTGTCAGACAGAGTTACAGCACGCACAGAGATGAAAAAGGTATGTATGGACTTATCTAACTCTGGGGATACTGTAAATTAGCTAAAGTCCAAAAAGTCGCAGTGTTCCTTTAATTTAAAAATAATGTTGAAAGATAATACAAATGTATAATTTCTGTGCAGGGTTCAGTATTTGCATTTGTTGATTTAATCAAGTCTCCTCTGTTGGCGTAGAATTAGCTTGGTGGTGCTGGCGCAAAAACTAAGGTCCTGAAACCGCAGACTCTGGTATTGCAGGAAAATTGTTTTGGGAGTAAAGAGTAGACTGAGGTTGACAATTATCAGTGATATTGAAAAGTTTTCTGTCGATCTGACTGTATGTGGGTGGGGATACAAAAATGCGGAAGTACAATCTGTAGTTTTCAGGCCTGGATCTATCAAAAGCTTTTTCCTGATATATTTGTACTACCAGTATTCAGTCAGTTTTACTCTTAACAAATCATTTAAAGCCTTGATTCATAGTGGACATGTACAATGTTAAATGGGAATGTTAAAAGAAAAGGTCCATATTCATGTTCACAGTTTGGGTGTCTCGAGACTGTGGGTTCACGCTGACACATCCTCGTTCTGGACCCTCAACCAAATCCCATTAACTCTCTCTCTCTCTTTGCTCAGTATTAGTCACAAGTCAAAGATCAGCAGCCTGGCCATTCTCTCTAATTAACCCAGCATACACACACTCGCTTGTACACACAACCACAGCAGGTAGCAGCAAAGTGCTGGGATGTTGGGTCAGTTGAAAGTCCACAGAGCATTTAATTAAAACTTTCTGAGCATTCTGCCTAATGGCCGCAGCTGCACAGATTCTGGAGGCGGCTTCATTTGGCCGTCTGAGCCCGGGTCAGTGGTTCATGTTGTGGCACTGCTTTAATCCACTAGACCTCAGTCGTCTCAGTGGGCTTGACATCCCTCACCTGCAGTTTGCCCATGGAAATTTTAAACTAAACTGGCCACCATATTAGTTCTTTATACGTATAGTTGTATAGATGTAACCACCTGTCCTTATGAATGTCACACTAAAATGAGACTGCTTGCGCTTAGAGAATCTACACATTAGTCATGTATGTGAACAAACTCAGACTGAAACTTTCTTTGTGACATGTATTGTATGGCTAATTAAACATGCTCGGTTTGTTAAGGCTCATTGAAGTGCAGTTAAACAAGAATGCTTTGATATTTGAACACTAGATGGCAGTGTTGCACACATGTGCTCTCACAGCTTCAAGATCACTGTCATAATGTATATGTAAACAAATGTTTGCGAATGCCAGGCAAATTTAAGATGCTAATATTAGACACAAACACAATATATGAAGAGTTCAGATGCAAAAGCCTCTAAATGCCATTTGAAATTTTCTTCTAAAATGATCATTTTTATCAAGCTTGTATATTTAAGTTCAGTAATTTCACTTAAATAGCAATGAAGATTACCTATTAATTGTCATTTAAGTGAAATTACTGAACTTAAATATACAAGCTTGATAAAAATGGTCATTTTAGAAGAAAATTTCAAATGGTATTTAGAGGCTTTTGCATCTGAACTTTCATATATATATATATATATATATATATATATATATATATATATATATATATATATATATATATATATATATATATATATATATATATATATAATTTGTATGTTTTAATAATTTATTATTATTTACATTATACCATTATATTATTATTATAATATATAGACTTGTAACAGAGTAATTAGCATTTTTGCATATTTATTAAATTACTGATGCATTTGGACTTTTTCTATATAATTACATTAATTAGCTGACAGTGTCGTTAATGTCCTTCATAAAACAGAGATTTTTATTGATGAGATTTATTTATTGTTTGTTTTGTTTTGTTTGTTTGTTTTGTTGGTTGACCAAGCATTACTATAGCTTTTTACTTGTTTAGAAAACGGCTTCTTGGAAATAATTGCATTATAAAAGAGCACACAGATGACCTTATCTTTTAATTTTGAATTATTGATTTTGTCCATACAAATGAACACACTGACAATGAGAAACACTGAAAATATTTAGCTTTTTTCATCGCCTGAATGTTTTGATGCATTGTAAACCCTGGTCCTTTAGTGGGCATGTGAGTATTGTAACCGCATTGGCCATGGGGATCTCAAAAAAATAAAAGAACCTGTAAATGATTTGTGTTAATAGATATAACATTCATTCTATGTGTTAGAGTACATTTCAGCGGCTCTCATTAACACCAGCGTGCCTTAAAGGCTCTTTTCACACTCATTTGTTTTTATGAGTGAGTTGCACTAAACTCCTGCTGTGACGTTGATATAGGAAACAAAACAGTCATCGGAATTTCATAATTTTAGTCATTAATGTCAGACAAATGGACAGAGAGAGAAAGGAGAGAGACAAATTAGAGAATGCTGTTCTTAAACTTATTTTATTGAAATACATGAACTAATAAAATGACTTATTAGTGTCACACTGATGTAGCTGCACTGCTTGGGTTTTGTGGCCCAAATCTTTAGGTTTGAATCAAATACATAGATGTTTGAACTACAATAGCATGCTAACACCCAAGACCTTGGTATCTTCTAGGTGACTTTACTTTCCTCTCCCTTGCATGTCTCCCTTGATCTCTTTCTCTCTTTCTCTAGCCTACATCCCTCTGTCTTTGTTTTTTGCTCTGTTGTCTCTAGCTCACAGTGTGCACAGTAGAGGTCAGATGAAGGGTGTTCAGGCCTATTCAGCTTTCTCAGGCCTGAGGTTTAAATAACACCCAGAGCTCAGTGACCCTGCACAGACTGCAGCTCAGCTGCCGATGGCTAGTACAGCTCTCTGGTAATTCTCCAATACAAGTACAAACCCACCTCTTCAGCCCTCTTTCACTGCCTCTTTTCACATATATAGTGGGTTCTCGTCTCTCTTTTTTCATCTTTACACACATGCACAACAACAGTGCTTTTTTTCACCTTATCCCATGTCTTGAGGTGAAGTGTGCTATTTTCCCCTCTATCAAAATCACTTTTTTTTGCTTAGTGGCAAAAAATCTTTAGTAAGAAAAAAAATCCCATATATTTTCCTATAGGACTGTTGTCCAGTAGGCATCCCCTAAAAACACATCAACCCCCTATCAGTGCCATAGAAATGACCTAAGCAACTGCATAGCAACACCCTGGCAACCACCCACAGCATCCTAGCAACATGGGTTACTCTGCTGGAGGAAAAAACAACAACACTTAAACCAGCCTAAGCTTGTTTGCTTAGACTGGACATGTCTATGCATAGTTAATTTAGCTGGAGGACTGACCACAAATCCCTCTAAACAAACCGACTGACCAGACTAGGAAAAAAAACAAAACAGAAAATGGTTTAATGTGGTTTATCAACAAAGTTTTGTTCCGTGTTATATGACATACTAGCTATAGCTACTGTTAGCTAAACTGATTAACAAGATGAGAAGATACAGTAGATGTGTGTTTTCTTTTTTAAATTATAATAAATAAAATATATTCAAATAAATAAAAGTAAATTTAAAATAAATTATAATTAAATTTAAATAATACTCTTTATAAAGCATAATAGAACATTACTGATGATATTTGGGACTGGGTGTTTGTAATATATATATATATATATATATATATATATATATATATATATATTTTTTTTTTGTATAATTAATTTCTTTTACACTTTTTTTTTCATATTGTATAATTAAATAGAGCACAGATCATCTACTCATCTTATATTTTAAACTATTAATGTAATAATTATATCCTAAGGTTACGTCTTAAGGTTAGGGTCACTGTCTTAAATTCAGTGATGTGTGACATTTACCTCAAGAATCCTGTTTTAGCCATAAAAGTATCTTTGAACTTTATTTGATTATTCATGCACATTGCGAAGGCTGTAAAATCACATGAAAACAGAGGCTGTATGTGAAATGAAATGAGGCATTTATATAGTGCTGTACACCTTTACAATCATATCAGAGGGTCACTCATGCAGCATCCACTTGTATGATGTGACAGCAGCCACAGAACAACACACCAGCTGTTGGTGAGGAGAGAAGTGATCGAGCATGTGAGTGTATGTATATCATGGCGATGGTAGACCACGCTCCGACAGCCCCAACACGGAGTCCCTCCATCCATTTCAGTCAGAGGCTGCAAGCCTCAACGATGTTCAGACTCATTTTTTTTTCCAAATCCTTTTCCAAGTTGTTAAACCATCTTTTCTTTGGTCGCCCTCTCCTCCTTGTCCCGTGGATAGAGTGACATTTGGAAGTTGTTCTGTTTTCATTCGAACCACGTGTCCAAAGTATCCAAGCCTCTTTTTTTAAATTTGCTGTACCACATCAATTTCCATCCCCAACTCTCTTCCTAAAAACAAGCATGTGAAAGCATGGGGATAATTATTAGGATGCTATGAATAATAAAAAACCAATGGAGGGAATTTTGCCAGGAAACCACACACCCCATATGTATTTCATATGCACATTTGAAAGACATATATATGTAACATGAAAAAGCGTATGGCGCCCAATGTTTTTCCTCTTTAATACAGAGTGTATCATGGTCAGCTACTTCAAAGCAGAAGAGACCTACACACACACACACAGGAGAGCTGCCCTGAGGAGACAGGAGTCAGGCTGTCAGGACCAGCCAGCATGCGTCTAATCCTCAATCCCTGTTTGAAATGCAGGGCCAGGGTCAAGGATTACAATAAACTCTGATTATCAAATAATTCGTGCATTCTTATTCCAACAGAGTGCCCCATACCGCCACCCCTGAATACAGAGCTGGAGGAAGGAGACGGGGAGGGCCACATCAAAGAGGAGAGAGAAAGAGTAAAGGAAGGGAGAGACAAACGGATAGACTTGGGGCTTCTTTCCCACTGACATGTTCCTTCAGGCCACAGTACTGGCATCCTCACATCCCCAATCTCTTCCTGTATCTTGTCCTCAGATCCCAGAGCAACCAGAGGCACACGACACGGAGAGTGCTATCTGTCAAATATCCGACACGTTCAAAAAAGAGGAGCTATGATAGAGGTATTTCATGCATGAGCATCTATGTGTGTGCGTGTTTGTGTATGCATGTGGCAACCAGGTGGAACATCACCTCCTCGCAGTGCAATCCCACAGGCTCCTCTGGGTGTCCTCGTCCCCTGTCCCCTGGCTGGACATTAGCATTCATAGAGCCAGTAGGCCGTGTCATTCTCCATGCCGCCTCCCATTGAGATGTGCTGAGAGGTTCCAGCTGCTACCCCGGGTCACCCGCTCCGGCTCTTACTCAGACAGTTCAATGACCGCTGCAATATTTACGCAATGGATCACAATTATTACTGTAGTGTATTGATCGTATGCAGATGAGGCTAACCTTGTGCATGGATCAGTGAGGGAGGTTAGCGAGCGCTTCGCACCCTCCCTGCATGCTGAACGTGTTATCGCCTTCCAGTTCAGCTCTTCAAACACATTGACGCTGAAATCTCACATTTGTTCACGCAAACAGTGATTAAGATCTTTTAGGTCAGGGCGCATTGTTTCTGCTTAATATTTATATTGCTCAGTATCTCTTAGATCATAATAGAGGGAGATTGTTATCAGTGCATGCTTCTGTTGCTCTTTTGTGTGTGTGTGTTTCTGCTTTTTGTCTAGCGTACTTCCAAACTTTGCCTTTAATAACTTTTGCATTAGAGGTGACAGTATTGTGTTACAGTGACTGTAATATTAGTAGATTGATATATGATGATACTGAATAATTATGTTGGGTTGCAGCCACAGCAATTATTTTCATGACATTCATTTTCTGTAACTTTTAATGCATGTGCGTTCTAAAATATTCGGAATAAAATATTACTATTTTGTGTGAAACATACAGCGCGACTAGTGATATCTGATTCTTCAGCAAATTACTCTTATGAGCCAGTTCTTTTTAGTGAATCAAATACAGTGAAAACTGATTCTTGAGCTATAACGATTCATATAAGCTGTTTTTTTATTTAATCAGTAACCAGTAAATCCAGACTCTCAAGCTAAAGACTCAAATAAAACAGTTATATCAAAATTCAGAAGCAAGCCTTTATTACTGAATGCCATCAAAAAGCATGCCATGTAACCACAGACTGTAAAAAAATAGCATGTGACCAGTAAAGTTCAATTCCTCTGCCAAAGTCTCTCAAGAGCCATTTTTTAGAGAATCAAAACCACTTTTGAATCAGTTTAGGCAATTTCTTAAGTCATCAATACTGCAATATTCCATAAAAAATAAGAATTGTACATTTTGATTTCATGTTGACTTTAAAGATACAAATAATGTATTTTTACTTTTTTTATCTTTATAAACATAAAATACATAACTTTTTAAATTTTTGGTTGTTTTGTTTTATATCAAATGGCATTACTGTGAATCCTATCAAAAAACGATGTTACCTTTTTTTATTCTTCTTTTTTTCCCACTAGTGTAAAATATATTTTGGCTCTAAGAGGCTCTGTGGTAAGTCACAGTGGCGCTGGCAGTGTGAGAGAAGTTGATTTCCTGTCAGTGCTGTTCTCAGCAGATGCCTGGCTGAGAGGGGCACAGGCAGTGGGAGCAACACTCCATCTCTACTGCCATGGCACTGGGCACTGTCTGCCACCATTGTCCCCTGCCCAGTTCAATCAATCACTCAGCCATTTGAAACCATTCCCCTTGGTTTTGTGTGGCCCACCATCTTAAAGTCAAGACTTTTCTGTCCTAGACCTCTGCTTCAATGTCCTCTGTTTAAGGCATGTGTGTAACAGAACTTAACTGCTTACACTGACAGGAAGCTTGCAAACTTTTTTTCCATATTAGCTGTAGTTGCGCTATAGACCTTAGTCAGAATAGATGACATTTAATTTGACAAGAACAAAAACCAAGGCTATAAGGCAGTGTTTAAAAACACAACATAAAATCAGGCCTGTTTCTCTCTCGATCTGGCGTTGATCGCTCCTCGTTTTTATGCTTCTGCTCCTCCACTCACATTCCTCACCCTCGTCCTGCTCGTCACAGCCAACTAACTTGACATTTTGTGTGAAAAGAATTTCAAACTCTGGCGCCAGCTGACGTCAGCCTTGTAGACAAAAGAGTGATTTCTCTGATGTTTGCGCCGTTTTGGATTAGTGGGTGTAGCTTGCGTAGCTTTACAATGTGATGCATTGTGTGAGTTGTTGTCTTACATACAAATGCGCACTTAAGTTATTTTCTGTATTTTTTCGGTCAAGAGGGGCACCAAATTAAAAAGTTATTTTACATATCGACTACATATATGATCCACTTTCAATAAAGATGAATCATGTTGAAATGGGTGAAAAGGCTCATTTAAAGCATCAACCATCAGCATTCACATAGCATGCAAAAGATTTGTCCCTACAATATGACATAAATAATCCATTTAACACAGTCTCATCCCAAGAAGTCATATAACTGACGTCTTGGGACGGTCTTTTGACCATACGTCAATATCCGCCTTCTAGGGCCCCCCTAAACATCGGTTAAATGACGATCCCGGACGTCATACAACTGACGCTTTACCTTTAAGGTCAGTAAGGTTTATGGGTAGGGTTGTAGGTCTGGGTAGAGTTAGGATCCGATAACGTCATCTAGCCGACGTTTAGGGGGGCCCTGAAAAAGGCGTATATTGTACAAATGGTCAAAAGACGTCCTAGGACGTTAGTTATATGACGTCTGGACTGCTAATCTAACACAGTCTCATCCCAATTCGTCATATAACTGACGTCTTGGGACGTCTTTTGACCATTCGTCAATATATGCCTTTTTAGGGCCCCCTTAAACGTCAGTAGATGATGATCCCGGGTCGTCATACAACTGATGCTTTACCTTTAACGTCAGCTTAGGGGACGAGTTGTGTTTAGGGTTAGGTTTAGGTCTGGGGTAGAGTTAGGATCCGATAACGTCATCTACTGACGTTTAAGGGGCCCTAAAAAGGCATATATTGACGAATGGTCGAGACACTCAGTTATATGACGGATTGGGATGAGACTGCACTGTCTAATCATATAATTCTGTTGTCAAGTTGTGACTTGTCAAGTTGTCCACTTTTGTGCAGGAAGAAAACTTGTGCAGCTCCATCAATGAACTTCCAACTAAGTGGAGTCACGTCAATGTATGACATGGACTATTATCTTCATCAGGTGGAGAAAAATATTTATTTTCATTTTATATTAAGTCACCACTTGCAAGATTTACCCTCCAGTCATTTGAAAACACTCACTGCATTTCCCGTTTTCGCTCTATAAATGCACACTGCTCGTGACGGATCCTTTATATGCTAGAGTGGGATGATACCACATCTGACAGCTGTTTTCAAAGGAACTAAAAGACTGATGAGTGGTGCTTGTTTGAACAGAAGTCCACTTGAGAGAATTTCCTGTTTTGTGGAGCCGCCCACGCCATTAAAGCAGCAAATATGTATCTGTTGTTTGGTTAAATTGTATGAAATACAAATTTAGTAGCTTTAGAGTCTCATAGCTGAAGGAGGAATGTGACTGTCTTATGAGGAGGTCCAGGTGTTCAGCAAAGCAGTGCATGTGTGTCCAGGTGCATGTGTTTGTCTTTAAGTATGCTCAGAGAACCATATCCATTAGCGTGATAACCTCATATCCTCCGGTATGATTTCCCTGGAAATCATCTGAGCCACCCAAGACAAAAGGAGACCTCAAAACGCTGCTGCCTATCTCCACCACATGTCATTATTAATCAAAGTGAATTAAAAGCCATGCCAACAGCTATGATTTATGAATATATTACAGGGCTAATTAGAATTCTGTAGATCATGTTTGTTATAAAACATCCCTGTGGATGGCTAATGTTTCAAGCTTGGGAACTATAGAATCACATGTGAGAAAATTAAGAATCGGTCACTGAAAATCCCATAAAGATTGACCACTAATCTAAGCACTTCCTTCCTGTTTCTTTATTAGGTACATCTATGATAACCATGCTAAGAAGTTGTTCTGGACTTTGCTCACTTGAGCTGGTCCATGTCATGAACAGACTGGCCTTCAGCTAGTTAGTAGTCTCCAATGGTAATGTGCAAAGTATGTCTTAAACCTCAAAAACCAGCTCAACCTAACCAGTATAAGACTAAAAAACATTTTAGGGGAAAATGGCAGATTAAAGAAACAGATACAAGGAAAGAGACTCCTCTAATTAAGAGCCCTTTGAAACAAATGCATAAAATTCAAAGAATCGATCAGTGAAAACTCTTCTATCTCTAGATGCTATGGCCCTGTTAACTCTAAAGAAAAATACAAACACACATCTTAAACAAACCTAAGCAGATTTGCTATTCTTATAGCTGGTAGAAGTTGGTCTAGATGATCTCACAGCCTGGCCAAACTGGTGTTTAGATTTAGCTGGTCTAAGCAGCAAACCAAGCAGTGGTGTTTTAGTATTATTTATATTCTAGTATTTATCGATATTTTAAATGAGCTTCAAGTTGTTTAGTCATTTTGTTACTGTATATGCTTTGTGTGTTTTCAAATATAACACCTCATTTCTTTCAGTTAGTTGACAAGGTAATATTTCCTATTTATCTAATAAAAAAAGGTTTTCTAACATTCTAATATTTTATTTAATAATAACATTGGTTTAAGGTTTATGCAAGTTGGTTAGGCCTTTGAAAAGACAACGCTTCCCCCAGACGACCTCCACTGGTCATCCAGTTAGATAGGAAGGATGCAGAAATACACTGGCCGGCACATGTTTCTGATGAGGCTGATCCACCAATAACCACAGTCTTTTTATTCCTATCCAATATTACTTCCCCTATATTTGTTTTTAACCTTGAATAGCTTTAATGAACAGGTTATTCCTAGGATATCTAAGTCCACTAAAGGAGGGAGGGCGCCAAAACTCTGGAATAGCCTTCCCGATATGGTTTCGAGGCTCTGACTCGCTGTCCCAGTTTAAAACTGAGATTTAACATCTACTCCCATGTAATGGAAATCATTATGAACATCAGCTATGCTAATTATTTCCCATCTGCTGTTACTCTCGGGATGCTTGTCCCGAGAAAATGGTGTTAGTCAGCTCGGTTTGTATCCAGCCTCACACGGAGACTTCAGATGCCCCAACGCCTGCAATGAGAAGACTAAATGCCTGCGAAGAGACGACTCAACGCCGGCGATTTATGCCCTTAATATTACATGATTAACTAAATGTTTTTTTCCCCATGTTCTTTTCTGTAATGCACTTTCTGAAAAGCGCTATACAATTAAACTTGAACTGAATAGCTTCTCATTTTTAGAACCCGGCTCCTAGCCGTATCCCACTCGCTCAGATCTCATTTTGCTCGTCGGAAATTCTGACCGAGCCCATCCCCCCAAAAAAATACTAAACTCATGATTGCCTTCAAACACCAAACGTCCCCCCACTCAAAAAATATTTTTTTAGCCAAGTAATAATCCCTACTCTAAGGAACACATGTTCAGTTGTGTACCTCAGGATCATTGGGTGTTTCAGCCCTTTAAACACCATACACCCTCCTCTGCTGCATGTCCATCCCAATTTGCCTACAACCTCCCAGTCCCCATGAACCCATTGCTCAAAACTACAAAGTACTGGCCCCCCAACCCCAACACCTCAACCAAATATATTAATCCCCTAATGCTAGTCATCGATAGAAGACTGGGTTCCAGTTACAGCCCATTAACCCAAGGCCACCGTCTCTGCGTGCTGTCCTAGTGGACCCAGAGGGTTGGATACCTACCTCCCTAACCAAGTAATCCCTTCGTTAACACCGCAAGGTATCCCAGGGCACCCGAAAAGGGCCTGCGTCACGAAGATTCAGATTGGCGGGCACAAGTGCCTGAAATCGGCAATATTCAAGTACCAAGCTTCTACCAATCATCATCTCTAAGCAAGTGCAAGAACCTTAACAGACATTACACTCACCAGTGTAACCGTAAGGTAGCACCAACCTTAACCCATCTCTTTTCTCTGAACCAACCCATTCTAACGCACCAACCTCCACAATCTTGGTAACCTCTCAATCTACTATTACCCACAATCATATATTGCCCAACCATTCCAAATCATTCCATCGTTAATCCTGAAGGCGAATTCCAGCTCCTACTTCGATCTGATCGACAATTTATATCTCCATCGATTCCTTCGATTTTTAGCCACCATCTCAGAGGAACCTGCTCCCTTAACCTAACCTATTTAAATCATCCTTAACCCCAAAATTTTCTTTTATAATTCACCCTGATGCTGGTCACGAACCATGATCCTCTTGTCCCTAATCACCAACACTAACCATTCCCCCACCTCATCACTCTATCCTACCACACCTATTTCTTCATATATATCTTTATTATCCTGAAACAATTCAAATTTTTATCTCGATGCTGGATTTGAACCCCGATCCTCTCGTCCATAACCACTAATACTAACCATTCCCCCACTTTATCACTCAATCCAAACCCACCTATTTCTTCATTTATATCTTTATAATTATCCTAAAACAATTCAAAATTTTATCCCAACGCTGGTTTTGAACCCCGATCCTCTCGTCCCTAACCACTGAATACTAACCATTCCCCCACTTCCTCACTCAATCCTAACCCACCTATTTCTTCATTTATATCTTTATAATTATCCTAAAACAATTCAAATTTTTATCCCAACGCTGGTTTTGAACCCCGATCCTCTCGTCCCTAACCACTAATACTAACCATTCCCCCACTTCCTCACTCAATCCTAACCCACCTATTTCTTCATTTATATCTTTATAATTATCCTAAAACAATTCAAAATTTTATCCCAACGCTGGTTTTGAACCCCGATCCTCTCGTCCCTAATCACCGACACTAACCATTCCCCCACCTCATCACTCGATCCATTTATATCTTTATAATTATCCTAAAACAATTCAAAATTTTATCCCGATGCTGGTTTTGAACCCCTGATCCTCTCGTCCCTAATCACTAATACTAACCATTCCCCCACTTCCTCACTCGATCCTAACCCACCTATTTCTTCATTTATATCTTTATAATTATCCTAAAACAATTCAAAATTTTATCCCGACGCTGGTTTTGAACCCCGATCCTCTCGTCCCTAATCACCGACACTAACCATTCCCCCACCTCATCACTCGATCCTAACCCACCTATTTCTTCATTTATATCTTTATAATTATCCTAAAACAATTCAAATTTTTATCCCGACGCTGGTTTTGAACCCCGATCCTCTCGTCCCTAATCACCGACACTAACCATTCCCCCACCTCATCACTCTATCCTAACCCACCTATTTCTTCATATATATCTTTAATAATTATCCTAAAACAATTTAAATTGTTATCCCGATGCTGGTTTTGAACCCCGATCCCTCTCGTCCCTACTCACCGATACTAACCATTACCCCACCTCCTCACTCTATCCTAACCTACCTATTTCTTCATATCTTATTCCAATCAATCCTAAAACAAGTTTAATTTTCAATCCTCTCGTCCCAAACCATATATATATATAATAATAAACAATAAAATAATTATAAACAATGATCATGAAAATATTAATAATTTATATATATTTTTTAAATAATCACTAACATAATATCTACTAATCATTATATATTAATATTTTAGTGCTTGGTTTTAGTGCTTGTGCATTTACCGGGATAGTAAAATTTATCCTATTTAAATTACCTCTTGTGAGGGATAGGTTTATGTATATTTAAATTAAATCCTAATCCCTGGTACTGGATAATTTTCAACAACGTACGCGACTACCGGTAAATCCAAAAAAAAAAAAAAACACCACATAAATTCAATCAAGCCAATTTATTTTTCATCTCAAATTCAGACCCTTCGGAAACCTTGTGTCCAATTTCCTAATCCAAAATCTCTCCCTCTGCAGCCTATCCTTCTTGGCCCATCCTGGATTGTGTTCCAGTCCAAAGATCTTCAGATTCTTCAACCCATGTCTTCTAGAGTGAGATCCCAGATGTCCCTTCCGCTGTGTTCCCTTTCTCACAGTGGACCTGTGGCCCCACATCCTAGTTAAGATGGACTCCCCCACATACCTCATTCCACACCAGGAACACTAACCCTATACTCAAAAATAAGTGTACAAAATAAGGGAATAGGAAACATGCACTGGTTGTGATAGGTCATTAGCTCATATTTACTTTTATTACATATAAGTATTATTTACCTGGAATATATAACAGTGGCAGAAATCCTTAAGATCAAAAACAATCCATATGCCGTTAAGGTGTTTTTGTGCAGTCCACTAAGTTGCGCACTGACTTAATGGCTAGATATCAACATATATATCCACTCTGGGAAGGGATGGTTAGAGCACTGAGCATACAGTATATAGAGAGACATCTTTTCTGGTATAAAAAATGACAGTGGACCGAGGCGGTGACAGAGCACTGACAGCATTGAGCAATGGTGATCTGATAAGTGATGGAAGGCTGAGGAATGGGTCAATGGAAGAGAGGGGCAGGTGGAACGCCTGATGAACGGTATTAATCCCTTTCTCGCCGGCCGTTATCCTTCATGCAGCTCTGGTCAGGAAGTGCAGCCGAATTCAGTCTCGAGTGTTGGGGGTGTTCACACTGCAGCTGCCGTACAAGTTTCTGGTTGAGATTTTAAAAAAGGGAATAATGAACAGCATTCATTCTTGACAGAAAACAATTGACTTTTTTCTGTGCTTTGTATTACACTTAAATGCATATAGTAACATTGTTAACTGGGTCACTGAAGTTGTATTGGAAAACTTCAAGGACACTTTGGTTTCCCTTTTGAGAGAACTTCTATGCTTTGTTAGCTCTTGACGCAATGGGGAACCCAATGGCTGAGGCACATGTACAAACCCGCCATTCAGTGCCCAACGCAGTCTGATGACGTTGGAAGGTGCTCCCCAGTGTATAAGAAGGGCACCTGAGAATACGTCATCAGCTTCTTTGTCTTCAACAAGCCAATTGTTTGTTCTGCTGTGTGAAGATAATAGTGTGTGTAAAGAAAGGATGGAAGGTAAGAAGAATATGGCGAGCAGACAGATCCCATAGGATTGTGGGATATCAAAGGCAGCGAAGGATCCATCTATGCTGCCTTCAATAATAGCTCAGATGAAGGCATCTCCGGAGACAGGATGTGGCTTGATCATTGGATTTGAACAGGCCTTGTTACCTTCTCACCTCCGTATCCTGCCTGCGGAGGCAGCATTTTTCAGTTTTCAGGCCGCAGCCACTGACCGCAGCCACTGATTGAAGGTGCTCTAAGCGATGATGGGTGACGTGACTTCTTGTTGACGTTTAAAGTATTTTCAAAGAAACTCCTCCTCATCTGCGCACTGACCCCTCAAACCCCACCCCAGGGCCTTCATGTCAGTTATTGGCTGGAACCAAGCGTGCCACACAAGCCCTCAAAAAGTGAAGCCAAAACGTCTCAAATCGGCCCCCTGTGACCGGTCCTAGTATAGCTCATAACCCCCGCCTCCCCATGTTATTCAATGGGACGTGAGACCAACTAAACAATTAAATTACACTTCACATATCCTTTTTCCAAAGATAGTTTCTGTCATTTACTGTAGTTTCTATCACGTTGATGTAATTTCAAGTGTTCGTTTTTAAAATAAGTTTGTTTTTAGTTAGTTATGTGATGATAAAAACGGTGCTCTGACGTCATGATTGAGATCTGTGATTGACAGGTTCTCTGTGCGAGGTAGTCACTGAAGCACCAGCGGACTTTTTTCATAATGTTGACTATGTGGTTAGTAGTTGTATTTACCTTATTTTAACGAGGTTCTGCAATCAGCAGACATCATTGGAGAAGAACGAAGCAGACAGAGGCCACTTAATGAAAGTGCGGGGCGTGTGCTTGCGTTTGATTCAGCGAGAATGAGGGCGCGGCCTTGATTTCGCGGCTTTACTTCCTGCTCACGACTGCGCATGACTGGTCCCGAAACACGCAAGTGCGCAGACTCAGGTCCCAAGATGTCAGCGTCATATCGAGACACTGGCGGCTTCAGTTCTCTCTGATGGAAAAGAGCGAAGGGGCGTCGTCCATCTTTTTTTACAGTCTATGGCTGGAACAGTTTGTTATGTTTCGTGGAGCGGGTTGCCGCATTTTTTTTTTTTTTTTGCCATTTGTGGAGCCTTGGTTGTCTGCATACACCGCATTTTTTTACAGTGTGTTTAGGGGACAGGCAGCTAGCGGATAGTGAGAAGATGTTTGCTGTATGTGACAAAAAATGTTTTGGCCTAAAAAACGTGTGACATCGCTTAGAGTACCTTTAATTTAGGGAAATAACAGTGTGCTTCTCAATATTAAATTGATGCTTCCTCATTTCCTCGCTCCTCCATCCTCCAGCCTGTTAACCAGAAACTGATCAAAGTTATCCATGTTGAAGGACGTCTCAATCCTTTAACTGCATCGTTAGGAGGCGAGGTGGATACACATTTCAACATCTTGCTTTATTATATTATTTATCATGAATTGCTTAAAGAATCCCTTGAACGCAGATGACAATTTTAAGTGACTCTTGAGTGATCAAGAATATCCCATAAATGATTTCCTACGATTTCATCCGTCCTTATTTTCTTTCCTTGTTTGTTTACTTTACTCACCCGATTGATTTAATGATCTCAACCTATTCATTCAAAACAATGATCGTTTCAGAAATGCAACTGTGTTGTAGGATACATGTTCTGTTGTGGCTTTGTTTGTATGTATGTCGGCGGAGCAAAAATAGATGTAATTGCCAATAACCTAATGTGCCTATAAGTTAGCTTTAAAAATTAGTAATAGCAGCCATTAATTTTAACATAATTGGTGTCATCAGGTTATGTCTGTGTGTGATGGTAGAGCAAGAAATGAATGGCAAATAATTGCAGACTTAGTGGCAAAATAGCAGCCCTTGATTGTGGATGCAACCTTTAAGTAGCCATCTGTGCACAAACACTGTTGCTAAAGGGCTGGATAAGTATTAGATAAGATAAAAGCATGTTCCCATACAAATGGAACGTCACAGAGCCCCCACAAAATGACATTATTCATAAGGCAGCCCAACTGCGTAACAGCAATTAGTGATTCGTTCAACTTTTACCTTTGTGGTAAAGGGGCCTGATTCACAGCTGCTGAACTCTTCATCATTCACTGCGATGCATTCTAAGAATCAATTAAGGAGGAAAACAAGAACACTGCCTGTGACCTTTCAGATGGGGAAATTAAAAGAGCAATTCTTGCTTGTGGGAAAAGAATTTAAATGTTCTTTCTCACCTTGAGTGGCAATGCTTACCCTTTAATTAAACGTACACAAGTGTTAGTGGCTTGTGTTTATCTAGTGCTCCTAATAAATGAACAACTTCATTTTCTCTCCATCGCATGTGTGACTGACTGTACAGCGTGGTTTGTAATAAACTGTTTTCCCATTTTGTCATTCCCCTACCTAGATGATTATAATCTGTTGAGCTGAATGAAATGCATTTTAATACACTGAACTGAAATATTGCATGTATTTGTCAAATTAATGTCAAGCTTTTGTGGCCAGTCTCAGACTCGGGCATAGGAAGCAACTCGTCAGGTGAATGTAGACTTTCCAATTAATCACAATATTCATTTGAACAGGCTATATTCTTAAAATCCCTACATCGATTTTTTTACTCAGTGGCAGTGTTTTGAACAAGGCTGTGTGTACCACAAAATATTGGCAAGAAAATACCTTTCCATTGAGCTGTCCTCACAAACTGCATGACCAGTGTAGTCTGATTCACTAACAAATGACTCTTTTAAACCAGTTATTTTTAGTGAATCAACAGCACACAGTGCAAAGTTTTACACAGTATTTGCAATGTAAAGTTCACAGAGCAGTTTTTGTCTTTCAACTATGCTATGTTGTTTCATGTTACATTTTATTAAAGGGATAGTTCACCCAAAAATGAAAATTCTGTCAGTTTTTACTCACCCTCAGAGACTCAAGACTTTCGTTCATCTTTGGAATACAATTTAAGATATTTTTGATTAAATCTGAGAGCTGGATCACTTCTCCATGGGCTTCTAAGGGATTGAAACTTTCCGGCCTCGAAAAATTAAAATAGTCCAAGTGACTACAGTGGCTCAATCTTAAGTTTATCAAGCGACGAGAATACTTTTTGAGCACAAAAACAAACAAAACAACGTCTTTATTTCAACTATTCGCTTCCTTCTCTTTGCGCCTCTAGTCAGTTAAACTAGTGTAATTGCGTAGAGCTATGTCACACGTAGGCTCACTATTGGCCGACGCTGGTCATGTGTGTGATGCGTGTGACGTACGACAACAGAAGGTGGGTGGCAGTGGCTCAGTGGTTCATGTAGGTTGTCTACGAACTGGAAGGTTGGTGGTTCGATCCCGGTTCCACCTGACCAAGTGTCGAGGCGTCCATGAGCAAGACACCTAACCCCGGCTACTCCCAACAAGCTGGATGGCGACGTTGCATGGCTGACACCGCCGTCGGTGTGTGAATGGGTGAATGTGAGGCAATATGTAAAGCGCTTTGGTGGCCATTAGGTCTATGAAAGCGCTATATAAATGCAGTCCATTTACAACAACAGAAGCTTACGCTGTTACACTAGTGAACTCACTTGAGACCCACAGGGAAGGAAAATAATAGTTGAATAAAGTCATTATTTATTTATTATTTCGCACAAAAAGTACTGGTATCTCTTGTCACTTGATAAATTTAGGATTGAGCCACTGTAGTCACTTAGACTATTTTAACGATGTATTTAATAACTTTTCGGGTAACACGTTTCAATCCCTTAACAAGTCTATGGAGGAGTGATCCAGCACTCAGATTTTATCAAAAATATCTTCATTTGTGTTACGAAGATCAACAAAGGTCTTATGGGGTTGGAACAACATGAAGGTGAGTCATTACTGACAGAATTTTTATTTTTGGGTGAACTATACCTTTAATCTTGATTTCTCGAAATGGTGTGCTTATGTGCTTTGCTTTGGCAAACCGAAGTGAATGGGAAATGTCAGGATTTTTCACTAAATAATCATTTCAATTTTGGTTTGTTTGTACAAAACCCTATCTTATGCCCTCAGAACACTAAGAAAATATGACAGTCACATGAGAACATTCTGTGATACTTTTAGCTGTTTTGTAGCTGCAAGTTGCCATCATATAGACAAGCCTGAGCAGGACATTTTTTTATTTCTCCTTTTAATGGCTGAAAAAGGTCATATGGCATTATAACATCAACAGAGTGAATAAATAATGACTGAAATTTCATTGTTATGGTGAACTATCCCGTTAGTTAGTTTTTGGTAATGTTTTAAAATGAACATTATAATTGAAACAGAATCTTGGAAGCTTGGAATTAGAGAAATCTGCTCGTACACAGCCAATGGAAAGATGCAGGAAGCACTTTCCTTCCGTATCAGAGCCGTGATATCATAGATTAACAGCCCGGTGGGCAGATAAGGATGTTAACACATCGTTTTCTTTCAAATATAGAGCTGCTTTCAAACAAATCATCTCTTTTCTCGCTCCTCAAATGCATAACCAGCTTCGCGACCTCTTCCAGCCTGGATTAGTTCTACTATCTTTGGGTGTTTAGCCTGTGGTGCAGCTGGGTAGAGGCGGAAGTGGGCGGAGGGGGTGAAGCCGATAGCTCTGTTTCTGTTCTCACTTTTGTTTAGGGAGTTCTCTGAGGAGAGGAAGGTGTGAACAAACACTTCTGTTTATTCTTACCGAACTGCGCCATCGGAAATGCAGGCGTACAGAGATTAGGGAGGATTCTTGCTCTCGTCTAAAGCATTAGTGATTTACTACACATTCAGTGATGATATATCCAATCTTGACAAAATAATGCTGAAATGAGAATACAAGAAAAACAGAGAAATAGATTTTTGAGTTTCTTTTTTCTTAGGGAATGGTAATTTAGACCATGAAGCTGTTTCATAGCTGGCTGTGGATCGCAGACTTCCTCTACCCCGCCGTATATTTTAAAGGTGAGAGAGTTTCTCAAACATATCTACAATATACAGTGACAACAGCTAATGATTTGTGAGCCAACAATCTGAAATCCCATCGGTCTGCGGGGCTACCCTTAAAACCTAGTGTTGGCAGGCCGCTGTAATTCCAAGCAGAGACTATATTCCATTCTCTCTCTCTTTCTCTATCTCACCCACTTGCTTTTTCAACGGCTACTGTTTTTTTTTTTCCTTGCTGTCTCTCAGCCTCTACCTCTCTTTCCCTTGTAATTTCTTCAGGTCTGGAATCTAATGCACCCGTAGAACGACAAGTTTATTATCACCAGAACACAGAGAGCTTTTCCTCTGCCATGCTTATCTGACCCATTCCCAAAATTTCAGTGGCAGCCAATCTATCAGTTTATCACTGCTACTTCATCACCGTCACTTGTGGCAGCTAAATACAAGCTCCAAATCTGCTGCTACACACATCTGCGCTGTTGTAAAGCTGACGTGTGGCAGGCTTGGTAAACAGGGTTGCCTGGGGCCAAGCACAATAAAGCTGTGGTTTCTCACTAAGCCCGGCTCGCTGCAGGGACCACAGCTCAGCTCACGCCACACATGAGCGCAGGGATGTGGAAGTACACCTGCACACATGTACAAGCACATGGCAGCGACTCACAGTTAATGCGTCAGCCTGAAATAATGCCGCATATATCTTTTGGTTGTTTTTTTTTTTTGCTAATTGCATTTACCACCTGACTCGCATCAAACTACTGAATCTTTGAAGTGACATTTGCAGAAAAGAAAACCAAGATGTTTTCATATTCACCAAAAATGTCTAGATGTTCACAGATAACCTTTGCATTCCCACACGTTACCAGTTGCATATACCTGTTTTTTTGTGTACAGAAAGTTGCTTTGGATAAAGCATCTGGATGACTAACTGTTTCTGCATGTTGGTTGGATGGCGATTTTGTTCGTCACAATTTTAATAAAAAAAAATGTTATTGTAATAATAAAAAATGTTGGTTACGCTTTACAATAAGGTTGTAATATTACTACATTAGTTAAAGCAACACCAAGTAACTTTTCCTCTGCGGACGCCCTTGACGTGGAATTGTCCATTACTGCTGTCGTAAATAATTTAGCGTAACCGCATCCTACTGCCGCACGCATGCACATACTTATGTTTATGTTTATCCAGCACCGGCTTTGGAATCATTACAATTCAAAAGCTACCCGGCTGCTAGGTATCTCACATGTAGTTGTAGTCTACTTTTGAGTACGCTCCATCTATTGGCTATTCACTTGGCGTAAAGGAAGTCAAATTTGTAGTTTTCTTATGTCTCATTTGGACTACAGAAATGGGACCCGATCTGGCAATCTTGCATAGTATGGATATATCAGATAAAGGACCGCAAAGCTTGATGAACCACTGAAACGATTTTGAAAACATTATTTTTAGGTAAAAAAAACAAAAAAAAAAAACTTAGTGTCGCTTTAACATGAATGAACAATTATTCTACAGCATGTGTTTGTCTTAAAGTTGATTTCAACATTTTTAAAATTAAAGGGTTAGTTCACCCAAAAATGAAAATTCTGTCAGTATTTACTCACCCTCATGTTGTTCCAAACCAAACAAAGAAAGATATTTGGATAACACAGTCTCATCCCAATTCGTCATATAACTGACGTTTTGGGACGTCTTTTGACCATTCGTCAATATACGACTTTTAGGGCCCCCTTAAACGTCGGTAGATGACGATCCCGGGTCGTCATACAACTGACGCTTTACTTTTAACGTCAGTTAGGTGACGAGTTGGGTTTAGGGTTAGGTTTAGGTCTGGGGTAGAGTTAGGATCCCATAACGTCATCTACCGACGTTTAAGGGGGCCCTAAAAAGGCATATATTGACGAATGGTCAAAAGACGTCCCAAAACGTCAGTTATATGACGAATTGGGATGAGACTGCACTGATTTGGAAGAATATTTTAATCAAACAGATCTCATTCCCCATTCACTACCATAGTAGGAAAAATACATACAATGGTAGTCAACGGGGAATGAGATCTGTTTGATTAAAACATTCTTCCAAATATCTTCCTTTGTGTTCAGCAGAACAAATAAACATAGAGGTTTGGAACAACATGAGGGTGAGTACTGACAGAATTTTAATTTTTGGGTGAACTATCCCTTTAAGAATTGTATTTGCTAACATTAGTTAATGCGCTGTAAAGTAGCGGGAATAAACTAATTTAACGAACATTGACAAATTTAATATTATACAGTTTACAATATAATATTTTAACAATTATAACATATTCTTTTCAAGGCTTTTTTAAAGGGGGTATTATGGTATTAGGACAGTTGTAGGATCACTTAACATATTTTGAAAAAAAAAAAAAGTAAAAAATAATGAAAATAAAAACATGCTTAAATCAATCATTTCAAAATATTGGAATAAAAGCATGGGACAAATAATTAAACTATTATTATGATAATTTATGTATTAACAACCAAGGGCATAGTTTTACTTTTCAGACATTGCACCAAACTTTTAACACCTACCACAGCCAAATGTGCAAGTGTACGGAACGAAGACGCAGTAAAAGAGAGTAAGAGAATGGCTGGCGGCGCCACAGATGTCTGTAGTTGAGTAAGAAGCACTGGTGGCAGAGATGGCAGACAGTGGCTAAGTGATTAGGGAGTTCTGTGTTAACCCTGCGCCATATTTAGCATCGGCAGGGTGCCGGGCCGGGTGCACACCTCCAGGGCCCTGCCAGATGTTAGGAGCTGCTGTGGCACGCATGGAGAAGCATGGCGGCAGCAGTCAGCACAGCAAGCCTACGATCAGATAGGGATGAAAGTGTGTGTCCCCTGCAAACTCATTTCTTCCTCTTACACACACACACACACAAACACACACATTATCGCTCTCATTCTTTTTTTCAGAGTTGCTTCCAGCAGATGCTACGCTAACAAGTGCCCCCCCTCCCCCTTTCGTTCGACATTAGTCATCTCTTCCTCCTGCATCCACCTTGCTGGGACGCTCCGCCGGGGGGTGACCAAGATAAAGTTTTGACTGGCAGGACCATTTGTTTTAATCAGGTGTTTGCAGACACTTGCCTGACCTCCATTAGTTGAAATTTTAATTGAAATTAACCCCCACTACTACCCCAATTAACCCACTCCCCCAGCACACACGCATGCCACACTCCTGGCATCTGTTCCCGGGGAACCGGGGCAATGGGAGAGAGAGAACCGCAAGCCTGCTAGCACTGAGAGAACATGTCCATTGAGCAACTCCACATGCACACATACACTCAAACACACAGATACACACACGTATACATTCCTGTGCCCGTCTGATGAACTTGGTTTAGAAGCAGAGAGACAGGAAGTGACAGAGAGGGAGCATTGTGACAGCAAGTAGTTATCATTATGTGTTTGTGTCATAAGGCGTGGGTAATTTTTTTTTCATATATATATATATATATATATATATATATATATATATATATATATATATATATATATATATACATACATATACACTACCAGTCAAAAGTTTAAGATGGGTAAGATTTTTTATGTTTTTAAAAGAAGTCTCTTCTGCTCACCAAGGCTGCAATTTTTTGATAAAAAATACACATAAAACACAGTAATATTGTGAAATATTATGACAATTTAAACTGACTTTTTATGTTAATATATATTAAAATGTAATTTATTCCTCTGAAAAAAAGCTGAATTTTCAGCATCATTACTCCAGTCTTCAGTGTCACATGATCCTTCACAAATCATGATAATATGATGATTTTATGCTCCAAAAACATGTATGATTATTATCCATGTTGAAAACAGTTTTTTACATTTTTATTTCAGGATTCTTTGATGAATAGAAAGTTCAAAAGAACAGCTTTTATCTGAAATGGAAAGCTTTTGTTAGATTTAACACTACCCTTGAAAAAGTTTGTAAGAATTTGTATTTTATTTTTGGGGGAAATAAATAAGAAATCAATACTTCTATTCATCAAGGATGAGTTACATTGATCAAAAGTTACAGTAAAGACATTTATAATGTTAGAAAAGATTCTAATTTAATAAAATTCTTTCATCAAAGAATCCGGAAATAAAAATGTAAAAAACTGTTTTCAACATAGATAATAATCATACATGTTTTTGGAGCATAAAATCATCATATTAGAGTGATTTGTGAAGGATCATGTGACATAAAAAATCTTACCGATCCTAAACTTTTGACCGGTAGTGTAAATTATTATTACTATTACTGATACCTATTACCCCCCCTCCCCCCTGTTTGCAAGGTTTTATGGTTGGTTTTATGGGATCAAAATATTACTTGCACAATATCAAAACGAAAGAAACAATGGTGCATGATATGTGTGAGTTTGTGACACAAGGACTGTGTCCTTGGCTTGCTGAGGCATGATTTATGACACACATGAGGACTTGCTGAGTGAAATGTTCTCAAGAGTGGTGGCACAGCAGGCACACACACACACACACACACACACACGCACAATAGCATATTTAGTTCAATCCCTAATACATGACTAGCCGTCAGCCTTCAACCGATAGGAAATAAGCACCACCCTCCACAAGATATCTTGAGCGAGGGTATGTCACCCCGTGAAGGACAAAATTGCAGTGCCCTGAGCCCATACACCCAACCACACAAAGTCATCTTTCATGTAGACCCCCTCCCCATCTTGAATAGCACCTGAACATTCACCCCAGTCCAGCTTCAGCTCAAAGGTCTGGTTTGAGGGGTGATAGGTACAGATCCTGGGGGGCTATGCCCTTGAGCAAGGTGCTTATACCCAGATCTAAGCAGCATAACGGTAACAGCTCAGCTCGACGAGTGGAATTGCTGAAAATTGTCCCCGTGCACAAAGACGTTATATAAATTGTAAATAGCTATTAAGTGTGTTTGTGTATCTGCTACACATCCTAGACATTACAATGTTGCCTTTGCAGACCTTGGATATAGTCTTTTAGCACCTGCTCTGTCTGTGGGAAGAAAATAATCTGCATCCATACTCAGGAAAGAAGAAATCAAAGCTTGTAATATATTAACCAACCTGCAAATGCTTCCAGTCTGAAACGAAACGGCAGCTTACGCCGAGCTGATATATTTAGCGGGACCAAATTATAGTTAGGATTAGGATTGGAACGAATAACCCAGTGTTTTATCAGCGGGCACATGTTCCAGTGCAGAGCTGCTTATATTTCAGGTAAACATAATCCAGATGCTGTGCAGCAGGGATAGATTCAATTAAGATACCGGACAACTTTGTTAATGCAGCCATATCTTAATACCCCTGCTGCAAGTGGTAATGAATCTGGCTCTGAGAGCAGACTGAAACAGGACCCGGGACAGCAGCCACAGCTTGCTGAACAGTGAGGCAGCTCTGTCTCAGGTGTGTCTCGGTTGAGAGGGACTCTAACTGGCTGCCCCTGCTCACCGGCTAGCTGCTGATTCTCCATGTAATGTGTCATCTGTGCATGCTCTGTGTGTTTTGCATTACCATGCTTTTCTTTGCCCTACTTGCCAAAATGTTTCAGTCGCCATTCCTGCTTGTTCGAAAATTACTATTCCAAAATATGTATGTGCTATCTTCTTTTTAATCCTTTTACAAAAAGTTTTTGTTCTTCAGTAACCTACTCCGTATCAGCATCATTGTATCAATAAAAGCCTTTTTGAGCAATGTAATTTCTCAATGGTGAAGGAAAAAAATCATATCAAAGCCCCAAACTGATATAAACTTGAAAACTGAAAACATTATGATAAATGTAAACATTTTAACTTTTTAATTAAAAAGGTAGAAGGTGCAAAATGCCTCTAGCTGAATTTTTCAATGACTATTTGAAACAAGAATTGATTCAGCAAAATGAGCCAGACTTTCCAATGCTACAAACTATGCTGTTATATTATTTTTTCATTTTACTAATGATGATGACATTTTAACGTTATCACAACGCAGTCTCATCCCAATTCGTCATATAACTGACGTTTGGGACAATTCGTCAATATACGACTTTTTAGGGCCCCCTTAAACGTCGGTAGATGACGTTATGGGATCCTAACTCTACCCCAGACCTAAACCTAACCCTAAACCCAACTCGTCACCTAACTGACGTTAAAGGTAAAGCGTCAGTTGTATGATCGACCCGGGATCGTCATCTACCGACGTTTAGGGGGCCCTAAACGTCGTATATTGACGAATGGTCAAAAACGTCCCAAAACGTCAGTTATATGACGAATTGGGATGATAATGTGTTGGTTATCAATACTTTAAATGTATTGTACATGCACGTCATGCAGAAAATGTTGCTGTTACAGCCACAAAAATGACATCGCCTTGCCACTGCCTTTTCCCACAGTCCCAGCGAGAAAGGAGCTCAATGAATGTGGCTGCAGGACTGTATGTACTGGGTTACAATGTTAATATTTATTGACAAAAGTAGCCTGGTGTTAAAACAGGCCTCAGGGGCATTTGGCTGCATTTAAGCCCCAGGAGGGCATGCTGACTCAAAGTCTTATTCAGATGATGTGCAGTAGATGCTTGTCCTTGAAGAAATGGCATTAAAGCTCGCTGGAGTCAAGGAGTGAGAGACTGAGAGGCAGAAAAGCGAGTGAAAGAGAGCAACAGAGGGAGGAAACAGAGTGACTAAAAAGAGGCAAAGCCTGGGATTCTTCATAGGGTGAATGATGTACAGCACACTGACTCACACAAAAGTGTTTCCACACAGTAGAGCAGACAATCCCCTCTTCAGGAAACGGAGATCAAAGCAGAATTAAGTAGTCAGAGATGTTCCATGCAAATTTGCACTGGCCTCCAGCCGTATATCTTGCCGTGTTGATTTGGGCGTCAAGCAGGTTGTCAAATGCTTGGGCAGTAGAGTTCCACGGCGTTGCTTGGCGGGGAAGAATTGGGTGTATTTTGTCTGAAGACTGGAGCCCATTGTAGCTTTTTTAATCCAGAAGGAGTCTTGGTGTTTTTGATGTTAGGAGCCGAAACATAAAACAACATAAATTCCAAAATTATCCCAAGGAAAAATTTACGTGCAAATTCCTTTTTTTTTCTCGTAATATTAAAGGTGTGGGATTGGAGCATGTGAAATAAGCTGACAAAGAATATGTCAAGCTTTTTGCTGTTTTAATGCATAATACATAACAAATTATTATTAATAATGTTCAAAAACGTAAAATTAGGGCTGTCAAACAATTAATCGCGATTAATCACATCCAAAATAAAAGTTTGTGTTTACATAATATATGTGGGTGCACTGTGTATAATTATTTTAAATATGCAAATACACACACATGCTTGTATATATTTAAGAAATATTGGTAACGCTTCCTTTTACAGTACACTACTTACAGGGTACTTACAGTGTACTTACCTAGAAAGTACTGACTAATATAAGGTAAGTACATGGAACAGGGGTAGGTTTAGGGGTAGGTTCAGGGTTAGTACTAGTTATTACCCAGTAATTATAGTTACTAAAATAAGTACACAGTATTTACATGGGTAACTGGACTGTAAAAGGAAGCGTTACCAAAATATTTTCATGTACACTGTAAAAAAATTGGAGTAGGATTTACTTGAAAAATGCTTGCTAAACTATCTCACTCAGAAAATGCTAGTAAATTTACAAAGATTTGCCAAGTAAAAACCTAAACATATTCATCAGTAGCTTTAATTAGAAATCTTTAAGGTAAATTTACTTGTAATATGGAATTAAGTAAAATTTGCAAAAAAATAAGTAATTTTAACTTGGCTAGTAAAAGGTTGATTAATATCGATTTCCTTTGCCTTTGTATTATATTTCACAAAAACAATAATCTTAAATTTTATTAGTCTTTTAGAGTATGTGCTTTACTTGGATGATCTAAGTAATGATTACTTAGATCATCTAAGTAATCATGTCAAGATGTTAAACATCATGTGAATGCAAACACCTCAATACTTGGTAGACAATACACAATGGCGGTAACATTTGATGGGTCATTTTGTGTTTGTATATGTCATTTTGAGCAAGAAATTTACTCTAAATGTCACAAAATGGCAAGTTACTAATACTGACAACAAAAATCAATGATAAATAAGTGTAAATACAGCTGGAAACCAGTGAAAAATGAGCTTCATTAATTATTCAAGGTCCAGTGCATGATGGGAACCCCAGTATCAGAAAAGTTGAGTAATTTTTACTTAATTTTATTGAGTTGATATTTACACTTTCATTTCTACTCGCTTGAATTAAGTACTGATATGGAATTTACTTAGTTTTTTCAATTCTTGCCAGAACTAACTTTTTTAAGTAAATTACATTGTTTTTTTTACTAGTATTTACTTTTTTTATTTATTTTTTACTATTTATTTTTTACAGCGTATATACTGTATATAGATTTATATATCATTTATATTATATATACATGTAAATATTTTATATATATATAAATATTATTTTTTTCTTAAATATACATGCATGTGTGTATATTTATATATAAACAAAATAATTATACACAGTGCACCCACATATATTATGTAAACACAAACTTTTATTTTGGATGCGTTTGACAGCCCTACTTAAAATATATTTAACATTATTAACAGAATTCAATATATATATATATATATATATTTATCAATCAAATCTGGTATTCAATAAAAAAAAATGTATTGTTTGTATCGAGTGGAGAGTTAAATCTGTCAAACATTTTTCTATACAAATTCATATATATATACGCAGCATGTGCGCTTGTGTTTCCTCAAAGTCTAGTGTGACTACACTTTAATATGCTGTTTGGGATTCAGTAGATCCATTTACTGTTACTAATGTGTGAACAACAACCCAGTGTTTGGTTGGAAGAAAATGAGAATTTGGTAACAGCATAATGAATGATTTAAACACAGACAGCCAAGATAGGCCACTATTCCCACATACGCATCTCTCAGGCGTGTGCCTAATTCATTTTGGCCGTACAGTGACAGACCAGGACAGCAGTTAGGGAAGGGGAGGAGGGATGGGGCAGGGCAGGCTTGCAGCACAGATAGCGGCAGACAGCGACAGAGACTACAGCAAACTGTGACAGCGTGCAGATAGAGAGGCACAGTATATGGGGAGAGAGATAGAGAGATACTTAGATGGATGGCGAAAGCGAGGAGCCAACAAACAGAAATGGAGTGCAGATATGCACAGGCGCATCTGAAGGAAAGGGGGTGAAGAGTCTGCTGGAACAATAATTCATTATTTGTCTTGTTTTACAAATGCTGCTCCTCGAGACATTCAATTTATTGTGGCACGGAGGATTGTCGTCTATGTGTGAGGAGGTGTCAGCACCATGGAGTGCTTCGCCGTCTCCCTGCGTGACAGCACTCCAGATGCTGAGAGGGGGCCGACAGTGGGGGGCACTCACACAGATGCAGGCATACACATGCGATTGGGGGGGTTGTTGAAGGATGAGGAGCCAACCTGTGTCCAACCGGGCCCCTTTCCCTCTCAAACTCCACCCCCTCTAGTTAAGCTAGGGAAGGAATTCATTAAAATATAAGTCCTGCTGAACTGCACCCATAATCCGACAGATTAATGGCAGAGCATGAAATCTGCAGTTTACGTTGACAAAAGTTACAAGTTGGGGGAGGGGCGGCAGGGCCCTGCAGTGGATTACGGCGAGCGGGTCTTAATGCGGGAATAATTTGATGTAGCTGCCAATTTGCTGTGCACGCACTCACCGGCACAAATCCGACTTTGCTGCACACTTCTGAGGAAGTTTTATGGGTGAAGAGAGCTCCTTCAGCACGTGGCCAGCAGACCTGATTCTCTGAGCACACACAATAGACTTCATCAAGTCACCACACAAATGTGACGTGCGCTATCATTGCGAGACGGATGCCGCAATGAGCCGATTATTTCAAAGAAAAAAAAAGTTCTGTCCAAATTGTGTCAATGTTTTGGAAATCAAGGAAGAATGCCGTTTTGGTTCTTTTTAATATGGTTTGACAGATCGCTAAAGTTGCCTCAGTAAATCAAGTGGCACGTGAACCGATCATCTGTTCCGCTTTACTACTGGTTGAAGTAAACATGAAATGAACATTAGAAGGTATGTTGAAAGAGACAGTACAATTTAATGGAATGTATAATCCTTCTTGTAATCACGCAATCAGTGTTTAACCGTGAAAACACGTTAGTAAAACAGCTCGTCATCCAACGTTTTCTTTTACCACAGGAAAGTCATTCAGTGTCCGTAACTTGTTCGTTAGCAAGTTACACCGTGTCCTGACTACAAGCGACGTGATAAAATTCCAGCGACAGCAAGTGTGTCTGTCCCAGCCTCACAGGAATTCGTATGAATTTTATGAGGTGGCTAATTTGTAACAATTCATACGACCTCACTTGTATGAATTAGTATGACTTTGCTAAATCATACATATTTTATGAATTGGCCAATTCGTATGAATTCAGTACGAATGACCTAGCCCTTACCCCGCCCCTAAATCTACCCATCATGTGATATTAATTCGTATGAGAGAGGTCGTACGAATTAGTACGAATTAGCCACTTTTTAATCATTCGTTCGAATTCATACGAATTGGCCGTGAAATAGGTAGTCGGACCACACTAGACGTGACACGACTGTGAGACGCCACACGTCAATCAAAAATGACAGCCATTCAGAAATCAAATCAAGAAATAACATTATTTAAAGTCAAAACATTAACAAAATACTCATTGACTAATTTTGTTATGAAGTACAGTTGTATGTTTGCATAGAATTCATTTTGAACACTATATTATTGGTTTTAAAATCTGAGGTAAATTATCTGTTATCGCTTGTGGCACAGTGACCTAATGCCTTTGAACTTCGACAATCAGTTCCTCGTCGTCCATGTTTGATGATTAAATATTCATGACGCAGAATTTCCATCCAATGAGATCTCTGTGTGGGCGGATCTGTCAGCCGCGACGTCGCAAAAATAGGAACCGTTTCTAAATTAGAAACTTTGCGTGTCGCTGTCGCATCTGGTTAGGACAAAAACTCTGATTAACATGGAAAAGATACCTTTTATCGCGTGTCGCGCGTCGCAACGCAACGTTATAGCATGAAATAAACATGAATGATCATCATGGTATGCTGAAAGATACAGTAAATGTCTAATCCCTCATCCAGTGTCTGAAACCGGTTAAGAACTTTGGAAAAGAACATTGCTGGAAAATTGTATATGTTATTATTATGAGACCAATTTCAAGTTTTTACAATAGCCACCAATTATTGTGGGCTATAATATATCTCGACAATGGTTTGGAGACGACACTTTCATTCATTGCAGAAAACTCAAAATGTATTTGTGAGTCAAAACGACTTAAAATGATAGAGCAGGTGGATCCAAAGAAACCTTTTACAAAAGCCCTGGATGTATGAATTCATTTAGATACAGTCGTCCAATTAGAATAGGAAGGGCCTGTTTTAACTCTACCATTCACCTCCACACAAACAGAAGTATTTCAATAGGATGGAGATGAGAAGGGGGTGGTGCGACGAAGGGGTTTAGCTCTTTAGCTACAATCATAGGACATTTCCAAATTATCACTCAAAATGACAGAGGAAATCGGCACAGGTGACCCCAGAAACAATCAACCTCATTCAAGCCCAACACAGAGCCCACCATCTTCCGCCTCCACCCACAATTAATCCCAGCAAACATGTTTGATTGAATCTTTTCAAGCAAATCCTTTGCTTGGGCTTTTGTTAGTTCACTTCTTGTCAACATCCATTAAAATATGCTTTTAATTCTTACGCCCGCCATCTCCAAAGATATGAAGAAACGGGAGGGGAAACAAAAAGGAAGGGAAAAAGTGTCGGCAAGCGATCCCACCGTCTTCAACTTTAATCAACTGTACGCTGGCATCCCCCCTCCGCCTCCCCCTCCCCATAATAATATGCTGTTTGGGATTCAGTAGGCAGGCTCCACATCAATCATTCCCCGGAATTTTTTTTCCGTGCTGCAATAAATATGCAAATGAGGAGAAGCCAGTCACTGGTAATTTCAAGCTCAGCTCACTAGTGTTAAAAAAGGACACAAATTTATTAATTGCCATCGGCCAAAGGAATCCTATTTCTGTGGGCATTGATTACAAAGAGGCATGAGTGATTATCGGGAATGCTGCGGGCTCCGTGCCGCACCACAAGGGGGACGCTTTGGAGAAAAAAAGAGCAGATTATCAAATCCGCCGCCACAATAGAAATCCTGACATTACGCTCCTTGGCATGAGACGAAAGGCCCGCGTGAATGCTACGGTTAGGATAGAGATTTAATTGTAAACTAGTCTTGTGATAAATGACATAAAGATGTGGAAATGTGGGTATACATATGCTGTGCCCATTGACTCTTTGCACATTGCCTGACTGTCATTCAAGTTCTGGGCTGCTCAGTGAATCCACAACTGGCTCAACTAATGTAAGACTACGCCATCTGGAAATGAAATATTTCCTGTAGATGCCTAATATTGGAGAATATTGCTAAATGTGATAAAAATGTGACGTTTACACATGACACACAAAGTTAATGTGCGTTTCCTAAATTTGGTAAGGAAGAACAGAGTGAAATTCTCTGTAATACTTCACTGTAAAAAAAATCCTGTATTTTTTACGGAATAATGCTGGCAACTTTGGTTGCCAGAACAATTCTGTAGAAAATACAATAAAACTGTAATCACCTTTACAGAAGTATGTATTTCATTTTCTGAAATCTGTTAATATACCAACTCTTGATAAATTGATTTCTGTTTTGTACCATTGTAATACACTGACAACCATCAGTCATCACAGAAGGGATGAGAGTTACATGAGCAATCAAAGCTCATCAGAAGTTAAATTAACAACATTAAATGTAACATAAAACCCAACACAACTGATTAGAAAAAAAAGAAAATTATGAGGAAACAGTTATTTTAACAAAAATACATCAGAAGTGTGACGCAGGGAATTGTGGGAATGTCAATTTACGGTTTTTCACTATAAATAATACAAGGAGACTTTCAAAAACTGTAAATTTAACGGTATTTTACAGTAAAAATATATCACAGATATCTACTACCATACGGTATAGTACGGAAACGTTATGTTAACCAATTAACAGTTTTGCACTGTAGCATTTCTACAGTATTTTACTGTTAAAATTACGATATTTTTTTACAGTGTTTATTATACAGTGTCCTTGTTACATATGAAGAGTTCAGATGCAAAAGCCTCTAAATGCCATTTGAAATTTTCTTCTAAAATGACAATTCGTGAGCTTAGAATTATAAGGTTCTATCTCCGTTTAGGGTAGTTCTGAGATATTGAGCATCAAAGTTTTTACATCCCACCTGGCAAAACTGTTATGTAGTATACATTTCTATTATAGCTTTATCTATTAATCTTTTTTTACAAAAATAACACCACACAGGCATTAATAAACACCTAATGGATCAGATTATGTCAAAAACTCAATTTCGACCAAAAGTGGAGATAGAACCTTATAATTCTAAGCTTACGAATTTTTATCAAGATTGTATATTTAAGTTCAGTAATTTCACTTAAATGACAATTAATAGATAATCTTCATTGCCATTTAAGTGAAATTACTGAACTTAAATATAAGCTTGATAAAAATGATCATTTTAGAAGAAAATTTCAAATGACATTTAGAGGCTTTTGCATCTGAACTCTTCATATGTACTTACAATAACAGTAAATTATGCATAATTACAGGCAACTAACTCTTAATCCTACCCTAACCCTAGTACATGTTGTTAATTATTATTACTCAGTACTTGAGACAATGACACCTTAAAATAATGTGTAACCAAATTCTCTCACAAGCTACCGCTTGTGTGTTTACAGCATATGGCATTACATAGCGGTGTGTGTCAGTATTTTAAGTCACCGCGCAGCAGTAATCACTGAGTCACTTTTATGGACACACCAGCATGAACCTGTCAGAGAAAACCTACAGCTGACAAAATCTAAATTGATGTTGTGAGACAAAAGTTTAAAAACAACCACAACACAGGGGAAAAAATAGAGGGCCAGAGAGAGGCTTCTGTCCAAGACATTTCATCTCCCATAAATAATGGCCGTAAACTTTTCCGGCAGCACCAGCTAATTAATTCCTGTGCTATACACAAAAGGAAATGCTGGGTGACAAATGGTAGCAGGGCTTGAAAGCTGCCAGGTCTGCAAAACAGTTTCTTCTTCAATTTACAAGCAATTTTGCTGTAAATCATCAACCAGAACTGGCTGCTTTAGGACACAGCCTCTGCTGCCACAACATACTAAAACAGTGTTTTATTAATGCAAAAATGAGAGAGAGACTGTGGTAAAATCTGCTAGAATCCAGATGCTAATCAATCATGATTTATCTGAGGTGAAAGAGACCATGTGCTGTCCATGCTGTCATGTCCTATGGAAAGGTGTATTTTGTATTTACAGCCACACCAAACAGAACATAAAATCCTAAATCCTATCCTATCCAAAATGACATGTAAAAAAAATATTTTCATGATTTGTAATCACAACATTTTTTCTTTTGTCAAATCAACTTAGATAATGTATGTAGTTCAGATAACATACACATTTGAGTTTCTGGTTATTAAATTAATCTCCTTCATTGTTTTAACTCAATTTTTCCATTTCAATGAACTTAAAATTTTAAGGTAACCAGGTTACTTATTTTTAATTAAACCAACAATATTTTTTTAGAGTGTGATATTTGTTTGCTGTTTGTTTGTTTGCATTTAACCTTATAAGAAACCATTCATGATATATATTTTTACCACAACTAATGCTAACTCAAATCTTGACCGTGATTATAGAACAGAAAGTCATATAAGGAAAAGTTAGGAAAATGTTTTTTTTTTTTTTTTTAATAAGTCTCTTATGCTCATCAAGGCTATATTTGATCAAAATACCGATAACAACAATAATATTGTGGAATTTTATTTTTTTAATTTTAAAATGCAATTTATTAATTTGATGGCAAATTACTTTTAGTTTAAGCAGTCTAATATGCCGAAGAGACATTTCTTATTATCAATGTTGAAAACAGTTGAGCTTCTTAATATTTCTGTGGAAACCATGATCCGTTTTTATTTTGATGAATAGAAAGTTCAAAAGAACAGCATTTATTTGAAACAAAAATCTTTTGTTGCATGCCTTTACTGTCACTTTTGATCAATTTAATGCATCCTCGCTGTATTAAAGTATTAATTTATTAATTTATTTCACAAAAAAATGAATATGCACCTTTCTACAACAAGGTTGATGACAAACCGTTGATTCTCAGCTGCACTTTGATTAATGCATTTATCAGTGTAAAATAAAGCGTTTTGTTGCTCCACACCAAAAACATCTTGTATAAATATCATTAGACAATTATAAATTACAGTCCGCACACTCATTGCTATGAAAGCCCATTATCTCACTGAACATAGTTCCAGTTAAAATGTGTTTGTCAGATATGTTTGTATCAGTCTTCGCTGTGGTCTCTGAGCTCACCATTTGCTTTGCCTGACGTTTCATTTTTCCTAGTTGCCATATTGACGAAGTAAAGAAATGAAGAATGCCTGACTGAGGACAATAATGCAACAGAAGTGGCATTTAAACAGTTGCTCTCGTGTGATGGCACCACATCATGCAGACAGAAAAGCATGTTTGTTTGTGACACAGAGGTGAAAAGGCAGTAAAATGAAAGCCTGCCTGACAGTATCCTTTTAAACGCAGCCCTTTCCCCTGCTTGAAACACAAATCAAGAACATGTTGTTCCCCTACAGACCAATAGAAGCATCCAAGTGCTTCTCACAGAGCTCTCCTCGGCCACTTGGAGCTAATCAGAGCACAAATAACGGCACATGAGTCTATATGATGACATGCTGGAGTGGCCCATCTCTCGCCTAATGTCTGTAATTGAAATAAACAAACACGGGTATTCAAAACAACACTATTTCCCTGCAAATTAAAGGTGATGATTATCACACACGCCGTAGAAAACTGCCTCCGTTTTATCCGATCTTTCCTAGATTCAGTTGCTGAGATTTTTAAAGGTTCTTTATATTTACGAGCAGTGTATTGTTCTCTGAGCAGAGGTGTGGACAGTGCCATTGTGTGGTGACCTTGGGTAGCACACGCGGACAGAAGAGCTCGAGGCATGAATAGCATAGCAATGGCTGTCCAGTCTTTTTCTCCCATTGATTTGGGAGTTGTCCTTCTTAGTATAGCTTTGCAAAAAACCTGGGATCGTTTGAGTAAAACTTCTGCAGCCTCCGTTTTCATAAATTACAATTCATAGATCTCTCTTATCCAGTCATCCACATAATAATGTCTAAAAAGAAGAGGGGATTCCAAGCTGATTAACTGTTTCCAGCTTTTGTTTTTAATTAATTGCATGGCTACTCAGTCTACGGGACGTTCAGAGCCGAGGTGAAACGTGTCTTCACTGCCTGCACATGCGTTCTAAATATTCAGTATTATACAATATCAAGTGATTTTACACTTCTTTCAATAAATGAAATGTTCGACCTTCACATATATATTAACAGCCGTAAGATGCCATTTGTCTAGAACTGGACTGTATGGATCTGAGCGGATGTTGATATGCATGCATGCATATTTCCTACCATACACAGGTAAAATACAACAACAGAGCCACGCACATTCGGCGTACACCACTCAATTTCCTCTGTAATCTGTCATCTTGCCTGTAGTTTTAATTCCTGTTAACTGCATGGTTGCATGCCACTGGTTCATTCATTTTAATGGAATTGAATAACAGCGCCGCATGGCTGCACTCGCACAAGGCCGCTTTAATTGGAATGAATGTTTAAAAATGTGAAAATATATTCATGCTGGTGGTTTTCCAGAGAAAAGGCCACATTTGTTGTGGGTGACTTCTGCCCATTTCTAAGACCCTCTCAAGAACTTTTTGCATACATCTGAGATCTGACTAACTCAGCTAAAAAAATTAGATATGCAGCACTAGAGCATATATCTGAAATTTGGAATTATTATGATCTGCCATCTAATAAGTAATCATTAACATTTAATGAGCTGATCAACAATTAACTGAGCAATTTCTCATCATCGAGAACAGAACTCATCACATCAAGTAATGCAAATACAGTTCAAAATGTTTGTTTTTTTAAATAGAGAAATCTTTTACTTAAAAATCAAGCAGCGACTTAATCATTATTGAGTAAGGTTTGCTAATTTTGTTTCTCCATATCATCAGGATTTAAGTTTGTAATATTATTGACTCAAAATATTTCTTGATTTATAGCTAGATTTAATGAGATCTTGATTGTGAGGCCTGGCATATCACGCTGTAAAAGTGACAGAATTGCTTTATTCATTGAACAAACTTTCCTCATGAAAATAGATTTAGGGTTAAATAGAAAATAGAATTAATTATGCGTGCAGTAGAACTTAACAGGACCAGCATAGTATAGCCTTGCAAATATGATTTGCCACACTACGACACACTCAAATTATAAAATCTTTGTAATCTCATTAGTGTTTATCTTTCCTCACTCATTTGATATGGAAAAATCATATCGCAAAAGGGCAAAAGGATGTCTGATTTATTCTGCATTTTGATTACTATCTTTAGAATTGTCTTGTTTTTGTCTGATAGGCAATAATAAACACTTTAAATGAAACGGTTTACAGAGTATGTCATTATGTTAGACAACAACTGCATCAATTCTAATTTCTTTGTATAAATCTATAGCAAACTCATTAGTCCAAATAGCATTTTAAATATTCACTATTCTTACACTGCATGACCAGATTTGGAAATCTAGTATTTGAATTCTTCCTTATCCTGTCATCTTCACTCTAAAAATGCTGGGTTGTTTAAACCCAACTTTGGGTCAAATATGGACAAACCCAAACGTTGGGTTAAAAATGTAATTAAAAAATGTAACCCAATGGCTGGGTTTGTTCATATTTGACCTAAAGTTGGGTTAAAATAACCCAGCAATTTTTAGAGTGTAACCTCTATCTTTCTGATTCAAAGCAGAATCATTTAATCAATCAATATACTTTATCTAAAAGTGGGCTCAACCAAAGAAACTCACAAACATACCTTTAGTGTCTTCAATAGATTCACTGTACTGAGAAATCAATCGATAATCTGCCCCTGTAGTCTGTGTGAAAACAAATTTAAGAAATTGTTGGCACTTTACTGCTATCAGATGTAAACTGTAGTGAATTAAATGTATAGGTACAAACAATGCATTTAGGAAATACTTGCTATAGACCTTATGCACAAGAGAAACGTGGGCCCGTCTTCTTTAGAATGTTGTCTTTGAACTTCCGTTTTTGCGGTCGCTCTGTAGTTCCAACGCATTCTCATCCCAAGGCGCCATATTTTGACACTTTTGCAAAAGCGTAAATATCCAACGCACATGGCACCCTTTAGCGCCAAATGAGACGGTTACGTTTTAGGTATGGGGTAGTCAACGAGTAATTAGCTGGTGAAGTGGATTAACTTATTGTAGAGTTAACAAACGTTATCATGAGCATTGTAATGTTTATCATAAGCATTGTAAAGCAGATGTCTTAACAAATGTTAACCGGGAAATGTTTTACGAGCAGTTCATTCATACCTATGCAAGATCGCTGTGAAACTACAGACCGGAAGTCAAAAGACAACGAGCGCAGCGCTGAAAAGGGGCGGGGCTACATATGTCTATATAGATGGATGGACAAAAAAACACATGACTCTGTTTTTGTCTTTGCCAGAATGAATAACAGCTAACATGTCCATTGTAGGCTATGCCATTGGATTTGTGGACATTAGACAGCTGATTGACTGAAATAGGTGTTTTGTGTTTTAAACATCTCTCCTTTTCACAAGACATATTTAAAATGCAGTGTAGCCTATGTGTTGATAAGCTTTGGAATCAATAACAACAACAGAGAGAGAAATCCCTAAGTTAATAAACTATGCATGGAATACACATCCTGTGTGTATTAAGTTACATAATCCCCATCACTTCCAACTGACCACCGCATCAAAACTTTAACATTAGGATGCATGTCTGTATTCAAATCATTGCTCTCTAGGTTCAAAAAACAGCATTTAAAAACGCGTTTCAGACATTTATATTTAATGTGTCGACAAGGTCAGGCCGAACCAATAGTCGATGTTCAATCAATATGAGATTTGAATTTAAAGAGCTTTGGCCTCCCGGGTGACAGAGCATGGAGTCAGCGGTGTGGTTAAGCCCCGGGCTCAGGAGGGCCCGCAGGCCTGTTTAACTCTCAGGACCATGATTAATTCATAGTGGATTATGTGCTGGGTGCACCAGGGGCACCGCTGGGCTCCTTCACACTAAAACCACACACTGCAATGAGATAAAGGCTTTTCCCCCAGATAGCAAGCTCAATTTGATGCCGTCTTCCTGGCCTCCGTACCTGTGAAGGATTCCTCCCACACACGCTCCCCACAGAGAGTCAAATCAACTGAATCTCATCTGACTCTTTTGTTTTTCCCTATCTATGAACTTGAGATGTGATATGAAATGAGATGAGTTCAGTGATGAGGTTGTCTCTTCTGAACTTGTTTCTCCATATATCTATTGTCTCGGATGCCATGGTGTTGCAACCTCTATGTCATCTTTTAAGATTTTCACGTTTTAGAAGAGAAAGAGCGACTCTTGAGGCGCTTCTAATGCCCTGTGAAAGGACTGTTGTTGAAAAGTTAATCTGGCTCTCTTAGTATATACTGGATATGTTTAAAATATAGAAACTTGTCAGGTTTTCTTGCACAGCCAAGATAAAAAGAAAAGAGATGGTGAATTTATGAAGAAGATATACAAAATATTGGATCAAACATTCAGTTGTATGATGCAAAAATCTGGTCAAAGTGTGAATTACACTGTAAAAAATATTGTGATCTGAAAAATCAACATCCGAAAAAGAATATTGTTGTAAAAAATATTGTTGGTTTAACTTAAGAAAGTAAGTAACCTGGTTGCCTTAAAAGTTTAAGCTGATTGAACTGGAAAACAGGAGTTAATACAATGGAGATTGATTTAATCATCAGAAACTCAAAATAATAAGTTATCTCAACTAAATAAATTATTTAAGTTGATTTGACAAATGTAGTGATAACAAATCTTGAAAATATTTTTTTTACAGTGGGTGCTATAAAAATTTGAAATGTTATTTTTCTCAAAACAGCACAGGTTTGACTTTTCATTTACAGTATATCTCAAAGTGCAAAGGTCATATCATATGATATCATTTTAAAACATTTGATTTAGCTGATTTGATAAATGATGCCTTAGGTAGTGTGAAATGCCGTATCATGAAAGGACATCTTTACACCAGGATTTTTTTTTTTGTTACATTATGCAGTCAAGACAGCCTTGTGAGGGTTGTGTGATGTCCTCCACCATGTCATGTTCATCCTGAGAGATTACAGTTGGGGAATATTCTTCAGAAGCCATAATTCTCAGAAAGCTTAGATGCTTATAATCTCAGCTAGTCCAAGGAAAAGCACCTATCATCCGAATTTCATATTTTCTAATTTTATTAAAAACTCACAAATTTGTCAACATGTCGTATTTATACAGTGAATGGTCTAATATGCACTGGAGGTCACGTAAGCTTAGGTTTATTAGAACAATAAAAGACATACCATGAGAATTTGATATTTAAAGAAAGTAGCAGCTGCTTGCTGCACATTTGACCATCAATTTCAATAGTTTGGATTTTCCTTTAAAGACACAAAAATAAAACTTGTAGGTCTAAGTATGTTATATTAACAATTTATGAATGTTTTTTTCAGCAGACTAAAAAAATTAAGAAGTCAATACTCCTTATTGTTTTTTAAACACTTACACTTTGTTTCAACACGTTCTGCAGATAATGGTGCAAAGCACTTTTACAGTATTTGTGCTATGGTTTTATTTGGCAACTGTCTACTTGGTTTTTTTTTTACATTTTTTTTTGTTTTTTGTTTTTTGTAAACAACATTTTGTACAAACTAGCACAGTGAACCACAACCCAGCAAACTTCCATCATACAATATAAATAAAATCAATACAAAAGTTTGGTTGGTTGCTTGGAACATTTTTTTTTCTGGATCAAGAGGTTCTAAATCATGGTTGATACTTTTAACTCCTGAATTAAATATATTACGTAAACAGTTGACTGTTCTATGTCCCTTTCAGACCCTTGTTAAAATAATTTTAGAAGGTAGACTTCATTTATCAACATTTCAAGTTCTCTTCCATTAAATAAAGGGTTCACCATCCATACACATTTTAACATTTTGCCTTTTGAAGGCTAACTTCTTCAGATTTGGTGGAATTCTTGGGGAACAAAAACAGGATATGCCCAGAAAGAGAAAAAAAGCTTCTTTTTTTCTCCCTGGCCTTCAGAAACATATTTAGTGTCGAAAAGGTTGTTTAAGTGTCAGTATGGCAGAGCCTTGAAAGGCAAGGAGGTCTGAGGAGTTTTCAAATAAATAAATTAGTCTGACGGCTTAGATCTTTCCTGGAGTCAACATTGCAGGTTAGCGTTAGATCAGCCGCCTTGGGTGTTTCTCTGTAAAGCTGACAAGTCTTTGACGGTAGCTGACGCTGTTAATGTGTCGCTATCGCTGTTTTAGAGCGGCGATTTAACCGGTGATACGTATTGAGCTTCTGGAGGGACTCTGCTGTGCTGGGAGTTCATACAGCGACCTGGTCAACAGTATAAATTCTTTCTCTTCTTGAGTTCGGACTTGGGATAAAGAAAGAAAGAAGGGAACGGAACATCAACACAATGAGCTCAAGAAGATAAATGTCAATGCCCATGCTGCCCTCTGCTGCTCTCTCTGTGAGCTGTCCCACCACATATATGACATGGAAAAAGGGGGAAAGACAAAAATGATAACCAGAATGTGCGGCCAGTGTCCCTGTTCCCTCCCTCCTCTGTTCATCATAATTTCTCTCTGCTGAAATGTCCGTTCACAGGAGCTACCAGACCGTGCCCTCGTTCATTTCCTGATGGAGGGTGGGAGAGGTGGTTGCTGTATCCGGTGCCGTTGAGGGAGAGGGATGTAAAGGACGGACTAGGTCCAAAAACATCTGAGGACATACTGTGCAGGGGCCCAGGTATCCCCGGCTCTGGACTGGGCGAGTCCCTGGGTGGTGAGACATGATGTCTGAAAAGCGCTGTACTTCACTGGACGGATGGTGGCCGGGGATGGGATGGTCCATGCCCCCTAGTGGGGTACCGGTGGGTCCTGACGATGGAACGAAGGGGAGGTCTACAGGAGTCTGGGCCTGTGAAGATGGAGGGCCTTGGGGAAAGAAGTCGTAATTCCCTCCCGGGCCGTAGTACTCGCTCTGATAATCTGTAGATACGCATAGGGTAAAAGAATTTCGGTTTAGATTTGGAAACAAAGAGCAGGCGGAAACTCCTTGTTTAAAAATTCTGAGAGTATGTAGTGTGTCGTTCTTTGGAATAAATCTCAATACGCCACATTAGTCACAGAACATGTTACACTGAAATCACAAATGTAGCTGGGTGGGGAGAACAAAGCTTTGCTAATTACAGCGAGGAAGGCTTCGCCTTTCTGAACAGCTGAAAACTTATGAAACAAGCTGTTATTGATATGATAGAGTGTATATAACAATAACTGCTTTGTTTTATGCATGTGGAGGAGAACCTATTAAATTGTATATATTTATATTTTGGGCGGAAATGGTGCTAGTTATCACAGTTTCTACTTCAGTTCATGTTTCTCAGGGAAATTCATCGAGTATGTGCCTTTAAAGAAACTGACTGTCATCAATTTAGATTAAATTTGTTTACCCAACAGTTACAGCATAAATATATTAGGATTTTAGTAGGAATAACAATACACGTTTTTATCCTAATATAAGTGAGTTTAAAAAACTTTTTTAAAATCAACATTCAAAACCACTGAATTTGAAAACCAGTGAAAAGACCACAGATTTGTGTAACAGAACTTTTCTTATATAGGCCTAGGATATATATATATATATATATATATATATATATATATATATATATATATATATATATATATATATATATATAGACACACACACACACAACTAACACATTTAGGTCAAATATGAAGTGAACTAAAAATAAATAAAATCGACACATGGAACATACACACATTGTTTCCACAATATCAAAGCATTTTGAACAGATTTTACAGATTTTTAAAATTAGACAGTAGCTATTATCAGGAAGCCCAGTCTAATTACAAAACTAAAAAAAACAGTCCCATTTAAATTTAAAACACAAACTTATACTTATAACATTTGTCGCTTCTGAGGCAAAACAAATGAAACCAACGCGACAAAAAAAAACATATTTAAGACAAAGGTTTGATATTGATAAATCTATAATAAGGCATTATATCCTACCTCCATAGTATGAAAACGGGCCGTTTGGAATTAATTCTCCAGGCTCGAGTCTGTCCACGAGCGTTCGCATTCTTCTCGGACTCCTGAAGAACGCGTGTCTCCTCGCGCCGAGCGCGCTCAGCTGTTTCATGCGCCGCTCTTTAGACCGCCGGTTCTGAAACCATACCTAGAGAACATGGCAAAAAAATCTTTTAAAATTGTTTGCTAAAATCGGTTACAATAATTAATTTCAGTGGTAAAAGCCCAACATTGTGCATTGAATGTGTATAAAAATCGCAAAAGTATTATGGTAGTTCATTGCGTTCAGTAGCACGCCTTATATAAATACACAGCAACATGGGCAAACATAAACTATGAACAAAAATCAAATATCATACTATCAACTCCAAAATAAAAATACATGTTAACCATATTAACATATTTGCGTAAATGTAGGCCTATGTGACTGCACTTAAACGCGGTCAGCATTATACCAACATATTTGTTTTTGTTGATTTTACGATTTTTCAGAGAGTCAATTCGATTTTATTTATTAGTGAATGAGGCTTATTCAAAGTGGCCTACTTGCAGGCCTTTGGCACCGGTTTGACTTAAACATTTAAAGCCTTTTTAAACTTTTGCAGCCAATTTTATTTGTATTAGCCTATTATTATTTTACTGCGATTGCCATGCAAACTAAAATAAGAGAGCCTACTAGATGTGCAAACCTAACAGTCTGTCACTATGGCCCAATGTTTACATGTCACGTTCACTATTTTTATTGGGTCAGAGCAGCGTTTTCACAGTCTACCGAGGTAGGCCTGTGAAGTGACGGAATACATTCGTATTGTAGTGACAAGATTACTCGTAATTATCGTCACTGTTAGAGAGTCGGATCTAACCTCACTTTAATGATCTTTTAACCCTCCATTTACTCCGACTGAGGGGGCAGCAGCGGGGACTTCAAATCTCTAATTAATACTTAATAGGAGGGTGGTTACCGATATATTAACCGGCTCTATGCAGTTATTATTTCGTAATCGTATATATCCACCCTTGAATTCCTTTTGCTAATTATAGTTTACTCTGACGGTCTTAAATATCCAACCTCGCCCCTCTATTAATCTCAACCCCTTCCCTGCACTTGCTCTTATGTTGAGTCTCATTTTAAGACATTATCCCCGCAGCACCAATCTATTACGGGGCTTTTAACGATGATGATGATGATGCTTTATCTGTGTTCTTATCGGATCTCTCACGCTGAACAAAATGACCAAGATGAGGATCTTTAAAACGATGCTGACAAATCCCATATAGCGTGTGTAAATGAGGGCGCACATTCGCCAACGTACTGCGCGCCTTGGCTGGACTCTCATTGTTCCGCCCGTTCACTCGACAAAAAAAAGCAAAGATCGATTCTCAATTTCTCACAGAACACCACCTAGTATGAGCTACTTTGACAGACACAGGGACAGATTTCAGCGTTTCCACTTGACTGAGAACCGTCACAGCATGTCTAAATGTGGTCGCAAAACGTGATGGCGCTGCATTGCCAAGACTCCCATCGTTCTCACCAGTCTGATGCCAGCTGGCGTGCCTCTCCATCTCTCGATTCAAGTATAAAAAGGCTAACCATATAAATGTTACTTCCAAATATTTACAGGTGCCAGCAAAAAAGTGTCCTCATTTCAATTCAAATGGTTTTGCCCCAAGGATTGGAAAGGAGGCGCAGTGAAGGCTCGCATGCGCTTTTCTCTTTTTCATCCAGGAATAGATATTTGTAGCTTACCACAAGATGCCTAAGAATCACACACTATAAATGATCGTCAAGAAACAGTATTTGTAGGCCTATCTAATGGTGTTTGTCGTCAAAATTACTAGCAGCAAGCGTAGCAATTATATGCAACTAATAAACCAACACTAATGGTGTTTAAGTTTACCTGAATAACTCGCATGTTGAGCCCCGTCTCCTGCGCCAGTTGCTCCCTGATGTGTCTGGTTGGTTTGGGGTCGCCGCGAATGCCGCTTTCAGCGTCTCCAACTGCTTTGCTTTAATCGTGGTACGCGGTCCTTCTCCGTTTGCCTCCGAGGTTCTGGTCATCATTTTCATTGTTACCCGTTTCTTTGTCCGATAAGTTTGCGCTTTCCGCATCCTTGACATCGTCCTGTAGCTGGTCTTGCGAATCTGGCGATAAACTAGGGTCACTGCAAGCTGTAACTGAATGTGGAAAGGGACGTCGGAGACAAGGAGTCGAAATAAAAAACTCAGAATTAGACATGGGGACCAGAGAAGTGTTATACACTAAACAATGGAATGTAAAATAAATAAAGAAACCCACATGAAAAAAAAAGAAAGCAAAAAGAACGCAAAATTCAATAAACCAAAAGAAGAAATGAATAAACAAAGAAAGAACAAAGAAATATTGGTATTTAGAGCTTACAGAACTGTCACAATGCACATTACAGTTAAAGATTATTAGAAAATAAACTGGCCAGCTGTTACTCTGCAATATGCACACAATTAATGCAGCAAAATATGTACTTCATTTCACTTTCAAAATTTGCTAAGCATGTCACCGTCTGAAGATTTATTTTATTATTTAAGAATATAGAAAAATACATAAAAAAATACACAAAATAGTGGCTTCTGTGAGACATATTGAACGGACTTCAGGAGAGTTCAGTCTTCATTTGCTAAAATTTTTCATGTTTTCACCAAAAGATATTAATCTAAATGTTCACTATTATTGATATAGCGAAATAATATGGGACAGAAAAAAACACGGACGCGTACAGTGACTATTTACGACTATAGACTATATATATTCAGTTATCATTTCCTCTAATTAATTTTACTCACCTGAAAGGAGACTGGTGTCTTTTCCGTTCGAGCTGCTTAAATAATCTTCTTTACAGACAAATTTATTTTCGTCTATGATATACAATTCCTCCCCCGTTGATAGCTGCTTGTTACACATCATGCATGTGAAGCAGTTCAGATGAAAGACTTTGCTCCGTGCCCTCCGGACGAAGTCATTCGGCGAGATCCCCTGAGCACAACCTGCGCATTTCGTTCCAAAGCGCCTGCAAATGGACAGACCAAGAAAAAAGGTCACTATACCACGGTAAAATAAATAAATAAGAGCAGATAAATATAAAAAAAATTATATGTTATAATAGTCTATATGCACAGAACAGCGATATGTAATAGCATATACATATTTGAGTGTAGGCCTATATAAAATGTGTGTTCGTAAATGTTTTATATTATCATCACTGTTATTTTGGGAATAATATAGGCTATATTTCACAATAATTATTTGTTCAATTGTTATTGTTTATGTAACGTTAAGGCAAAATAAAAGAAAAAATATAGTTAGCCTATACGTAAAAAAATACTTTGAATTTAGATTTATTTAGCATGTGTTTTAATGTGAATTTAAGCGTAATTAATAATCACCCGTAACAAAGACGTACATTCTTCCAGTACAATCACAATTGCAGTAAATACTCACCACTTCATTGTGACCAATAATGTGTATTGTGGTTTTCTGTACAGATTGTTGATTCTGAGTCTGTGATTACATTGTCTGATGGTTTCCATCTCAAAGTCGTTTATTATTCAAATCCACTTATCACATCTTAACTCGAAGCACTGCAGCCACACGCGGGGCCACTGGGCCGCGTTACACTTTCAACTACCCTGGCAAAGCATTGATCCCTGCGGCTTCCCTGGCTGCCATTCGTTGTAAACAAAGTGTGATTTCCTTAAAACCCTTGCTGCGGACGAGTACACAGACTATTAGTGTATCTGCTTGCCATTTTGCATAACAATTCAAATTAACAAGCATTTAATTAATGGACGTCCTAATCAAAGAATCAAACAAGTCGGGTTTGTTGACAGTACTTAGGTCACACTTCACGTTAGTGTGAATGTAAGTCCTAATTCTAATGAAATCATGCAAAATTGTGTGCGTGTGTGTATATGTATAAAGCTACACAATGTATAGCTTTAACAGCATTTTGAATTTAAGTTTATTACCGATCAAATTGTAAATGTTTGAGTGACAGGAAAAAGCTACTTGCCAAATATGTGTGCCATTTTAAAATTATATAGCCTATATATTTGGTTGTCTTTTGGTTTAATTTATGTGTAACCCATGAACGGTAAAGTATATCGTTTTTTAAAATAAATAAATAATTCAAATGATTTAACCATATAGCTGCAAACCAACCGTTTATATCTGTATATTGGAGTTAAAAATATGACCAACTTTTTATGTTGTTCTTTTAGACAATTATACCAGTGTCCCTAAAGCTCATCGTATTAAATATACTATTATATTCCCATGTATCACAGACATAGATCCACAGCAGAAAAAAAAAATCTTGAGGTCGAACACACGCAAGGAACTTACCTAAAGAAGTCATTTTTGCAATAGAGTTTTCCTTCTCGAGAGAAGCATTTCTCTGTTAGGTTACACTTGCACTCGCAGCATTGTACACACTTGATGTGCCATGCTCTGTCCAGTACATTAAGGAGAAACCTGTCTAATATAGGCCTCTCGCAGCCCGCACAGTGGACCATCGTCTTTGGATGTGCTCCCACAGTTACTGCCGTGGTGTCCACAACCTGAGGGTCTGCTGCTCCTGTTTTCCCCTTCCAAAAGAGAGGGGGAAAGGGGTGTAACGCTGAAGGATGCTCCGAATCAGTCTTGGCGAACAGGTTTGAAAGAAAAAGATCAAGAAGTTTTAAATATATTCACCACTTTTGTGTATGCGGATGGACCTGTAGCGGTCCAAAATCAAGATGATAAAAGAGGATCTTCTCATGAGGTAGTGCTTCAGTTGTCAGTCATTATTTCTCCTCCTCTTCCTTCCCAAATTCTGAGATGCACTAATGAAGCCAGCATAGAGAAACCTTTCAAAACACCAACTGTTCGTTGGCTACAAAGCCATGGGCATCATTGCGGGAAAAAAGCAAGTCGCCGTTGTCAACAAGGTGAAGCATTGGTGATGATGTTCATCAAGTCTTTCATAAGCGAGCATCTAATGCAACCGGTCTTCAGCACAGGAGACACGCGAGCCCAGAGACACTAGAGTGCACTTTACCATGTCCACGTATCCACTGTATACGTCCCCCTGAAAGATGCAATGACCAAACGCGTTTGTCCCTCTGTAACGTGCGCTGTTTTCCTCGGTAAGACAGAAGAGGTGAAAGATGCTAGTATGAACAGAATGCGCGTGACATCTCGTTGCAGGACTGATGACGATCCTCGAACAGCCTCCGGTGTTCTGCATGTTCCTGAAAGCACACGAGCCAGCCTTATTCACAGCCTCCTGACGTCACTCCGGTCCGAGGCCAATCAGCGGCTTGCCGTTCAAGTAACCATTAGCTATCCCCTCACCGCTTTACCGGCACACTCTGCGCTATTTATAGGGAACAGAAGACACCAATTGTCAAAAATCCCAGAAACTGTCATATCTTAGTTAATGCGGGGAGTCAGAAAACAGACCTTGCTATTTGAAAGTCTTTTTAGTTGTTCTCGTCATTTTCCAATAATCTTCTATTCTGGTGGAGCCGAGGGACAAGAGAAGCATTCGATAAGGTACATATCTGATAATTTACGCATTGTTTATGTATAGCCTATGCAGATGTGTCAGTGCGTTAAGTTATTGGAGATACGTCATGCTGTGAAAACTGTTGTGTAACTGAGTGTGACTGCGTTGTTTATTTATTAAAAAGAAATGTAGCGCAAGGAATATTCTGGAATATGCATTTCTTTTTTTCTTTATTTATTGCAATGAATAACAGCGCAATCATGCACTTATTTAGGCCTATATATTTTTATGTATCCGATATGTAAAACAACAGATTGTTTCCTGAAACCTTCATGAAGTGTCCCCCATAAAAATAATAACGTATGCTAGGCTACTTTGTTTTATAAAATCATGTTTAGGCTATATGTCTTGGGCGAAAACTAATGTGAAAATGTCAAATAGAGTTAATTTTCCCATTCACTGACACTAAATCTAATTTATAACCATAATATATCCCAAGACAGTAAGATGGAACAATACACAGCTCTAAAAACTATCTTTATAGCTATTCTTTACAGTCTATTCCGTTTCAAAAAAAAATTACGAAGACAATTTAACAACGTCATTCAATCAACGAAAAGACACATTAATCCTCCTTTGGTCCTTTGTTAAAAGAGAGAAAGTGAAAGACATGAGGGCTCTAAACTTTACAGGATGTTAGATCACCTCAGCAGCCTCTAATGGCCCAAACACCTTATGGTGTTATGTTGGATCTGTTAAGTCCGTTCTTCTGATTTTAAGCAATATACACCGTGTTCTTCGAGTTATGTAGCTTTGCTGATGGTTACATTTCATTGTAAATAACAATTAAGGTATAGAGGAAAATAATTCACAACCATTTCAGATCGAATGGGTTCCATGCTTGTTTCCTTGTATGGATGGACAATAATTTTCTCGATAACCCTTTGAATGTTATTTTTAGCGTTTTATACTAATTAAAATACTATGTTCAGTGTGAAATATGTAATTATTATTTATTTTTTCTGTACACGATTTTGTTTTCTAATATGAAATGTTTCGTTTTTGCTGTGTGCACATTAACCTTACCTGACATTTTCAGAGCACAATATCTATGTTATAATTCCGAACCTTAATCTATTTTCGAACCTCTGGTATCGTTGTGTGACACTGACAAAATTCATCACCATATACTGACTCTGCCATTCCATCTTAAACACACACACACATCACACACCTCAACCTAACAATCTCAGCTTCTCTTCGCGTGTATTGTTCAATCGTTCCAGTCTGGAATATGGAACCAATACCACGCAACTTTGTGCATATGGGCCATTTCTCATGTAAAACGGAATAGTGGGGTTGGTCCACTCTACGGCAGCAAAAGGCCTTACACAACACACACAAACAGCTGCCGATGAGCGTCTAGGGAGTGCTCCTCTTTGACTGTGGGACCCTAGGATGACATGTGTTGTTTCACGACGAATAACAGATAAAAGATGAACACACTCCATCTTTTGCAGTCTCCTATGTGGCCACCACTCCTCCCCTTTCTCTAATTTCAACTAGTCTTATTTCAACATTTCCCAATATTTTTCCATTCCAATCCACTGGTTATAAAATAGAGAGAATGGAATATAGAGAGAAACGGAATAAAACAGTCAATAATATTTCACAACTACATTTAAACAATTTCGTATATGCTTTTCGTCACATTTATGTTTATTTCGGACATATTTTAGTGTATAATAGCTACATCATCACTTTATAGGCTAAAACTTGTTATTACAGCTTAACAATAATAATAGCATAATAATAATAATGATACTTTTTCTCGCAATGATTATCTTTATGACATTTTATACTACCAGTTAATAATCATTTGCAAATTATTTGACTGAACTTAAAAAAAACATCTTTGGAATTCGTATGATTTAAAATCACCTCACATTTTAAATTCGTTCATTGTGTATTTTACCCCGTTAATCGATAGGGATTTGGAAAAACCATATTTTCAGGTTATATGAACAAAATCTGCTTTCCACTTTGAGTAGAACTTCGGAAACATTTATGTCTATCCTACAATCGAAGTTTCATTAATAATAATATTAATAATCATGCTTACAAATGTATCGATTTCGATAGCAGACTGATAATTAGACATGCTGACTCATCCATGATGATGGGAATACAGCTTTCAATTAGTGGGATCGTCAGGTGGACTATACTGACCGAACGGAAAAAGCGGCCAGTCTGGAGATGGGGCAGTGCTAGAGGGAGCTATCGATCGAAACATTCTCACCACTGAGAGACCAATGCCTGTCAAACTGCACTGGCTGCTTCACGCATGCTCTTAGCGCGGAATCTTTTTCGAAAAAGCTGAACCTAAAAAGCAAGAGAGTGAATCAAACAGTTAGTGGTTTATAGATACTGTAGAAATTCTCGAAATTTATTATCACATAAAATGTGCAGCCTATTAAATCTCAGCAAGTGCAAATTCAAAAGATTTACATGGAACTTGTTAAAAGTCAAAGTTTCTGTTGTTCCCGTCATGATCAGAGCATTTTGCTCAAGTTCATTGATGAGATGCATGGGATATGTAAATAAACATTTTATCTTGATCGAGCTGCAAGTATTATGCCATCTCGTTTGGAATATAGCCTACTAATTTGAATAAATTTGTTGAATATTTTAGAACTTTTTTTCGTTTGTGGATGTTAGTTAAATATTCGTTTTAAAATAAAAAAAAATCCACAAATAAAACAAAATGAAAGTGTCATCTTAAATAAAATACCATTATTATTAAGAGAGTGAGTGGTTTTGCTTTTTAGTGTATTTTTTTTTACCCCGCACTGTGTAATCATTCTATAGCTACGAAACATTAACTGAGCCAGTGTGGGCAGAGCAGTGTGTGATCGCTGGCCGTACAGACACGCTGTGACTCCGGTAATAAAGTGAGAAATATTACCCCTTACTCGGGCTTTGATCAGCTGGTGCACCGGGACCGCCAGGAGCCCGAGCAAAGGGGGAGAATCTGTGCCTCGGGCCCCTCTCCATATCGCTCTGCACCGCTGCCTGTTTGTTTACGCGTTTTATTCATGATGTGTGGAATGACTAGTAACGTGCTCTGCAGTAAAAAATAAATAAATAAATAAACCAAAAAAAATGGCAGTGTTCGACAAACGCAAAATATAGTGCGGCCATTTACATTATGACATTATAAATTCGGAAATAATATTAATATTGTGGTAGCCGATTGTATTATATATATATATATATACATATATATATATATATATATATATATATATATATATATATATATATATATATATATATATATATATATGTTGAAAATATATGTTACTTAATTACTTCTAAAGTCTTCACTACTTGTTAACTCTTAAATTCATTAAAAATAAGTTAACCTAAAACATTTTTTTTTAATTTTTATAAGACCAATCAGCAAAACAACAGATCAAAAGGCCTGCCATGGCAGCCAACAACCCCACTGAGCACTCAGGACAGTCTATGCCCTTACCAAACGGTGTGCGCACGCGTGTGAGACCGCGCGCGCCGTGTGTGGGGGTAGGGGGTAATTTAAATATGACTGCAATGAAGCATGTGTCTTGCTTTGCTTTCAAGAGAATGTCTTTATTTTCGCAGTGTGGACAATAGGCGTGTGGTGCTCCAGGACCGCGTTGTGTCAATCTTGTCGGCGGTGCAGCGAGGTGATGTGCAACGACCAAACCCGTCCCGGACCCACAGCATGTCCAAACCGATTCAGGGGCAGGGACGACTGAACCAAGACCTCTGCAATTATATTCCTTACTGCAGTCTTCAACCAAAAAACATGAACTCCAAATGAAATCCCAGACTAACTTAACAAATCGTTGACTTGTGGGTAAATAAAGTGTTCAGGAATAATTAGCAGTCCATCAGTAAAACCGTGACCACGTCAAATGAGATGCTCCTGTGAGCATAAAAAGCAAACATAATCCAATAGCTTCAGTATTGACCAGTAACTAAACATTTTTTTCCTGACTTTCCAACTCTTCCGAAGACTGGCAAGAGAAATTCGATTTGAGTTATAGATCTCGTAGTCACTGGAACAGCTGTTATTTCCCCCTACACCCGATAATCAAACACAGACATCGACGACCCGCTTAGGCCTTGCATCCAAGACCAAGGATTAACAGTCTTATTCAAATCTTAACAATGCCAGACGACTAAATACGATACGAATAATCATGCAATTATAAAATAGCTCCCAAATATGATTATTAATCAGTCAGATAGTCCACATTTTGACACAGTAGGCCTAAATCTTAATATTTAGTTAATATTCGAGGTGGAAGGAAAATGATATAGCAACGAAGGCTCAGCGTGAGAGGGAAATCAACGTGATGATGATAATGATGACTCACTACCACGATGCAATTTATTTCTGCCTAATGAAAATATGCCAATATCAACAAAAAATAAATAAAATAGGCCTATATACGATATTGCCTTAGATAACATATAACAATCGTTATTGATGCCCCTAAACATCAACAAACACCATAATCACATCTACGTCATTATCTCATTAGAGACAGACAAGCAAAGAGCAGTGACAAGAACATTTTTATATTATTCCCGCTGGGCACGAACAGAAACGAGCAGTCTTTGAGAATGGTCGCTCTAGTTTAGATTAATGGTTCCCAGCGCTTATTCTGCAGTGCGGGTGAAAGGGCCAGGATCACTAATGATTATAATATAATGTGTGGTGATAACCACTCTCTTTGAGATATTATCGCGCAGTGGGCAATGCTCGGGGGACGACTGCGGGGCTGAAAATCAGCAGATAGCTACTAAACACGACCAGATTTCTGCACTGAAGCTCCAACAGCCTGCAAGACTCCAGTGCTGTCTGCCGCTGATATCAACAAGGGCTGAATTAAAGCACTATTTCTATTTTTAAGAAATCTAGAATTATATATATATTTTTCTCTTGAAAATAGCCAATGACTAATCTGTATAGATACACTATTATAGCCTGCCATCTGAAATACTGACTTTAAATGATGAACTTGAGTTTCTTTCCTTTTGGATGTTTTACTTCCATCTCATTATTGATTACCTTTTTTCCACAAACCAGAGTGCTTGTGTTTGTGGAACCAGTGCATCATAGCTGTCAGGAACATAACGTGCTGAATACGGCCAAAAAATAAATAAATACAATAAAATAAAATAAAAAAACAGATGCAAACCACGATTATTAACCTCATCCTTGATTTTTTTAAATATTTCTCAATTTAGTAAAAACTGATAAGAATTGATAAGACAAGGTTTCAGAAATTGTAATTAAGGAAAGGACAAAGATCCGTTCGGCCTACACAATGGGTGAGTGGGTGGCGCTATTAATCTGAGAACGTTTATCAAAAACTTCATAGGAATCTTCAGCAATAATTCTAGAGCTTTGGGGAAACCCAGCCAAACCAGAAAACAACTAGGCCAGCTATATATATATATATATATATATATATATATATATATATATATATATATGTGTGTATGTATGTATGTATGTATATATATATATATATATATATATATATATATATATATATACATATATATATATATATATATATATATATATATGTATATATATATATATATATATATGTATATATATATATGTATATATATATATATATATATATATATATATATATATATATATATATATATATATATATGTATATATATATATATATATATATATATATATATATATATATATATATATATATATATATATATATATATATATATATATATATATATATATATAAAACCAAGTAGTTGTAAGTAGCCTATTTCTAAGTAACTGCAAATATAACTGAAAATATCACAAACCACATAAGAATACGCGTTCGATTTGACAAAAATGTAAACAATGTTAATCGATGTAATCTAAGTTTAAAAACAGAAAATATGAAAATACCGGACACAACCCATCTCATGTCAATCGACTGCCTCGGATCAATAACAAAGCTGCCCTGACTAACTTCTCCGAGAGTCTGGAGCGAACTCAGGAAAAGGGGGTGATCCTAAAGGACCACGGGAGACAAGGCCTCGACAATCCCTCCTCATTCATCTTCATTGCCTTTGTGTGCACAAAAAGCAAGCCCTGCATAAGGTAAAGCCACCATCAAAGCCATGGCTTTATTTTATATCCTATAGATCAGGAGGGAGACAAAGCTTTATTTTCGCCAGGAGAGAGATATTTTACCTCCGCCGTACGGTTTTATGTTGGAGAGGTGTCAGACAGACGAAATGAATGGCTAATGCATAGGCAAAACGCACTCACCCCAGCATGCCTCACGTCAGCAGGCGCAGTCGGGATTTAGGGCCGGTGAGAGCAGAGCGCGCGACTGAGCACGAGCATATAAATACGTGATGTTCTCGACTGGTCCAGACACATGTGCATACAGTGCCATTTTTAAACCCATACGCGCAGCAGTAATCGTTAAGGAGATTTATAAAGGGATTCCTTGCAATACCCCAAATTTCCTCACTCTTAGTCATTACCATACCACTAACGCTTAAAATAGAAATATAAGGTGGCAATTTATGGTTAGGGCTTGCATATAAATAATAAGCATGCTTCAGACTTTTGTTTAGGATGGTCATATGAGGTTGTGCATAAATTATAATGCAATGACAATCTTATTTTGCACCAGCCTTAAGATCCCCTCCAAATTCTGCAGGATCCAAGCAAGCGTTTCAATTTGATATGGGCAACATTTTATTTTAATGGGACAGTTTATTTCAGGGAGTGGCTTATCTACATTGGCTGTGGCTTTATCAGTCACAAACATTGAACTGTAGCCACCAATGTTGTGTCCATTCACTCATTCTCTGTCAGGTATGAGTCCAGGACAAATATTTTACAAACTTTTTAGCAAATGTTGACCTCAACAAGGCAAAGACAGGATTGGTAGCCATGCTTGGCTCATCTCAGCTCTGATACTGTATAAAGCAAACAAGTGATTAAGAGATGTTAGATAATGACATTGAGTCCTACTCAAGACTTTCAAACCCATTCCCATTTTTGAAATGGACAAAAGCTGAACGATAAGGTAGAAAACTGCTCACACAGAAGGGAAAAAAATGCACTGAACGATGCACTGAAAAGAAAATATTCTCATTTCCAGTAGACAACAAAAGCCAAGAAACTGGTTAGAATGCCAAATGCCAGACAAACCCATTTTTGCTACTGGCCCTCCTGTTGTTCCAGGGCCATTAGTTGAAAGAGGTGCTGTTCCACTGTACTCCAGCAGTTTCTCACTGCACGTGTGTTGAGATATCTTGGATGCTTTACTCACAGACTACAGACTTTCATATTCCCCCTGCTGCGTCTCGAGAGCTGAAAACAGAGGGTGGGCATGCAAATAGTTTTCTCTGTACGGTGGGCTCAGATGAGACCGTTACCTTGTTTGGAGCAGTTTTTCCTCTTGGGAGTTTGTGCCTGAATGGGCCATCAGGTAGGCATAGCGGGAGGTAGGGCTGTATGACTTGGAGTGATGGGTTGAAAGGTGAAGAGGTCATGACCTCTGGGTGTTTTACGAGAGACTGTGGCTGATTTGTCTTCAGCGGTGCATGTTGTTGGCATCTTCACACCCTTGAGTTGCTGGCTAGCAGGACAGGACTGGATAGGGGGGTTGCTGGCTGTAAATTAGCACACTGGCATTGTGACAGGCAGTCAGGGCCATGGGAATGTCACCCACCTTGACCTGTTTGCGGGTCTTGCCGGGCCCAGATGGCAGAGACCGCTGGAGCAGACCTTAGTTTGAAAATATCACCTAAATATCCTTAAGGCATCCAAATCACAGTGTGTCTGAACAGACCGTAGTGTAAGTCGCCTCATGGATGTAGTTGTATCCAAATTTCATCCATACGTAACATGATAAATAGGCTACACATAAAATTGCAGTCCTCTGGAAACAAGTGCTAGGCAATAATTAATTGCGATTAATAGCATCAAAAATATATATTTTTTGTTTACACAATATATGTGTTTGTACTATATTGTACTGTGTATAATTACTTTATATAAATACACACATATGCATGTATATATTTCAGAAAAATGTGTAATTTATATATAAAATATGTATATATAAATGTATATATAATATCAATTATGTATAAATATACAGTATATAAATGCAACTATTTCTTAAATATATACATGCATATGTGCGTATTTATATATATATATATATACTGTATATATATATAAAATATATATATATATATATATATATATATATATATATATATATATATATATATATACACACACACAAAATAATGCTACACAGTACACACACATATTATGTAAACACAAACGTTTGATGCGATTAATCGTGATTAATCATTGCCCAGCACTAAAATATATACATACATACATATATATTAGGGCTGTGCAAAAATAATTGCGATTAATCGCATCCAAAATAAAAGTCTGTGTTTACATAATATATTGTGTGTGCTGTATATAATTATTTTGTATATATAAATACACACACATGCATGTAGATATTTAAGAAAATGTGTTATTCATATATAAAATATTTATATAATATATATATATACAGAATTTAAGTGCAAATAATTCTTAAATATATACATGCATGCATAGGTATTTATATATACAAAATAATTATATACAGCACACACAAATATATTATTTAAACACAGACTTTTAATTTGGATGCGGTTAATCGTAATTAATTTTTGCACAGCCCTAATATATATATATATATATATATATATATATATATATACATACATACATACATACATATATATATCAATCCCCTATCAGAGCATATATATATTGATTTTTATAAATATAAAAAATCAAGAATATTTTTTTTATATATTTGAAAACGAGAAAATAATGTCTGCCTATCTCAGCGCTTCCCCATTCACCTTCAAGATATCTATGCATCATACCCTCCGAGTATATGGTGTCTTATTGACTGCTGCTGTGATGTAAAAGATCCTAGCTCTTTAATATGTATTCCCTGCTTCCTCCTGCAGGGTGTGGGTGGGAATTAATACTCAAATGCTGCTGGAAGCCAGACCTCTTACAAATCAAGTAATTCCTGTTACTGGAAGACAAACATGCCCTAGATCTAATCAGGCCTGCAGGAATCCCCTATCAGAGCATCACAGGTTCACCATCTCTCCCGCTTCCCGACCAGCCTCACAGGTATGGCGATTAGGCAGATCAGCAAGTGTATGCATTAGTCTGAACATAAATCTCACCTACACTCTCCATTTCTAGATAACTATAAATCTGTTAAAGATAGACGGGCAGTTGCAGAGTTTTAAGGATGTTGCAACAAAAGGAAGAGGCTCAATGAATCAAGCTCTATCCAATACACTGGGGCACATTTCAGTTGTACTGCTATGGTTACTTATAGTGCAACATATATGCATAAAAATGCATCTGTTTCAACTGCTGCTCTGTATATTTAATAGGATTGTATACATTATCTGATATGCAACGACAACAATTCAACAAAAATGTTAGCTGTAATTGCCTCTTTGTTGCATTCGCTAGTTTCAAAGTACTAGACTGACAGTTGGCCATATTAAAAGTAAAAGAAAACATCAAGCAGTACGATAACTAATGACAATGTCCAGTTGAGTAATGAATGTTATGTAAAATAATTTGTTTTTAATATTACTATTGATTTCATGCCATAAAGGGTTACATTTCACCCCTAAATAAAAATTCTGTCAGTAATTACTCACCCTCATGTTGTTCCAACCTCGTAAGACTTTCGTTCATCTTCGGGACACAAATTAAGATATTTTTGCTTAAATCAGGGAGCTGTCTCACTCCTCTATAGGTTTCTAAGGGATTGAAACTTGCCGGCCCAGGAAAGTTATTAAAGACATCATTAAAATAGTCCTAGTGACAGTGGCTCAATCTTAAGTTTATCAAGTGACGAGAATACTTTCTGTGTGCAACAGTGAAAAATAACGACTTTATTCCACTATTCTCGTCGCTTGATAAACTTACAGTTAAGCCACTGTAGTCACTTGAACTATTTTAACGATGGCCGGCAAGTTTCAATCCCTAGAAGCCTAATGAAAGTCTTACGGGGTTGGAATAACACAGTCTCATCCCAATTCGTCATATAACTGACGTTTTGGGACTGTCTTTTGACCATTCGTCAATATACGACTTTTCAGGCCCTCTTAAACGTCGGTAGATGAGGATCCCGGGTCGTCATACAACTGACGCTTTACCTTTAACGTCAGTTAGGTGACGAGTTGGGTTTAGGGTTAGGTTTAGGTCTGGGTAGAGTTAGGATCCGATGACGTCATCTGCACGACGTTTAGGGGCCTAAAAAGTCGTATATTGACGAATGGTCAAAAGACATCCCAAAACGTCAGTTATATGACGAATTGGGATGAGACTGCGCTGGTTGGAAAGTGAGGCTGATTAGTTAGGCTACTGACAGAATTTAAATTTTTGGGTGAACTATCCCTTTTAATATATCGTAAATGAATCAATAATATTAGGTCTAACACACACACAATCCTCTAAACCTACCCATCACAGAAAACTTTACATTTTTACATTTTATGAAAACTTTACTTAGTATGATTTATAAGCTGTTTTCCTCATGGGGACCAAGAAATGTTCCCACAAGGACAAGGATTTTGGATAATGCCATCTTATAGGGTTTACCACGCACACACACAACTTTTAAATTTTTATGTTTAAACTGATGTCAAGAACAGCGGTCCTATGTGTAGCAAGCAGTTCTACTCTTGTCCACGCACCGAAACAGATAGAGGATTGGGTGTGTCTTTCTGCAGTTTCAGAGATTTTCGACCAGAGAAAGAACATCAAGATACACACTGAAAGATTGATTGATTGATTGCCAACAGAATGCCCTGGAACTTCCTTTAGCACAAGATAATGTAATTGAGCTAGCTTCACTGCGATGAGAGAGCCAGACAAATACCGCTCTCCTGTAGCCTTGCACAGACAAAAGCCTGCTTGATAGGATATTTCTTTTCATTGGTCATGTTCACAATGGGATGAAGTGGTCTTCCCGAGTCCCACAGGTGCGCCGTATGGTCCTGTCTGTTTGCCAGCCTACAGAGAAGTCCCATGCTATTCACCTGAGCCCAATCCTCAGTGTAAAAGCTGATTGTGGTGGTGTTATCGACTTCTTCTTGTAATTCTCTGCTGAAAAAAAGGAAGCGGAAAGTTTTATCTCTGTGCGGCAGCAGTGGGGAGGGTGAGAGTTCACTCTCTGTAAGCTTGAGACACTGAAAATATTAATGCCAGGACAGCTTTGCACACACAGAAAAGCCCCCATAGACCTTCGCTGTTCTGAGTAGAGATGGAAAGCAGAATTAACGTAGCACAAAAAACATGTGAGCACCAATCTGATATATTGTACAGTATTTGCAAGATTTGCCCCATTTAAACGGCTTATATACTTCTCCTTGGATCTCGCGTGGATCAGTGAGAGAAACGGATTTGACTGTAAATAAACAGTGTGAGCGGATTGACTTGCATGGTTTTAATGATTATCAGAGAGCTGGTGAAATGTTATGGCAGAATTAAACAATGTAAAAAGAGAAATATATATGGATGTATGGTGCTGTGTGCCCAGCTGCTGTTACAAAGTAAAAACTGATTACATTTTCATTTTAATTTCATTGACCGTTGGAAATTTCAATAAATCTGTCACAAATAAATGATTTAAGTGTGTGTTTTTTCCAATGTTCCAATGTTGTTCCAATGTTGTGTTGTGAAATTGCACTCATGGGTGGCTGTTTAAAAAAGCATTATACAGTAATTATTACAATTTTGTGTTTCAAATATATATGAAGAGTTCAGATGCAAAAGCCTCTAAATGCCATTTGAATTTTTCTTCTAAAATGACCATTTTTATCAAGCTTGTATATTTAAGTTCAGTAATTTCACTTAAATGACAATTAATAGGTAATCTTCATTGCCATTTAAGTGAAATTACTGAACTTAAATATACAAGCTTAATAAAATTTTAGAAGAAAATTTCAAATGGCACTTAGAGGCTTTTGCATCTGAACTTTTCATATATATATATATATATATTCTAAAATTGGCAGTAAGTATATATCTTTTAATGATTTAAAGTGAAAATTTCTTAATTTCTATGCTAACTTAGTTCTATCAAGCCACACCAGACAGCTCATGTGTGTGAACGCTGCCTGAAGAACAGATTATTCATTGGGTCAGGTCAAAAGGAAAGGTATGGTGAAAACCCATAAACTGTTTAATTTGCATGTACAAAAGTTGAGAATTACAGTGGGACATTTTCCTGTCCTTTAATTCTTGCTTTACCCCTTTGGTTTGTTTTTCCGTCTTCTAATAAGACACACCCCCTGATCCCCCCACCCTTGATGCCCTTCCACCCTTTGTGCTCTTCTCCAAATACAGCACATCCCCAAAATAAGAAACAGCAAATCTTGCTCCCTCTTAGCCGTAGACGTGTTTACCATCCCATAATACTGCTCCCAGATTTGTTCAGCCCTTTGGATTGCCTTTTCTGCTCATATTCCCCCTCTGCTCTTATCACCGAACAAAGCGGCTTCTTCCCCCATCGCAAAGCTCAGAAACCCCTGATTGTTAAAATGGTAAGTATCGGAGGCGTTCTCCGTTTCCACTGTAAAACCTGGAGACTAATGCAACACAACCACACCGCGCTAGGGGAGATTGCTGTCAACACTCTCCAAAAACTGCAAACTCAGGATTAGACTCTGCTCTCGACGTCGATTTCAAAAGGCTCGCGCGCTTCTTCAAGCCCAACATGAAATAATCTGCATCTATTCACATATAGAGAGGGTGTATAGAAGTTATTGATGTCAACTTTGCATGCTGATTGCTACCTTGGTTCTGCTGCTGGTATAATTGAACTGAAAAGAGGCATGAAAAATGGCTTCCCTTGAGTCTTAATACCCAGGTAAAGAATTCAGTGTTTGGGTTTTGAAAATGTGTAATTTTCTAAAGTAAATGGTATAGCTGGCTAAAAGAGCCCAGTCTGGGATACTACGACATTTATTTAGCCATAAAAGAAGTTTTTATGTAGAAGAGGTGGGATATTTTCATAATACACAGCTATACAGACTGCTGCTCGGTATTTTGTTCACTTGGCTATTGCTGCCTGATGTTTACACAGCATTAAAATCCTAATAAATTTGACAAACTATTCTGTCTTGTTCAATCAAAAGCTGTTTAAAAACCAACCCTTTTACACAATCATTTCTTACAATAAGAAAAGCCCCAGACTTGTAATGAATTATTTACTGTGTATATATATATATTTATACACATATGTGTGTGTGTAAAAAACCTTAGAAGCACTATAGCAAGTAAAACGTCATAGATAGCAGATAGTATGTCAAATAGCAGCACCTCATATAAATGCAGTCTGCTTAGAAGTGTCAGATGGCTAAGCTTGAAATTCTGGCCATGGACCTGCCAAATTGCCCAACAGAGCTTGTATATATGTGTGTTCAACAGAGTTTGTGTGTGTGTGTTAGACAACATACACACACACACAGCTCAGGTTAAACTGAATGGGAATTGCACAGGCTACACACTGTTTGTTTTGGACTCAATAGCATCTCATTTTACACGTGTTAATTGCAGCTAATTGGTTCTAATTGGATGAACAGGAAACCCTCTGGGACCATTCATACCTTTAATTTGAGGTAAATATCATTAATTAACATATGTTAATTGGAGCCAATTAACATTGATTAAGAGATGCCAGCCACAAGAAAAAGTACAACTATCAAAATTCGACTGAACCAGAATTGATGCAGTCAGGACGAGATGCACGTGGATGAAGCAGCATCTGGACCGATGCTGTTTGGGTGGCTTTGGGATGACGAATTGGGACGCTCAGCCTGGCATGGCTGCGTTTTGTCTTATGCTGCCCCTGCCCCATGGCACACCTGCGCAGGAAGTGCTCCCATGGACAGAGGGCATCTGTAGGCCCATGAGGGGCCAGCGTGTGCTGCACCGCCGGAGCGCGAGAGATTAGAGGAGCTGCTGCTGAGTCCGGCAGATAGGGAGGGGAAGGAGACAGAAAGAGTGAAAGAGAGAGAGGCGGGGGAGAGAGGAAGCTGCAAGCCACTATATGTGTGGATGGTGAGGGTTGGAATGAATTTAAGATGTTGTTGAGAGATGGAATATGGAGAAAATTTATCCTGAGTGCAATAGCATTTTTGGGAAGACTAAGAACAAAGGCTGAACTGTGAAGGCCACAATATACTCACTGTAAAGTTTGAGAAGTTTGAAATAGGGGAGCGCGTGGCACAACCTGAACGCGGGTTAAATGTAACAAGGACCGTTTACATAGTTCGTCAGGATCAAGCAGGTTGTCTTTCCGCTATTTTTCTCTTGCTGCCAGAAGACGGTCTCCCGCGAATTTTCGGAAAGTTTTGATTATATTTCGTGAAGATACTGGACAAAGAGTGTTTTGACACCATCTGAGTTGGGTGTATACGTTTCCAAATCTAACTTTATATTGCCTTAATCACTGTCTTGTTGGCTCAAACATAGCACCGTTTTGAAACATGTCAGCAATTCCTAGCGACTGTTAGCTAGGCTTAAAATATGTAATATACAGCGGGGTTGGTTGTAACAGAGTGTTACAATTAAGCCGCCAAGTGTACAATGATAATTAAATGAAAACGGAGCCACACAACTTTTCAGGTTTGAGTATTTATTTATACATTTAACTTTGTTAGACTTTCACAAACAATGTTGGAATTTAAAATGTTTAAAATTTAGTGTACTATGAATGATAACTTGTTTATTTATTAAAAATATGGCATGTTATTAATGCAATAAACCCTTTAAATTTTTATTTTAAGCTCATTTGTATTATTATTACTGTTGTTATTATTATTAATAATAATATTTGTACATGCAGCTGCCACACACAAATCTAATTTAATTGCAATTACAATATTTATAATTTTATTTATTATTATTTATTGCAAAAATATGCTGCCCTTTTCTATGTCTTTATCCATGATATTGATCCATAATAGAAGGATGATTGGATGAGGGATGGATGTATGGATATCTATCTATACAGATGCACAAACAATATCAAACTATACAAATAAAATAGTACTGAATTATGTGTGTTACACACAAGTGTTACAACTAACCCCTCTGTCTGTTACAATTAACCCCGCATATGGGGTAAGTTGTAACATTTGCACTTCTGTCACTTTCAGTGCAACTGTACGAAAATGGTAGGTCCTAGAAAAAAACTTTAAGTGGTCATTTGTAGCAGAGATGTGTATGTTGCTTGTGTAAAAAAAAGTATTAATCTAACCTAATTATTTTTTAATTAATTGAGCCAAAACCAAAAAGGGTTAGATTGTGCCCGCTCTCCCCTACATTTGCTGTGGTATACTGTTAGCGAACATCCTGTCACCCCCTTTGCTGCTTAGAACGGAGTTTAGATAAAGATGCGCTGCCCGCTTTTCTCAATAAAAAAAAAACACAATAAAAATGACTAAAAATGAAAAAAAAAAACTGATCGTAATGCATTCTCAGCCCAAGGCATCACCTAACTGAGAATTTTGACCATGCTTTTCAATATTCGCCGCTTCAGGCACCCTTTAGCGTCAGTAACATGACGCGATCCTCAGGGCGTCATCTAACTGACGCTGAAAGGTAAAGCGTCAAGTTAGATGACACGGTTAGGTTTAGGACTGGGGTAGGGTAAGGGTTAAGACGCGATCCTAGGGCGTCATCTAACTGACGCTGAGAGGGTGCCTAAAGCGTCAGATATTGAAACATGGTCAAAATTCTTCCCAAGGCGTCACCAGCTCTGCAATTTGGTACACCATGTCAAGTCGAATAAGGATTTCCCTGTCAAAGAAAGTGGTGCCTCAGAGTACACCTTTTACGTAATCACCACTAGGGTTGGGTATCGAGAATCGAGTATCGATTGGAACCGGGACTAACTTTTCGCTTTTCCCGGAATCGTTCAAAAGTTAAAATTTCGATTCCTAGTTTCGATATTCACAGTCCGCCGACCGGAAGAAGAAAACGCTGAACAACAACAACGAAGAAGAAGCGTCTACCGAAAGTGTTGGCATAACCGCGCGAGTCGAACATGAGTAGCTTACGTCGGCGGTCCAAAGTGTGGCTTCACTTTTCTGAAAATAACGAAATCTCGGCAAAATGCAAAATTTGTGACATAAGGAGTATTTGTGACAGAAGGAGTATTTCCTTCAGAAAGACCATTGGTTAGCAAAGTTAGCTAAACTTTTTGACCCTGCCTCTTAAAAGAATCGCAATCGAGAATCGTTAGGAACCGGAATGGAAACAAGGAATCGAAATCGGAATCGTTCAAATTAAACGATACCCAACCCTAATCACCACAGATTAATTGTAGTTTGAGGCGTTTACCGTCCAGAGCAGACTTTTCCAGAAAGTTCACTTTTACCCCTTTCCACCGAAAAAGAACTGGTTCGGAACTGGTGCTGGTTCAAAGTTGGTTCGGAGTTGGTTCAACTTGTGAACCCGTTTAGAACCTGTTTGGTTTTCCACTGACTAGAGCGCCCAGGAACGACGCCGTCACGTCACCGTGTAAGTCGCCATATGCAGAAACGCTTGCAAGTACAATTGAAATATGTAAGTCTTTTAATCTTTTCGTTTGATATGTAATCTTTTCTGATAAGTTATGTACCCGGTCTTGTGTTTTTTTTCTTTCCTTTTATTTGTTCTATATTGTGACTGTTTTCTTCTTTGCTTATAATGTTTTCAGTAATAATAATGAAAAAAGCTATTACAAAGGCGGACTCCATCGTGTTTCTGCAAGTGTTTCTCCTGGCTTCGCGTATCATATTATGGTCAGAAAAGATGCTTAGAACACATCTAAACCCGCCCCAGCCCCCGACGTAAGCATGACGTGGTAAAAGAACAGTTCTAGTTCAGCAAAGAGTTGGTGCCGCTTTGGAACCAGTTCTCCCGGCCGAGAACTGGTTCTTTGGCTGTCGAAACACAAAGAACTGGTTCGCGCACAGGCACCGGCTTCGAACCGGCTCTCAAAATGCTTTGGTGGAAAAGGGGCTTTTGACAAGCTGTTTCAAACTCCCAAAACAAACTTCTCAAAACTCCATATTTTTTTGAACATCTAGTTTATTCTTCGATTTGGCATTAAGTATTCTGGGGCCTTGAGAGAGCAATGCGCGTCGATATTGAAGCAATTAATCGACATTTGCGATCCTGCAAATAGCCAAACGATTCCTCGAAGTTGCTTATTCTGGTGCTTTCAGACTGAATATTTGAGTTAATATGGGCATATGGACAGGCAGACTGTTGGAGGTTTTTAATACGTCAGTGATTTGGCTGGCAAGGGCAGGTGATTCCCAGTCGGGCGAGAGATCGAGCGAGAAGTGGCGCTTGTCCTGCTGGGCCGGTAAGCCTGTGTCAGAGACCTGGAGTCCTGAGCTGACATTGACACAAACACATGAAAACAGGCGCCTGGCAGGTGTCTGGGCACACACTGGCATCAACAACACTCTCCATTTATTTCTCCTTCAGTGTCTATAGCGTAGGGCACATGACAAACAACCACAAGAGATGCACAAAGCCGTCTTGTGAATAACTTTGTCTTTTGACAAGCACACATGAAAGTGCTTGCTTCAAGAAGACAGCGGACACAGTGTACGTGCTCACTCAGTTGGTGTGTGCACTCAGTAGCCTCCAACACTCATGGGATGGTGGCAGAGGCCGACGGTGCCCAGTAGGGAAAGGTGTGAATGTGTGTCAGATGGTACAGTGGGCAGGCTGGCATCGAATAGGGTAGTAAGGCTGGCACAGCTATAGCGATCCACTCAGGCAAGGAGAGCTGTGGCTTAGCCCGCCCGACATGCTGCGCCACCCAGGTAACACCAAGACAGCCAGCCAGCCACCCACCTGCCCCCTCAGCCTCCCTGCATGCCCTGGGGCAGCATCTTACATACCAGCCTGCCTGAACCACTGAGCCTGCTAATCATCTTAGCCCCAGACACACACATAGCCTTCTGTGTGGAACTAGCCTGTGTGGAACTAGCCGGGCCTGTAATGGGAAATAATACGCTTCTAACTCCTTGACCCATATGATGTTTTCTTTTTTTGAAAAATTTAAATAAATGCTTTCTTGAAAAGGTATGTGTGTGTTTGTATAAACGCACATTTATGTATATATATTATAATATAAATGAATGAAAATTATAGATACGTAAAAATATCCATGTTAAAATAATTATGCAATACATATACTATAAATATGTGTGTATATACTGTATAGGGGAGAGCGGGGCACAACCTAACGCTTATTGGTTTTGGCTCAATTAATTAAAAAATAATTAGGTTAGATTAATACTTTTTTTACACAAGCAACATACACATCTCTGCTACAAATGACCACTTAAAGTTTTTTTCTAGGACCTACCATTTCCGTACAGTTGCACTGAAAGTGACAGAAGTGCAAATGTTACAACTTACCCCATATGCGGGGTTAATTGTAACAGACAGAGGGGTTAGTTGTAACACTTGTGTGTAACACACATAATTCAGTACTATTTTATTTGTATAGTTTGATATTGCTTGTGCATCTGTATAAACAGATATCCATACATCCATCCCTCATCCAAACATCCTTCTATTGTGGATCAATATCATGGATAAAGACATAGAAAAGGGCTGCATAGTTTTGCAATAAATAATAATAAATTCAATTATAAATATTGTAATTGCAATTAAATTAGATTTGTGTGTGGCAGCTACATGTAAAATTATTATTATTAATAATGATAACAGTAATAATAATACAAATGAGCTTAAAATAAAAATGTAAAAGGTTTATTGCATTAATAACAGGCCATATTTTTAATAAATAAACAAGTTATCATTCATAGTACACTAAACTATGAAATATACACTAAACTGTGGCTCCGTTTTCATTTGATTATCATTGTACACTTGGCGGCTTAATTATAACACTCTGTTACAACGAACCCCGCTGTATAGTACATATTTTAACCCTAGCTAACAGTCTCTAGGAATTGCTGACATGTTTTAAAGCGATGCTATGTTTGAGCCAACAAGGCAGTGATTAAGAAGTTAGATTTGGAAACGTATACACCCAACTCAGAAACCGAAAAAAACCTATGATGAAAAAAATTACTGTCATGGTGTCAAAACACTCTTTGTCCAGTATCTTCATGAAATATAATCAAAACTTTTCGCAAATTCGTGGGAGACCGTCTTCTGGCAGCAAGAGAAAAATAGCGGAAACACAACCTGCTTGATCCTGACGAACTATGTAAACGGTCCGTGTTACATTTAACCCCGCGGTCAGGTTGTGCCCCTATATACTGCACTGTATCCATTAAACAATTAAAAATAAATATTTTAAGCCAGAATAGCACCACATTTTGCCTGTCATCTTCACACTGTGTTCCTGTTGCCCTATGAGCAATTTATGGAGGTGTTATGGTAAGTGTAAACTTAATGTGTGTGTGTGTGAACAGTGTTCATCATATAGAGTTGAACCAGTGCTCTGCAGTCCCTTCACTGCTGTCTTTAAAGACAACTGGTGAGGTCTAATAAATCCATCAAAAGCCGTCCGCCTGTCATCTCTGCAATGCTTTTACTTTAAAGGCTGGACAGGAGGGCAGAAGTCCCAAAACAAAGGCTCAGGGAGACAGAGGGGGGCAGGAGGAACGTGAGGGGGTGCAAACCCGCCTGTAGTCGCACATCATGAATATTTAACAGAACTTGTTGGAGTGAGCAGAAAATGCCAGGGTGGGTGAGCTTATGGATTGTGTCTGGCGCGCTTGGCGTCGGCTGCGTTCAGCGTACCCTTGTTCGGAGTGTGTGGCGGGGTTTGTTTGTGAGATTGGGGTTGGGTGGGCAGCATCAAAGGATCACCAAGGGACAGCAATTCCCATGGCAACAGTTCGTCAGGTAGGGGGCTTGGGGTTCAGCTGCCCCTGCAGGTCCCTCGAGATGGAGAGAGAGAAACGGAGAGAGCGAGGAGAGCGGGAAGCATTCTGTCTCAGCACACTTGACAAAACAAAGACAACTCACTCCTCTGGTTTCATGCCACATTTTTTATTCATAAACAAGCTGCTGGCTGTAAAGACATGATAAAGCGGCGCGGGGCCTCTGCTGAGATGGCCACCCATTTGAATGCAAAGCCTCAGCTGCACAAAATCCTCCCGAGCCCCATTATCTCTGGATTTTGCCGCTATTTTCGTCAGCCGCTGAAGCTGGCCATGGATCGAGACTGGAGATATGTCATCAAAATGGTCTCATTCAGCTACCAATGGCCATTAACATAAAAATTAAAGAATTATAAAACAAGCTTGAATGAATGAGGGATGAATAAAATGAATAAAAATCTCCACCCGCCTTGACTCCAGTCATTTTCGCCTCTTTCTCATCCCACAAAGAGAGGGGATTGCTGCATTCTTCCATTATTGGATTAATTACCTTTATTTGCTGTAAACATGTGTTTACTGCTAACATGTGCAGACAGGCAATGGACTGTGTGTGGCACTTGAGACTAATATTTTTTAGGTTCAAAAGTGTCATTTCTGCACTACTTAAATGGAATTGAAAAAAAAATCACATAAATAAATAAAACAAAAAATAAATTGAAAATATTAGTTTACTAAACTGTATCATCCATTGGTCAGCCTAACAGATAGTCTCGCACTAAATACACACTATTGGTTGAGCCAGATTTGCTGTGCCAGGTTGGTGGGGAAGAAATGTTTTAATAAAGCCACAGAGTCAGGGGAAATCAAATTACAAAATATTTACTTATAGTTGTCTGTTGAGAAAAGAACAAGAAAAAATATTAACATTAAAAAAGAAAATTAGACTTGGCCTTGAAAGAAATTTAAGATTAAGATTAAAAATTAAATTTGTCTGTCGTATATGCAGCTTAATTTTAAGCGGGTCACTAAACCTCTCCCATTACCAGTGCATATGGACGGTAACACAGGGATTTTGGGTACACAGGGAACTAACACAGACAATTTGAGAGAATCCTTTGACAAAATATGTTTTTTTTAAGGTCTGTCCAGAGTTTTTTAAAGTAAAATATTATTCTAAAAATATTAATAGAATAATATAAAATAGTCCCATTAATATAAAATATTAATAGTCCCAAAATAATCGGAAAAAAAATATTAAAATGTAATAATTACATTTTCAGATAATATTGAATTTATTTGCTTCAGTATAATTAAAATAAGACAATTATTTTTAGAAAAAAAAATGTTTATATTTTAGTAATGGGTTTCCTTGCAAGAGGATCATCATATTTGGGCATCAAAAAGTTTTAAATAATATTACTGTGAGTTGTTAGCCCAAAAATAAAATGGAATATTTATTGACTTTTTATTAAGTTTTGTTAATTGTCAATGCATGATGCATGATACCCGTCTGTCTTCCGAACAATTTTCTTCTCCTTTCTCAGCATCACACTTATGATTTATTTAGTCAGTTGTTTGTGTCAGGCTGTCGTATTGTTTTGCCTCTATTTGAAAGGTGTTTATTTTGTCAATGACTTGAGTGTTTGCCCAGCTGGCGCCGGCGTGCCAAGGTTGTGCCAGCACAGTGCTTGGGTATGGGCTTAAGGGTTTGGCTGGGAGGAGAGGAGATGTGGAGGGATATGGGCGTTCTGGGTGACGTGGCAGAGTGCCCAATCCCCACGCCCCCTGTCCGGCAGAGTGTGGGCTTGCAGACCTGTGAGAGCCTATCAATGCCAGTCCAAACGCCGGCAAAGAAGAGAGGCTTAGCTGTAATCCGTATTGACTGCCTTGTGCTTTGTCTGCCCATTTATATCATGGATTTGTCCCACTCAATGATGTGCTTCTGTCAAGTTCTCCCACATTAATCCATAACATTATTAGTTTTCAGTACAGCCCTAATTATTCCAGCTCTGACCTAAATGGTAATAGGATGAACGAAACGAATTCAAGAAAACAAACAAATAAACATTTATAGCCAAACACGAGGTGGTAACAATGGGGTTAATTCTATAGACGTAATTGTCAAATCACTGGCTTTGTCTTCGCAAAACGAGTGTGAAATGAAACATCAGACACACAGGGCTGTAGTATGCAGGGAAGGGGAGGAGGTCCTATTCAACTCAGGACGGCACTGGCAGAGGAATGTGCAGCACCCTGCTGCTAAGTCTGTAGATTGAACTTCCCCCTGGCAGTTCTCTGGAGTCTACCTGAGCCAGACCTGAGGGGAGACAAGCGGGAACTGAATTTAAAGATGCGACGCAGTTCCAGGGGGACTTTATCAGCACTCGTTTGTCAGGACAGGACAGGGGGCAGTTCAGCTTAGCCCCGGCCCAGCATGAGCTGGGTAATACCACTCAGAGGCACCTTGTCATGACTGTAGCAGTTCTGCAAGCCCATACAGCAAGTCCAAAAAAAATCGAGATGAACACACATTGTACAGTCGGTGCCCCGTTCACCCATAGCTTAAAGGGTTAGATCATTCAAAATGTAAGACATAAGGGTACAGGACAACATTCTGACATTGGTGCCAGTGTCTATTGCCTGTGCGTCGTGGCGTGATTAGACTGGTATCCCCATTCGAACTCAGAGTGACAACGAAAGGGAACGTCTCGGTTATGTACTGTCTGTAACCCTCATTCCCTGAATAGGGAATGAAGACGTTCCCTCTTCCTACCACTTCCGCTGTACTGCAGGGATAGCCTGAGCTCAGCCTTGGCTCCTCAGCGAAGAAACATATCTGAATATTGCCAGCGTTCTCCTTTTATACCCACGAGGTGGGGCGGAGTTGCGCCATGCAAATTCTGCAGACCCATGGCATTTCTTTGCCATTAGCTCGTTTTGTAATACTCGAAGTTGATAGGTTTTTGTAGCCCCCAAACTGTATTCACTTTATATATAAAGTGTAAAAAAATATCTGTGATTAACAGTAAAATACTGTAAAAATGCTACAGTGCAAAACTGTAAATTGGTAAACAGAAAGTTTCCATACTATCCAAGGTAAATAACTGTGAAATAATTTTACAGTAAAATACCGTTAAATTTACAGTTTTTGAAAGTGAAAAAGAACAAATCGTTGTATAATTTACAGTGAAAAACTGTAAATTGACATTCCCACAGTTCCCTGTGTGACACTTCACAGTATTTTTGTTGAAATAACTATGGTTCCTCATAGTTTTATTGTTTTTTTTCTAATCAGTTATGTACATTAGGGTTTTATGTTACATTTAATGTTGTTAAATTAATGTTTATTGCATTTTTTTTATTTTATGTGTGTTACCATGATGGTGCTTAATGTTTGTGTGAATGACATTGTGCAGTTTCTTTAAATAAGTATTGCTTTCTACAAGCAATCACTTGTAATGAGCTTGCTCATTTAACTCTCATTACTGCTGTGATGATTGTTGGTTGTCAGTGTATTATAATGGTCTAAAACAGATATCAATACGTCAATAAGTTGGTAAATCCACATTTTATCAGAAAATAAAATACGGTTTATTACTGTAATTTTTAAGTTAAGTCTGTAAAACCATTAACGTTCCTACCGTATTTTTAACGGTAAAGTTCTGGCAACCACAGCTGCCGTTTTTTACCGTAAAATGTACGGTTTATTTTTTACAGTTTAGCCCTTAATCCTGTAATTGTGGACAAATGTGGACACAGAGGACTCAGGTGTGATCCTAATTTTTATTTACTATAAATGTCATATCACTGTCTTTGATAAAGTTTTGTCTATCCATTTCTGGTATTTCTTTCATTTGTAAATTATTTCAATGTAAATTAATTACTATGTAGTTTTATTTTTTTATTTTTTTTTTAACTCCAATCATTCCAATAGACCCCTTTTCAGTTGGTAAACATGGTGACGTTTTCATGTGGGCGGAGCTTAGGTGGAGGCAGAACGAGCGCTCTGGCTGCTTCACTAACGCTAGTTAGCAAGTATTGTTAGCTTGTTTTTAAAGCTTGTTTTATCTTAATGTGTAAGGTCACTCACTGTCCAGGACCGTGATTGTTATTTCCAAAAGTTATTTTTAACGGACAGAACCAGATTGGCTGACCCGTAGCCTTCACACGCTCACTCAATGCATGGACGATCTGACAGGATTAACGTTACCTCGGATGAGTGGCCTGACTTCTACACCTACCTTATAGAGAAACCGATCGCAAAGAGAAACGGAGGGCATATAAATCTTTAGATGCCTATAACTAAGCGCTGAATGGTCCTGTACAAGACTTGTGTGTACGATCTGCAGTTCTGCCGAGCCAGCGCCGAGACGACAACAATGTAAAGAGTGACATTACGGTGCGATTTTAATCATGTGAATATTTTCTAGAAATAAAAATTCCAGATACAGCATATTCATTTTTCATCAATTCTTGCACCAAACAACACAATAAGATGACATTTAATAATAATAAAAGTAATTTAAGCTCCTTATTGTGTAGCCGAATCTGTGCTGGTTTGCATTGGCCGCCTCCAGTTTTCACTTTGTTTTGCCTCCAGCTAGCGCCGTGACGTAACTGTGACGTCGGCGCAAAAGGGGTCTATAAGTTCTTAGAGCTAAAACCTAAAGATGAAGTGACTTTGCTGTCACCTGGTGTCTTATTTTGGCTTATTTTAGAATTCTCTAAATTACAGTTAACCATTCATTTCTATGGGTGCCCATTTTTGACGCAAATACAAGATTAAGGAGTTTTTTTTTACCCACTTAACATTGTAGAATTGAGTCAAAAACAAAATGGTGTGTGTTCAGGAGGCAAACTTAGGAAAAGTAGCCAAGTCTTGTACCGCTCAGATCAAGGGAAGTATTTGAAAAAAATAAATCAAAACTATTTTGCCCACATTTGTCCAGAATACGGATGTAGGGTTAAGCGAAACCCAATTTGTCGTCATCCGACGGAACGTCTCCGTTCCCTACTCATGGAACGTGGGTAACATATGTAACTGAGACGTTTTTTTGTACTCGATTTCGTTTTTTTTTTAAGTCACAACCGACAACTTTTTGCGCTTCAGGAATATTACAATACTTTGTGAAAATATTTATTTATGTTTACATAGTGATATATAAATAAACAACAATAAGTATTATTATTATTATTATGTTCAATATATTATTATTATGTTGATTTCTTGTTGTTTTATTAAAAGTCACAACCAACCACAAACAAACAACATTTGATGTCAGAAATTTTTGTGCAATATGCAGTGAAAATGTTGACTTTTAATTAAAACATTTTCAATGACCAATTCTGTTGAATATAAGAGTAAACAACCATTATCCTGATTCCACACCATCATAAGTGGACAACAATGTAATATATTTATAGACAAACCTGTGGGCTACACAACACTGCAAATTACATTTAAAGCGAATATACAGAGATAGTCTTCAGAGAAAATGTTTGTACCTATGATTAAGTCTCACACCTGTTCTAAAGTCATGATGCAGCTTGGCGCAATAGTCAAGCATGCATGCAAGGGTCTCTCTTGGTCTCTCTCTCTCTCTCTCTCTCAGATCCACATCAATTTGTTGTGCTGTGTGTTGTTTTTCCCCCTTTGCCCGCGTCCCCTCTCCTGGGCCAACGCTCACATCGACGGCGAGTTGATAACGCCACTGAAGGAACCCTGTTTGGAATTTAGATTAATGTGTGACTAGCAGCCAGATGGAACGATAAAAATAAAGCAAAATAAGCTAGGAGAGAGTACTTGAACGGGAACAAAACAACGGGGAAAAACACAGTCGCAAAACAACCCTAGTTTCTCTCTCTCTCTCTTTCAGTGGTTGCACAGTTGACAGAGCAAGACGGGTTTGAGGTCATGAGTGAGCACCTGAATGAGGGACTGAAGGTGTGTATTTGTGTGTGTAGGTGATCACACCCCTCACGGCTTATCAGATAACAGCACACCTTTAATGGGCCAGTGTGTAAGAGACAGACGGCAAACAACCACTTTTGTCTTATCTGCTATTGTTAGCGAGGAAAGCTAACAGACATCCCAGCCGTTATAGTCGTACCGCTGCCCAGTTCAGCTCTGCTTTAAAACCAGGTCCCCCTGATCTATAATAACCTCTTCCGCCCAAACACGGCCCAAATCCCATTTCAGCATCACCGGAGGCGGATAGCCGCTTCTGGCTCTCCCACTGCCATTATCACCGAGCAGCACGATCCCATGTGAGTGGCAGCACAGGGACTAGTGGGAGGAAGAGGAGACCGGAAGGAGGAGAGAAAGAGAAACTGAGGAAAAAGCTAAATGATTGGAAACTGTGCCAACATGTAACAAACATACAAAGGAAGTAGAGCAATCAATTAATAACAAGAGAGAGAGGATAACAAGTCACAAGTTACAGATATACTGAGACAGAAATGCACTTTTTGCAGGTCAGTATGGATTTTTTCTTCTAAAATAAAGGTTGGTGCAATGGACGATATTAGTACATAACAATGTATCAGTCTTTTTATTTTACACTGATTGAAAATTACACTGATTGAAAACTCTTGCAGTCTTTATAAAAATAATGATTTAAAAAGTGAGGTTTTTTTAAGCTTTTAAGTGAATATTCACTTTATATATATATATATATATATATATATATATATATATATATATATATATATATATATATATATATATATATATATATATATATATATATATATATATATATATATATACATATATATATATATATATATATATATATATATATATATATATATATATATATATATATATATATATATATATATATATATATATATATATATATATATATATATATATATATAGGATTTTGGACATTGCAATACCCAAAGGAATTTAATCTGGTGTCTATTTGTCCTTATCGTATTCAATTATGGATTGTATTCATCATTGTTTTCAAGTTATCTTTGATGCAACATTGGTTATTGAAATATTTAATAAATAAAAGTTATAATAATCAACTGACAAATAAAATACATTTACTTTAGATGTACAGGGGAGATAAAGTGGTTGTAGTAGTGAGACAAAAATACTAATGTTTGTCAACTCAATATCTGTCGCATCATATCAATGTAGTCTATGAAGACACATTCACAGCATGTTAAGGGAGCGATCTATGTTTAATACTATTTTGATAGCGTTTGTTTCGAAAACTGTATTTGACATCGCAGATTTTACAATCTTGGCCTCTCTTATGTTACTGGTTCAGTCTCAAAAATTAGTAATAATTTGTAAAAAAAAAAACATGTATATAAAAGAACAACCTAATCCTACTCATAAAGTCCAACCTCCAATCCAACACTAAAATTGACCAATGATTAAAAAAAAAACACTATACAATTTGTATGCTTTTGTACAATATCATATGATTTTGCCATTTTATTTGAAGTGTTATAAAGGTTCAGACCCAGTTTTACTTGATTGGGCATCGGCACCATCATCATTGTGGTGGAAGAGTGTTTTTTCTGAGTTATGGGTCACTACAGACCGGGTCTCCTCCCTCCACCTGTGTCCCAGCCTTCCCCTTTCTCTCCCCCAGGGCAAGAGGGTGCTGTTAGGGGCATGTGCTTGACGGGGGCGGAGGGAACGGGGGGGTTGTTGTCAGGGAGGCTGATCAGTGGGAGTCAAGGTGCAGCGGAGCAGATAGCTGAGGTCTATGCATACTGAACGGCCTGGCAAGGGGGGCCTGCTGCTCTCGGCTCGCCCTTATCACACCTCTCGGCTCACTTTCTCGGATTAGAGCCCCCGGCAGTCGAGACGAGAAGAGAGAGAGAGAGAGAGAGAGAGAGGGTTTGGAGGGTGATGGGGGGGCTGGAGGAAAGTCAAAGAAAAGAAACAAGGAGACGAAGAGACAGGGACCAAGAAAGAGAGACACACTCTGTTCCATGTCAAGCGTGAGTACAGTTGAGATGTGTTACAAGACCAGCAACACACTTCACTGCCCTCATTGTCTAGCAATCAGACGTTCACCTCATGCTGTTACTGAATTACTGTTACCAGTCAAAACGAAGGAGTCATCCGTGCCACCGCATTTACATTTTTATTTTCCTCCCCAAAATAGGGTCTGGAATTTGTGGGCTAATCATTTACATTACTCTGTCCTCAGATACTAAACATATGGGTATATGTTTGCTATTCAGAGCTTCAAAATAATCTACACAGATTTAGTCTCATAACCTAATTAGGCAGCATATCAGTTCTACACTTGTGCCAAGTTCCTTCCATGTTTAGCACACTTATTGAAAGATGTTACATCCCATTTTGCGTATAATCTAAGACTAAACCCTCGCTTTAGAGCTGCCGACTGGTACTACAGTATGTTGTGTATACGGACGCCTACAGATTCATCATGGATCATTTGATGTACTTAAAGAGATTTACATTCTTGGCTCTTCACCGACCCATTTTCATTCATGTTTGTTTTGGTGTCAAACGGATAGTCTTGTATAATCGTTTTTGCTTATGGGGTGGCAAAGGGAACAACACAATAACTGTGGATTGTTTCTCATTTATACTTGTCTCGATTTTCGTGAAATGCGTAAATGCTGCCATGGATCTTGTCAGAGGATGTGTGTCTTTGTGATCTTGGCTATGTTTGCTAACAGAAGTGTATACTCGCCAGTGTTCCTAGATCAGTAATGCCCTGAGGCGTGTGCCCTCTGCCACTCCATCTGCCCTTTGAGAGCAGAACAGTGCTCAGGTGTCACCCGGACACCCAGAGGCCACAGCGAGGCTGCATTTTCTCGGAATTATATAACGTCAGGTAAAAGTAAATGTAAGCCCATACAATGTTATTTTTGCTTATGGAATACAAAAGTCATTGTCACTGCTCACTGGTGTTGTTACTAAAAGAAAAAAATATTATTATAAGTAGTAATAATACTATAAGTAGTATTAATAATATATAAATACACATAAAATCGAATAATTTAGTATGCGTGAAGTACAGACATAAAAATAGAATTATTTTCAATATGGGCTAGCATTTGGTAGCAAGATTATCAGGGAATAACGACTCAGATTTTGGTCAACACGGCTGAAAAATGCTTGAACCAGCCTAATTTGGTTTAATACAGTCTTCCAGTCTGGCCAAACTGGCCTTAATAAATTGTATCTGGTCTCCCAGCCTGACCAGCTGCCCAAAACACCTCTAAAACTATCCAACTGACTAGTTTGGGAGACCAGCAAACCACTTTAGGCTGGTATAAGCAGTTTATTTTTCAGCAGAGGAATTTTATGGCTGACTTTTATGATACTGTTGCGATTTTTTATGTTCTTTTTTGAACTTGACAGATGTTGTATATCTTATAAGTATAGTTATTTAAAATATATATATACTGGTACAAACACAAAAATTCAAAATAAAACAAATAGCAACATACAGACATAAGGTCTGGTTATGAGTAAATGAGTAGGCCTAAATAATTTAAAGGGTACATATCATGCTTTTAAATCATTCATTTTTACTTATAAATCATACATTTGTGGTCTATATAAAGCATAACTGCAATGCTTGGGTCTGAATTCCTCATTATTATAGCTCCACAGGCCCCTTTTCTACCCCTTTTCTGATGTTCTTCTGTGAGCAAGTCGTTTCAATGTGGCCCCTTTAAATAAAAAGGAGTTGCGTCTTCCCGGCCTGATTTCCAGGTTGCTGAGTTCACGGTCGATTCAACTCTCCAGCGTTTGGCCATTATTGTAGTTTGATAAGAGATATGCGATTACTATAGCTTCAATGAACATTTTTATTCACACGTTAACAAAATGTCAACAACGGAAGACTTGTCCACCAAGCCTCACATATTTGAGCCAGAGCGAGCGATTTGAAAAAGACGACGAAGACGAACCTGCAGAACAACGTCTTCATATGGAAGCAGGCATGTAAGTTAACTATGTTGTGTTATTAGTGAAAGTCGACTATTTCTCTTGTTAAAACAAGCACACTGACAAGATAAATGACTGCGGTCTGATCTTACCACTAAAAATCTGTATTGATAATAAAATGATAACTTGCGTTTAGAAAGCATCAGAAAACACAGCAGCTAAATGATAGAAGGAATTTACCCCTCATTCAGACGAAGTCGAATCGGCAAACCCTTCTGTATACTGGCGGAGGTTGTTGAAGTGGGGATCCTTGAAGTGCTTCAGGTCACTACATCCAACAACCAAACATTTTGACTAGCCCTCTCGTAACTTCTGCATCATTGAGCTTGGACTACAAAATTGGAGCGAGAAATAATAATGGCGGATTGCTGGAAGTGTTGGACCGGTAGTCAATGTCCTTATTTGTCAGTTGCGCTGCAAATACTGTGACGAACTTGTTCAAAAAACGTCATAGACAACAGAAAAATCTGAACAGGTTGAAAAATATAACCAAAACAGAATATAAAGATATAAACGAAGCACCTGAAGAGAATAATTTCATCTTTTCTGTACTTATAAACACTCCAAATATACAACAAAATGCATTAAAGGGCTAAAAAAGTGGATTTTGCATGATATGTGCCCTTTAAATTATCATATTTGGGTGAACTATTTCTTTAACAAATGTCAACAGATTTGACCTTTTTGGCAGTCTGTACTTTGTTGACCTCAACCTTGACATTTCCAAACATGAACGTTGGAGTGTAACAATCTGAATGAATCTCAGACAAGGAGTCTGCTGGATGCAGATGTTCTACAGGGAAGTCATCTCTCATGTCCCGCATTCGAGATGATCACACTCACTCTGTTACACCTGCATGAGCTGAATCCACCACAGCACAACACAGAGCGGCGCTGTGGGCAGCCGAGGCCATGGAACAGGAGAGGGAAAGAGAGAGAGTTGTATGTTGCAAGCTCCAGGCTGCAGAAGGAGAGCAGACCCGAGGGAGCAGCCCTGCGCCTGCAGCCCCATGATGATGATTGATGCAGGCAGGACACACACGCCCCAGCCGCTCAGCAAAATTAAAAGCCTATTTTGTAAAGTTGTAAAGGAGCAGAATGGCACAGGGCTAAGGCAGCCCCCCACCCCTCCTCCCTTCTCTCTCCTCTCACCGCCGGGGTCCCGTTTAGTGTCTTCAGTATCATCTACTCCTCAGGGAGCAGGCAGAGGGACTGTTACACGCCTTTCACTCAAGCACATGAATGCGCACAAACAGACACACGCACTCAACCTCCTGTATACGCCCTCAAGACTGGAGCATGTCTGCTTGATGAATGTTTCCATGTGTGTGCATGTGTCTCCGGCTGCCTCAAAGATCATAGAGATACAGCATAACATTGAAAATATATAAAATGCTAACATAAATACGTTGCTTTTTGTTTACAACTATAAGTGAGCTACTAAAATAAGAATTATATTTTTGTTACACTTACAATACACACGCAAATGGTCTATGGTAAGACCCAATATAGTAACTTCTGGCTCAATTATATATAGTGTGGAATTGGAGCAGGCATTCCTGTTTATCCAAACAATGGAAGAGCGGGCTGGTTTTTGCATCACTGACAGTCTGGTTTATCAGAGTCCTGCAGAGGTAAGTGTCTATATATAGTGAATTGGCAGATGAGCCCTGCTTTTAGTTCACTTGTTAATAGGCAATGAGAAAAAAGCTCTTGAAGACACTTACTTGTTTGTATATCATTTGCAAATCATTTACCCACAATGTGAATTTAATTGACCAGGCAACCCCAGAGGCTCCTAAAAAATCTGCCGCCCCTGCAAGTTCCCATCTATCCCCACTTCCTCACCCAGACCTGGCAGTCTGTGTCCCGCCCCCACCCCACCCCCTTAGCTGGCGAAGCCAGGGCGGGCTGTGGGAGTGACAGGCAGCCAGAGAGGCCCAGTCGGGCCAGAGAGGCACACACGGGAGAGGTCAGGCCCATGTCAAGTGGGGTGTGGAGGCCAGCTGAGGAGCCCTGCCTGCACATTGTGCTAATTTGTGCAGCCAGTGTAGACAGAGAGGGCAGGCCAGGAGGAGAAGGAGGGGAGGGAGGGCAGCGTGGACCGGCATATGGGGCCCGGCTGAGGAGGAGACTGTAGAGGGCCATTCGGATTCACTCTACCACACTTTCACTACTTCGTACGCAGACACGCACATACACCCACAATCACATCACCCCCTGCTTGAGTGGTGCGGTGACAGCCACCCATCCCCTCCATCTGTAAGGCAGACCATGCCAGTGCTTCTCAATGGGAAAGCATCATACTAACCTTTTCCAACCTTTCCACACATCCCTCGATGAACTTGGCAGTAAGCTGTGACTAACTACCAGCAGTCTGTAGTAAGAGCTTTTTGCCTTGAGGGAATGTGTAAACATGAGAACGAGACTTGCCAGTGTAAACATCCAACTGATTGATGTACAGATCTACTGTGCTCAGGACTCGCAAGTACACTCAACGCAGAATTTATGCTGCCAAACAGATGAAATGTTTTGTTGTTGTTTCAAATCAGTATAATCCACAAATTAACTCACATTTGTTAAACTTTACAATAGGGTTAAATTCATTAGCATTAGTTAATGCATTAGGTATATCATGAAGAAACAATTTAATATATATTCACTTCAGCAGCCATTCAGTTCCCTTTCGTTGTCACTCAGTTCCGTCAGATGACAGTTCCGTCAGATGACGACGAATGGGGTACGTGCGCTACGCTACAGTGGCAGTATTGTCTGATCGGACTAGTACGTGTTGATTCTTGAGCACAGCTCGGAAGCGGTGCAGAGCAAGAACGTATAGCCAGCAACTTGAGGCAATTGATGTGCCATAGGTGCTGGGGTCCTATCCAGGAGCCTGCGGCAGCATGTCCATTGCACATGGCACCCCAGCCCCTGGTAGAGGCATCTGTCGTTACAATGGGAAGCTCGTTCCAGGGGCCCTCACGGGCTCATGAGAAAACTGAGGTTCGACCACGGGTGAAGGTCTGACAGCAGGAGCCTTTGAAAAGTTTCAGTGGAAACGCACTCTTGCCCTCGAACTGTCTCAGGCAAGTCAGCAGTATGTCCATACTGAGAAAAGAGATCCTCTACACGGGGCAAAGTTTGCAGTTGACCCAAAGGCCCAAACGAGCTAAGTGCCGGAGCACTAGGTCCCTGTATTCGCAAACCTGGTCTCGAGAGTGAGCTAGGATCAGCCAGTAGTCGAGATAGTTATGAATGCAAACCCTGTGTAATCTTAGGGGAACATGAACTGCCTCGATGACCTTGAAGACGCACAGCATCTTCTTTGCCATTGGCTTGTTTTGTAATACTCGAAGTTGATAGGCAGTGTTATGCACTTGAGACTCGGACTCGGTCTCGAGACCATATTTTAATGGACTCGGTCTTGTTTAATGGACTCGTGTGCATTTTGACTCGGAATTGACTCGTACTCGAACATGTTGGAAGTCGGGACTCGGACTTATTCCTGAGTCCACTCGAGTCCCATTCAAAATATTGTCATGATTATCACTCTTTGTTACTATTTCTTTAAATTGTTGTTTGATTGAAACGTCCAATGATTGCTGACTTTCTTGTGCGCAACTGCGCATGACTTGAGACTATAATGTTCGTGGACGCAAATGCAGCAGGACCCAGGTCAGATGTAATGTGGAGCCTCTAGCTTAACTATGTATTGAAAATGTCTGCCTTATCATCCCTAATTCAGTTTGTATATAAGAGCCACACAGAATTCGTGTGCAGTAATGTTCTGTGAAAGAGCACTTACTGACTGTAATAATTGTAAGTCATATTTATAATAATATTACCTTTACATCACTATGTGGCCTTTTTACCATTACAGTGTACATGATTCCATGGTATATTTGGTTTACTGTTTGAGTATGGTGCCAATTTTATTGTTACAACCAAATATTTTACATATTTTTGAAGATATCTTTAAGTCTGGTTTGAGACCCAACCTTAGGTTATCTAACCTCTCAACTGGACTCAACTGTCTTTGGTCTGATCTAGATCGACTCAACTCTCTTGGTCTCGAGTCTCGACTCGGACTTGACCCTCTATGGTCTCGGTCTCAAACTCGGACTGGAGTGAGCTGGTCTCGACTACAACACTGTTGATAGGCTTTCTAAGTGAAACCCCATTCGTCGCCATCCGACAAAACTCAAAGGGAACACCTAATTACTGCTTGTTAATAGTTAGTAGCCTAAGGTAATTGTTAAATTTCGGTATTGGTTAGGATTAAGTGATAGAGAATATGGTCAGGCATTATAAGGCATTAATTTGTGCTTTATACGTTCTAAGAACAGCCAATTAATTACTAATATGCACGCTAATATGCAACTAGGTAATAGTGAGAATTGGACCCTAAAGTAAAGTGTTACCAAAATAAGTTATTTAAAGTTTTAATACGGTTTTTACTTTGTTTTTGATCAAATAAATGCAACCTTGGTTAGAATTAGAGACGTCTTTCAAAAAGGTAGGTTAATACTATTTTTTATAAATAGAATATTTTATTAATGGTTATCCATGTTTGCTTGTAATACATCAACTTGAAATACTTAATATATGTAGATAATAATGTTAACCCAGATAGATAAATGCACTAAAAGTATTCTTAGCTTATGATAAATAATGCATTTAACAGATACGAATTGAACCTGTTTAATATTACAATAAGTATTTTAATTTCTTGCCATCTATTTGACTCATATAAACAGAGCAAATCAACCAATTAAATTAAATGAACCCGCTCATCAACTAAACCCCACTGCTAAGTTTAAAAATTTCGCTAAAAATATACTACTGAAAGTCACATTAGTATAAAAAAAGTGTCCGTGTCCATATGGGAGTGTGTGTCGACAGCCTGTAACACCATTTGTTTGGGTTGTGGCTGTGCTCTTCCAGTCGTACGCTCCGAGCACCATGATCAGCTACACCTGCTGAGCCAGGACAGGCTCTCTCTGCGGGAGGCACTACTCAGCGCTACTTCATGGAAAAAAATGGCTAATGTCCTCCGCATCCCAGTACAAGTGAGAGCTGGTCTCCTCCATTGCTGATCAGTCTAGTTCACATCAAAATCAGATATCTACAGTGTACCCTTCTGCCCTAAGCATTCAGCCTCATTTACAGTGGGGTCATGACCCTGGCTGAGTGATGGGAGAGTCAAATTGGAGCCAACCTAAACGGTACCCCTCCTTCAAGCCCCATCCTTTTCCTCCCACACAGGAGGGACAGGGGGCAACACCACTGTCACAATCAATTGCAACTGAAGGGACAAATAAAGCAGCCCCCAACTAGTCTGTAATAGCAGTCACTGCAATATCACGGACCCAATGAGCTGCCATGCAAAATTATTAGGCAGGGAGGAAGCAGAGGGGAACAAATATATTCTACAGAAAGAGATTCTGGGTGTCTGGCAGGCTGTATGCCTTGTGAGAAATATATAAAGAGCATTTGGGGGAGGTGGAGGTACTAGCACCTACTCTGAGCCATCGAGGAGGGTGTCTGTCTGTTTTTTTTTTTTTTTTTTTTTTTTTTTTGTCTTGACTGCACCCACTGGGTCCCAACTGGGCCTTGTGTCACAAACAGATGGGCGCCACACAAAGGACCCCCTCACCTCACCAAGCTGGTCCCCGGCATGCCTGATTAAACCCTAATACCAAAGTTAGAATTGATACAGTGACTCGGTGGTGATTCAATTAGGGCAGTGGGCATGAGTGAAGCCGTACAAAAGAGATGGGGTAGTTACAAACTCATTTTAGTTTGATTATTATGGCATCCTGCACGTGGAAGCAGAAAATTACAGGACTCATGTGTCGGAGACTTGATATCCTCTGGGCCGTATCACAGCTCACATACGAGCTGGATGTCACAGCTGACAAAATCACATACCCTTCATAGATTTAAAATTGCCAAGTAACTCCTTAATGGCGGAAGAACTCACAAAGCAAAATTGAAGCAGTATATTGAAGAGAACTCAGTGGTAAAGGTGGCTAACGTCTTTAAAACTGAGATGGATAATAATAATTATATGTGTGACAAATTAATAAAATGCAAAACTGACTTGGTAAAACTTACTATGTTAGCTTTATATAAGCGTTTACAAGATGTACACAGACAACCATTTGAATTATTTTCCAACTAATTATTAAAAACACTAAAAAATTGAAGTGAAAATTCTGGAATAGCATAAAGAATAATACATGCAAAAATAAAGCGCAATAAAAGAATATTTTCACACAGAGCCGGACCACCAGCGTGCAAATAAGTGTTGCAAACATCTCTCCTCTGAGATTAGCCCATGTGATTTAAGATTCCTGTGATGATGATAATCAATATGGCAATTGCAATTGGCAATGATGTATGCACTAACCAGAAGTGCATTAGTCAGGACGACACCACACTGTGGGTATTGATAGCAGGGAGCCAATTGCGACACAGCGTAAGGACAGATAGACGTATTACTACACACAGTAAAACATGGAGATACAGAGATCTCAGATGCCCAGCACAGACAGTCAGCACTTTATCTACAAGTTCCATTCAATGACAAGAGCTGACCTGCAATCCTGCAGTTTTTATACCGCAAAAAGGAGAGATGTCTTCAAGAGCATCCAATTAGTTCACTACAGGTAAAAACTTTGGACATAATATTAATAATAATATTTATTATTTAAAAAAAAATAGTTTGGTAATATACGGTATATAAATATTCTTGATGAGGTCAGAAAACACTACCCCCTAACCACTAACCCAACCCCTCTACATTTATGGGAGTGTGTGTGTGTGTGTGTATCCATGTGGAAGAACTGGGGAAGCCTCTTATCGCACAATGTTCTCCTTTCATTTCTCACTCACTACCTCTCTATCTGTGTCTGGTCTTGCTGATATGCTAATCGGTGTGTAAGTATATCCTGTCAAATAATTATGGCATATTAATACTATCCTCATCTCTGTATAATTTGCCCATATGCATAATCGTATTTAGCTGTTTCCTCAGAATGTGAGAACTGGAAAAGATATTCTTACCTTGGGCAATTTAATCTGCATTGATTGAATATCAGACTCTTTTAAATGTGATAAAGTCTTATGCGGTACAGACAAACGTTTTCAGATTTGACAGCTTGTCATGGGACTCATTGGTCAGACCAGTAAGGTACAAATAAAACCCTGATCTAATAGAGATCACAAAAAAAAAAAAAAAAGTATCACTAATCACCGAAGTTTTACGGGGTAAAAAAAACAATCACTTTAAAGGGGTCATGAACTGGCTTTTTTAATGTTTTTGTTTTGTTGTCTGAGGTCAACTTATGACGTTCGCTTGGTTTTTACATTCAAAAACATAAAAATGAATAAGTTATGGGCTATTTTCTTCCCTAGTTTTCAGCCTACTTGAAAAATGCTCGGATTTTATGGGCGTATCGCATTGAAGACTAGGAAGTAAACGCCCACTGCTGTGAGTGGATAACAGTTTTGCATATTATAATGAGCTTCAACTCTGTCGTTGGTTTCGAGTCAGATGCACGTGGGGATTGTTTTGAAAACTACTGTTGTAAAATGGCAGACCGGAATGATTCGCCCATACATGTTTGACCCAGAGTCCGATCCCGAATCGCAGGACAATGAACCAACAGCACCTCGAATACAACGGATACCTGTAGACACATTAGGGATGGGCATTTTTCAAAAATATTGCATTCGATATTCGGGCTCAGTAAAAATCGAATATTTCGAATATTCGTTTTGTAAATTATCTTCACAGAAAAGACGTTATTTTTATTTATATTATTTTTTTACGTTTTTGTCACCATTTCTGGACAAACTTACAATTAGGCAATACACAACAAGCTTACAATAGTATTTAAAGTTTTCTTTTTAGTTGAAAACATTAAACAGTAGGCCTATGTGTAAATAAAAAATATATATAAAAAAAGCATTATTAAAAGCATGCTCAAGCAGCGCAAATCTGAAAAAAAAAACCCTAATAAAGCAGATTGCGTAGATATGATACAGACACATACACACGAGTCAACAAATGATTGATTATTATAGTGTTTATATTGTTTCATGTTTATGTTGAGAAAACAATAATATTGAACGGTTACATGCAGGGGCGCGCGAGCACTTTATGCTCGAGTGAGAAAAGACGCCGCGCTGACAGACGTTTCAGAGACACAAAGAGAACGGGGTTTCTAACAGCACTTTGCATTTTCTGCTCTTAAACTGGTCTCCCTTAACGAAACTTAAAATAAGTGCGTCTCAAAATCATTTTGCTATTAGATAAGTTAACATCTTTGATCACGCGGGGTCCAGATGCGGCTTACCTGCAGTTGTGATGCGATGAACAGCTGTCTTTCCTCAGCTCAGACTGTTTGAATTTCATGTGATTTCTCATGGTGATGATATCATAACTCAGGTTAATTAAATAATTTGATCAAAAGTAATTCCGTTTAGTAAGATCCTTTTCAAGTAACGTTAATTCCAAACTTCGTGAGGCAGACGACAACATTATTTATGTGATCAAATACAGACAACTTGTTAACACACTCCACAGCGCCATCCAGTGCATTTAGTTATAACTGTGTTAGTTCTTAGGATTTATCATGGGCTCGCTGCATTTACGGCCAGCAAAGCAACGTATTCAAAATTCGAATAGTATTTTTTTTTTTTTCGAATAATAATTACATATCAAATATTCGAAAATTCGAATATTCGTGCACATCCCTAAGACACATACACATAATTATTAGATATCAAACGATCTGTAACAATGCAATGCTAGCCAAGTAGATTATTATTTCTAAAATAAAAATATTACTCACATAAGTGTGTTGCACCACTCCTGTTGGATCCAATATAGAAGGTAACGTAGACTAATCATGTTCCGTACAACAACGATGTTCCGTACAGATTAACTTTAACCGCCAATCGCTGAATAAATACTTCTAGGTCATACACAAAATGCATATCTGTGTCGTCTTCATTTCTCCCTCTTATATTATAATAAGTTTAACTCACCCGTCGAGTGCACGTGAGGGAAAAGCGTCCAATGTTGTCAAATGGCAACCGGATTCGCCCATACATGTTCGACCCAGAGTCCGTGTGTTGCACAATTCCTGTCAGATCCAATATAGACGGCACATCACCGTTCTTTTCTCTTAATCGGTCTGCAAATCCAGCCTCGAACTGTGTCTTGTTCAGAAAACAATCCTCTGTGAAATGAAGCGAAAATACGGATAATGTTTTACACTCATCTGCAGGAACGTCATTAAAAACAAATTTTAACCAGGCATTCCTAATATTGGAATCCAGAGGAAGCTTATGCAGCGACAGTCTTCTTCCACAGTCAGGCACAACATTTTGTCAACGGAATGTTTATTGCTGGTAGCTCGCTCCGGTTTGTCATCACGAGGTATGCTTTTGTTTACCTATGCGTGAATGCGCGAATCGGTGGGCGGGGCTAAACCGGCTGTGTTGAAGTAGGCATTGATGAGCGGGTGGGGTTTTAGCGTCATTGACGTCATACTTCCACACTTTCAAAAACGAGACGTTTGTTGAGGCTGGTGTCAATAAAAGCTTTTATTGGACTAACAAGGTCGTTTTCAGTTCTGAAACTTACAGGATATTCTTATAATATGATGATCTCTTAGATGTCAAAACTCAAGGAAAATTTGATTTTTCAGTTCATCACCACTTTAAAATCAGTTGTGGGACTATAAAGTAATTATTTAATGAACTATGGTGCAATGGGACTTAAAAAATGTTAAAAATGGCATTACTAAATGGGTAACTTATTATAACACTGAATGTAAAACCATGAAAATGAACCACAAGATGACCAAATAAATGCAGATTTTCCTCTACGTCTTTTGGCGTAGGTATCATACAAAGTCTAAAGAAAATAAAGGTTTGTAAACACTTCAAAGATGGGGAAGAATCAATTTTGATGCTTAATTTAAAAGTGAATAGGGATGCAGTGCAAAATACAACAACAAAAAAACAGTTTTACATACTCAGAGCACCCCTGCAAAATCAAGCCTATTTCTCTTGCAGAAAGGAGTTTATAGATGTGGACATTATGCAGAAAGAGAAAGGGCAGACCTGACCCATTGCAGGTCATGATAGGATGAGCCACTCAAGGAAATGACAAGCGTGGAAGATAATGGCGCGAGCGGCTCACCAAATAGGCATTCATCTTTGTTGCTTTTGTAAGGCAGGGCAGAGCCAAGGTCAGCAGCTGAGTGAAGCATCTTTGTGAGTAGGCGGACTCAGAGAACAGCAGACTGGACAGGAGGCCACGTGTCGCTGGCAGGATTAACAATGGTCATTTCACAGAGGAACAGCCTTTTCTCTCCTCCGTTTGTTTCGAACACCCGAAACACCCTCTAGCCACTTAGGGCCTGCCTTCTCCTTGACATTTGACCCCTGACTGCTCACAGGTGCTGGCCCCACACATACATTCGACACACGCACATATTCAGGTCTCTTCCGTGCAGACAATGAGGTGCGAAAACCTTCCATCGGTGCCCCAAACACCCTCAAGTCTCTACCCATGACCTACCTCTTTCACCTTCTCGAAGGCTAGGAGAAAAATGAGAGCAGCTCATGTTAGGAAACACTTTCAATTTGTCTCTGGGTAATATGCGAGGTATTGCATTCAAAGACAAATAGCATCCCCCTCTGTTTCCTTTATCACTGTCAAGGCAATTAATAGGCCAAGGACCCTTTTACTGGGTTAGCAGACAGAGGGCAAGACGAGAATCTCTCACACGAGCCAACACGTCCGGCAGTATCCCATCATCATCACCACTCTCAGAATGCGCACAGGCGAGCACATTCATTTTTAAGATAATAATATATCTGTCAGCTAGTGTTTTAATGCACAGATGCTCGGTTATGTGGACTAAATGAAAGTTATAAGGAGGTCAAGACAGCATCTGTGAACGCTTTCACATTTTTCGAATCATTTGAAAGGCGAATGCATTCACATTTACGCATGTGTATATAAGTTTATGCATTCTCTGGGAATCGAACCCCTGACTTTGGTGATGCCAATAATTCGAGCTGCTGGAAAAGCATTTAAACAGATATAAAAATGTAAAAGAGATCATACTGCACTCTCATTAGTAGTTAAAAGCATCATCAAATCTATGTTCATCTGTTAAATGTTTAATAAATGAACACAGCGGGCATGAAACCAATTCTGGAGATATCTGCGAGCTCAGATTCCATTATAAGTGGTACTTTTTCAAATTGATTCAATTTGATGTGTATCCCTTTAAGGCTATCTTATATGCCTTCTATGAAGCAAACTGTTGGAAATGTAGCTTTAACTGTCGTGTTTAAAAGTTTAAAGTTTAAAAATGTGTCATGCCACTTTAACAAGTGTTTGTATCCCTATCTAGGTATAGTGTCAGCCATGAATTGAACATCCGCTTCATTAACATAGTCAAGGACATCATCAAATCTGCATCCATTTATCTGTATCACTGTCCATAAGGTATTATTATATCATGACAACTAAACAACAGGAGTGTGCCACACTTATTGTTGTTAAGTGCTTTGTAAGTGTTTATGTTTGTGTGTGCGTGTGTGGGGGGAGGGGGGGACATCTTCCTCCTTTTTTGCACAAATTTGATTTCGAGGAAGTGGATGTTTGCGTGTAAGTGTGTGTAACAAAACGATAAGAGAAGCAGGATCTGATACAGGATGATAAAACAGTTTTGCTGATGTCAGGGTGGATTTTTGCATTTCACAGGGGAGGAATTGGATGTTATCTGTGTCAGGGGAACATTTTTCCCCCGGAGGCTGCCCTAGGGCCGTAGCCTTTCCCTGCTCACCCACAGACACAAAGCTAATCTCTCTGTGCATTACTCAACAACATGCAGCCATGATTCGTGAAAACAAATAAATAGCATATAAGCAGCTTTAATTTCATTGTTTACATTCCATACAACGTATCCAAATTCATTTAATGTTGAGAACATCAACGGCTGCTCAGAAGCAGTTAGGAAGGGGCAAAGGGCAGGTGAGGTCTGTCCCTGTGTGCGGTGAAGGAGAGAGAGACTCGGGTCTCCTTGGCTGTGCGCCTTCAGCTAGTCCAAGCCTGATCTCCGACGGCTGCCCGGCTACTTTACATGTCTCATTTGAATATATTGATTGGGCCATCTGTAAGCCATTTATCTCTTTCAAAGAACCGTTAGAACAAGCCACCCCTCCTTCCTTCCCGCCCACCCGTGTCTCCTCTCACATTTACACACATACACGCACGAATGCTTGCACACACATACGCACACACATGCACGCACACACGCACGCCTCCCCCACCTTTAGATACACACAAATGAACACATATGTGCATCTAAACAAAGCCACCACTTCCACCTGCTAATGTACAGATGATGATAATAGAGACGCAATATGCAAAAAAATTAAAATAAATCAATACATAATAATTGACAACGGCTTTATCTAATCAAAATTGTCCTTCATCTGTCTCTGTGTGTAGTTTTCTCTGGGAACAGAGTGATTTAGGACCATGGACAGCACCTTTAATGCCAGATTCACCTCAGCAACATGTAGGCCAAAGACTATTTATGGAAGTCAGTTCACTTGGCAGCCATCTTGACTCTTTCAAGACATTTATGGTTTTTTTTAGTATATAAGAAGTGTTGTTTTTGCTAACTAAGAGTACAATTATTAAAAAACAGTTAATCTGTAATTGAAATAAAGTTGAAAAATACATAAATATTAAATCACTTCAACACTTCAGAAATATAAACAAAAATTTAAAATGTAAAATAAAAAGCTTTTAAATGCTAAAATTGAAATAAAATAAATAAATCTAAATAGTAGGGCTGTCAACGTCACATGATAAATCACATCCAAAATAAAAGTTTGTGTTTACATAATATATGTGGGTGCACTGTGTATAATAATTATATATATATATATATATATATATATATATATATATATATATATATATATATATATATATATATATATATATATATATATATATATATATATATATATATATATATATATATATACATATATATATATACACACATGCTTGCATATTTTAATAAATATTTTCATGTATACACTGTATATAGATTTATAAATACAGATATAAATATATATAAATAATATTTTTTTCTTAAATATACATGCATGTGTGTTTATTTATATATTTATATATATATATATATATATATATATATATATATATATATATATATATATATATATAATATAATATATATATATATATATGCACATACAATTTCTAAAACTAAAATGAAAAATGTAAATAAAAACTATAAAATACACTATAAACACACTATAAATAACACTAAATACAAGTTGGAATCTATTTGTTTAAAGAGGCAATGGGCACATACAGAACATACAGAATAATGCACATTCTGAATAATGCACATTCTGCCATAAAAAAAATATCAAAAAGGCAATTGGCTATTTAACCTGAGAAGTGTCATTCATACTTGTAGTTGCCACATTGAGCATCTCCTCCTATACTCTTTCTGATGTGGGCACATAAATACATACTAATAAAAACAATTTAAAAAAAAAAAAAAAAATATATATATATATATATATATATATATATATATATATATATATATATATATATATATATATATATATATATTAGATAAAATAAAAGTACAATATGTATTTTATTTATTTTTTTTAATAGAAAGAGAAGAAAAGCTAATTAATGCATTGGTAAGGTGAAAGCAGCTGTGTTAATCTTCTCATATCACAACCGTCATAGCATTCACGCGTTGTTAGAGCGAAGGCAAGGTTGAACCATCCCATTGTGCCAAGACGCAGGGACCCATCTGCAAGTAGCAGATATTATTTAGAGATACACAAGCTCTGTGAATAAAGCAATTGCACCACGTTGCCTGTCTGAGCTGTGTGAAAACCTCCTTTTACAGTGGACTAGACACCAGACGTCCTGTTCTGGCCTCGTCTCAGCTTCTTTTGGCCTGTCTGTGCTTCTACATCATCAGTGGAATCAGCTGATACAGCACTAACCCCATTGGCCGGATGCCATTTCCATGCCTGTTTTTGCACATGCATTGAGAGGATCTGGTCTCATCAGGTGATGTTGGTGATGACAACAATCATGGTGGTTTCTCACAGTGTCATTTGAATTTTTACGAGTCAAGCAGAGCTGACGGTGACCTTTCTGTGGTGCGTAAGTGCAGGCCCAGCAGATGGTGGAAAATTGGACGGACTGTCTGGGCCATACGGAGCATATGCAGTGAGTTTGTGGAGCCTCGCCGTAGAGCGGCGGAGCCCGGGACATGGGACGGCCGCCCGGTGAGACTGGCACAGCTTGCTGACATTGGCATGGTGCAAAGGTACAGCACGCCACCCTCTGAGCGCTCTTTCCCTTCTTATCCCTCGTTCAAACACAAACCCACTGGACCCAACGAAACGAAGAGGTACTTAACCCTGTGCTAATCACATTTAGAGAGACAATGAGAGCTTGCTCATGGCTGGGACATTAATCTACAGTAGGTTAACCTGAGGACTGGAAATCACAGTGGTTTGTAACAAATCCAGACCTCTATGGTAAGTGATAGAAATTAAACCAATAACTGACACGCTTTATCATTTTTAGTTGTAAGCTGCAATGAGTTGCAGTTAAAAGCAAAGTTTTTTTGTTTGTTTGTTTGTTTTTATCAAAATATACAGAAAAAAACATTACTATTGTGAAAATATAATTAAAAATGTTCTCATTTAAAATATTTTAAAATGTAGTTTAGTGTTGGCAAAGCGTATTTTTCAGTATCATTACTCCAGTCTTCAGAGTCACGTGATCCTTCAGAAATCATTATAATATGCTGATTTGGCCCTCAAATAACATTTCTTATTTTTATTAATGTTAAAAAACGTATTTTTCCACAGTTCTTTGATGTATAGAAAGGCCGAATTGAAACACATTTTAAATATCTTCTCTGTCACTTAGCATCAATTTCTTTAAAAAATTACCACAAACTTGTGTATGTTTGATAAAAATCTCTTAATCGCTTCAACAAATGTCTGAAAACGCCATTTTCTCAAACCTAGGTTTTATGACAGCCGACATTTAAAGGGTCATTCCACCTCTGGAAAAATGAATGTGTATTGTGTATTTAAATCAGGAAGTATAATTGCCTACAAAAACGACTCGATTGGGACTACAGCTAGGTTATGGTACGTCACTAACCCACACATTTGCATCAACCACTCCCTCAGAATATGCAGGAAATGGCATGCGCATATTTCTGAGGCATGTCGACTCGATCAGAGTGTGTTGTTCACCCAGCTGTCAGGTCTTCTGTGTTCGGGCTTCCCATGGACGCTATTCTTCCTCAACAATGGATACAATTTATGTTTGATTATGTTCCTGAAAATGACGATCGTAATCTAGAGAGTTCAACACCGGATTCAACAAGAAACTGTTACTAAAACATGAAGCAGTTTCGACTTTAAAACAAGAGGCAGCAGTGTTGGGCCACAATCTGTAAGTAGGCTAAGACTTAATCATTTTAAATGTATTTGCATGTATAATTCAAGACGTAGCCTTGTGTTTTATTTTGTTCAAATGCCAGCGCTGGCTTTAGCCACTACTAGTTAGACTATGCTATTTTGTGTCTACGACAAACGTGTACAAACATTATGGACCTGGATTTTCTATAAGTACTAATATTTTAAACGTATTTTTCATGTATATATGCTTTATGACGTTATTTTCAATTTGATCAGGAACGTAAACATGCCAACGCTGTTTGAGTATAACATGATTAGTAGCCAGTCAGTTGCTATTGTTGCCAGTCAGATGCTATTGTGTAAAACAAACGTGCTATAAAGTTAAAAATTTTTTGCAAATTATCATTCAGAAACGTTTATTAAGAGGCGTGTGTGGTGAGGTTCTGTTTGACTCTCTTCATCGCCGCTTTCTCGAGTCTGATTCTGTCTGAAACTGATACTGCAGTTCGACACATATTTACATCTGGACCGGAGCTCATGACATGCCCATTTCACCCGTAAAGGTAATGGCCGTTAATCTTCCGGACAACGTGAGCGACAGTTTAGCCAATCACAACACACCGGGCCAAACTAACCAATCTGAGCCCACGACGTGTTTCTTCAGGGAGTGTTTTCACCGCTCGTTCAGGGGACAGAGGAAAGCGCATCTGACAATAAAGGTGAAGTTTATGAAAAATAAGACTTATAAAAAAAAGAAAAAAACACGAATACATGTTATATTGCACCCCATAAATACAATCATGCAAAGAAAAAAAGCAGTCAAGCCCCCTCTAAAATGGGTAATTTAAGGGTGTACTCACACTAGCCAGTTTGAACCGTGCCCGAGTGCGATTTTGACCACCAAAGCGCGGTTCGTTTGACTAGTGTGAGTGCTCCGAACCGTGCCCGGGCGCGGCTCGATTAGCCGGCCCTGGCCCGCTTGGAAGAGGTGGGCCAGAGCACGGTTCAGTTGGACTGAGGCGCGGTTCGCATGCAGTGTGAGCTCCCACGGAGCACTAATTTGGAGCTTCTAGACTGAGAAAGCCAGAAAATGTATTTTTGGATTATGTGGATGAAAGACAACAACTCCCAGAATGCACTTGCTTCGCTGCCCTAGGAGGCCACGCCTACCGGTAACAGCGCAGTAGTTAAACAACAAGTCTAGGCTACTACCGAAAATGTGTTTAGAGATCAGCCAAAATGTCTGGGATTCGGCTATTGCGTTCTACAGTCGTCATTCATCATGTTTACTGTGGCTAGCGGGACGAGTGAAGATCGATGTGAGAACGGCGCGGGCCGGTGGCGTGATCCCGATGAGCGACACTTGTGAGATGCAAGTTACCGGTCTCAGTATCTCTCCCAAAGGAGCGGGAATTTTATTATCAATATTAAAATGCACATCAACTGATCACTTGTTTAGCATTCATGTAAACACTACATTCAGATTCGCCAATCAGAATGAATTCCGTTAGATTGAAACAAAAGCTGTACATGTAAAAATGAATGGCGACCACAGAAAGCAAAAGCTGAATGCCGGACATCGACGGCCGGACATGTCCGGGAAAAAGATGACGGTAACCCCTAAGGTTACTACTCGACTTTCTCCACAGAACAAGAGCCTGCTAGCTTAGCTTCCAAAAAAAGATGGCTGACACTATGTGTAATCCCAATCCTCTATAATGCATCCGTCTGCATATTCAGTACCTTGTCCATATTTTCAAAAAGTTTCTGCCAGTGAAATCAAACGCACTGGCACTGATCTGTGATAGGACTGTTATTCTTTAGGTTCAACCCCCTATGGGCGGGTTTGAAAGGGTAGGAACTAGTGCTTGTAGTCTTTACAGAAATTCCCCCTCTTACACTTCCTCCTACAATGACGTAAAATTATGATTTTTGCGTCATTGTAGGAGGAAGTGAAAAGGTAAATAGCAGATTTCTCTCATCTCAGGGAAAATGAGAGAGTGTTGCACGACCATTCAATAGTATAACTAGGTTTCTAACAATGGAAAGCTTAATGCAAATGTGTGTAGTGTCACTTTAAATGATTATGTCTCAAAAATTGTTTGGATTAGAAACATAAAGAACGATTTTTTCCTTTTCACTGATGGGGCAGAACACAAGGTTCTCATTTCAAAATTCCCCAATTTATAATCTATTACAGTAGAAGTCAAGCAATGGCAGTTGCATTGTATGTTCTATACTAACAGAGGTAGGATGTCCAATTCTGACCGTTTGAGTGACACCTGCTCCGACTGTTGTGTTCATACGGTCAACTTTAGATCTGCAAGCATCCTATTGTACTGTGTCCTTTCTTTCCCATCACTCTGCATCAGCAGTGTTCTGTCTTACTCCCAGATAGCATTCCTTTTTCTTTCCGCCTCTCCCCTTCAGATGTCAGCATCTGTACACAATTCCTGCGCTGCAAATCCTTCAACTGGATGGATGAACGTCCGCAGCCCATTCATCATCGCTCTTATCCCCTGCCCTCGCCGCTGTTTTTACATCATCCTGTAGTCAACTTGACAAGTGATGTCCCAGTCTCTCTTTCTCTCTTTTTCTCTCTTTGCCTTCTCCCCACCCTCTGTCCATATCTCTGTCCATTCCTTTCCCTTCTCCAGCCTGCACCACTGGGACCAGTGCGACACTGTCCGCTCTAGCCGTAAAAGGCCTATAAAAAGCTAACACGGCGAAGAAAGGGTAATGATGAAATTTAACTGCTTGCCTTGGCGCACCTGGGGTCTGGTGTGGCCCGGGGCCTTAAATCGCTTCCCCCATCGTTGCCATCGGAGGGCCCAGTGCACTGAACCAGAACTGCCCCGCCGAGGTCAATGCCACTGCAGAGAGGGAGAGTTATTTCGTTTTAAAGATGTGATATAGATTTTGTGGGATCTCATTTGAGCCTGAATAAAAGAGCTGGCCAGAGGAAGTTTGAAATATGGTGGACGAGAGACTCTCCTAGAGAAGGACAGTAACTGTAGGACAGTTTAACCTGCAGGGATGACTGCTGGGATCAGCATTTCATGCTGGTGCTTAGACTTGGCCTGTGTTTATATTAGCATTAGAGAAGATGGGTTGAAACTGGAGCTTCCCAAGCTATTCGTAATTTGAAGTTAAAGTGTAGGTGACTTGCTCAAAAAATGAGTAGCATTAGAGAACATGTCAGAAAAACATAAAAAAAAATAGCTAAAAAGTCATTTTTGCTGTGTATTTTAAGCAGTAAAATAGTATTTAAAATATTTTAATAATAATTATATTTAAAGGAGCTTTATGCAAGATTGTGGCCAAAACTGGTACTGCAATCACTTTCAAATTAGGCTGTATTTCGAGGTTGCCAGATATGTTGCAGGTTCCAGCAGGAATGTAGGCTGCTACAAGAAGCTTCCAATGGCAAGTGACGAGTCCTACACAGTGAGGTTTTTTTTCTTTTTTTTCTGTTAATTATTTATTTTCGGACTTTGTAACAAAGTATTTCGGATTCATATCGGATTTTTTGGAATATAATTTTTCTATCCAATTCTGACACGTTCTGAATCTGCAGCTGTGATAACTAGAGAAGAGCTGGCAACCCGAATGTCGCAACGTATACTGACTCCGTGATTGGTAGATTGGTGGAGGCCGGACTACGGTTGTCAGTGATAAGTATTTTAAATGAACAAAATTTATGATAAATTGAAATACATTTCTTGCATACAGCTCTTTTAAAAATAAAAGTTCTGTCATATTTTTAATCACCCTCATGCAGTTCCAAACCCATTAGACTTTCCTTTATCTTTGGAACATGAAGATAATATTTGTAATATTTTCTCATTTATTTTGTTTATACATTGACATTTTTGTTCAAACTAAATTTTTAAACTTAAAACTTTCAATATTTTTGTTCAACCAAAATTTTCAAACGTTCATATAGAGACTTTGAAAGTTGAAAGTTGGTTTTGGTTTAATTGAGATTGAGGTTTAATTTCATTCCAAAGATGAATGAAAGTCATATGTTTGGAAAGACATGAGTGTGAGTAAATATTGACTGATGCATTTCTATTTTAGGTAAACTATTCATTAAAGCTACACCGTAAAACTGTCATTCTCTATAGAATGTCTTTCAGAGAATGTATTTTAAATTCACGTATCCTATATTTTGTCTTATTGCACTCCAAAAGTGAAAAAAGACAAAATACAACAATATAAAACCTAAAAAAAAAAAAAAAAAAAAAAACATATTATCTAATGCATTGTTTCTTCATTAAGTCATTAAGAAGTTTATTTTAAGGTGTACTTGTAACAGTGTAACTATAGTACGGAGTAATTTGAATTAATAATATGTACTTACTGTATGATTAGGGTTTGGTTTAGGGTTGGTTGCATGTAATTTACTGTTATTACTACAAGTACATGTAACATCTGACAAGGACTGTAAAATATTTATTCTTATTTTTTGTTGTGTATTTAAAACTGTCTTGCCTTACTCTCTGTCACAAAAAAAATCACTCAAAATTGGGTGTATGTACACTAAATACAAGTGAAAAATATCGAAAAAATCTTTTGGATACAATCAAAACAGAAATTAGCTAAATGCTAACAGCAGCAAATGCAGCAATTATGTGAAGCATTTTGTAAACAACTTGTTTTAACTGTCCGGATCAATCAGTTTCCCAAAAAGATTGAATAGAGGACACTTTCAGAGTGTATTTGATTACTTAGCTTGGCTACAAAGCTGTGTGTTCAAGCAATGTGACAAAAAAATAAATAAATAAAAGTAGTGCTTGTTAAAAAAAGTAGCTTGTTACCTAAAAAACATCACTGTTTTGAAAACAGTTTTAACTAATATCACGCTACAAAAAATATAGTGTCTACTCTCACACGTATACACTGTGTGTATCTGTCCATCTCAGCATGCCTGGCGCTGTCAGGGCATGACTATTTTCAGTTCAGTGACTGACTGGCCCATGCCCAGAGCTCAGTCAACATCCCTGAGTTGAGATCCTGGCAAGCTATTGTTCAGGGCTCCGCCTCCCACCTGTCCCTGGCTACGGCACAGGCCTTTCTCTCTCTTTTAACTCAGAGCCTCCTGGCCTGCCGGCGTGGAAAATCACCCTTTGATGGGCCGGCAGAGCTGACAAAGGGAGCAGTATACTGCAGAGATATACATATATAGAGAAAGAGAGAGAGAGAGAGAGAGAGAGAGAGAGAGAGAGAGAGAGAGAGAGAGAGAGAGAGAGAGAGAGAGAGAGAGGAGAGAGAGAGAGAGAGAGAGAGAGAGAGAGACTAAGTCCATGCTGCATTGTCTCCTGCTTATGGAATGTTGTAATCCTCGTAAACAGCTATTGTCACCCCCATTAAATTTTACTGTTAATAAGTTATTTTAGGGTGTTTAAATTGTTCTTGCATTGTAATAAAGCATACTATTTTAGTAGTAGGGGTATAATCTGTAGCTAGTTTACATCCAGTTTAATATATATTCAAGTCTACAGTATATGTTTTTATTTTAGTTTATTTTGAAGACATGGCAATAAAAATTTGTATGAACATCCATTTATTAAATGTTGCTTTGGCAACTATAGCTAAAATAAAAATGTAACATTTATTTTTAATATTTAATTTTATTTAGGTAAATAAATAAAGAACCTGTTTTATGATATATAAGTTTTAGTTAGTTGATAATAACCCTGAGATGTATTAATATATTTCTAACATAATCTTAGTTTTCATCATATATACCGACCCTTATGTTTTAGGAAGAAAGATAATATAATAATATTTTTAATTTGCTTGAAATAACCTGTAAATAAAAAAACAAAAACAAAAAAAAAATAACATTTTTATTTGTGGTAATCTATACCTTAAGAAATAAGGAACTCTACCCACCTCATTTAAAAACCAGACCACCCATCAGAGCTACGCGTGTGGGGTTGCCCACGACAAGCCTATTTACTGCTCTTGGAAATGACTTATTACTAAAAGGATTATCACGACACACGTACAAACACAAACATGGTAATCCAATCCTCATTAAAACTTGGAAAGCCCCACCAATGCAATCCAACCGAATGCCCCTGTAGGATGTGCTACGACACAACAGTCCCCATCAGACATGAGACATCAGACCCCTCTCGTCCACAGAAGTGCCGACTGTAACGGGACGGTGAGGAATAGAGGCAGTGGGAGACTGAAGGAGGGCAGAGAGAGAGATAGAAAGGAAGCAGGTGCTGGAGGTCCAGAAAAGAGAGGAAGAAAGAGAGAAAAAGAAACAGGGAAATGCAGCCAACGTGGTCGCGGCAGAAGGGTCTGATCTGCCAATTCGAATGTAATAACAGATAAATAGACAGGGCTCTCTGGGATACAATGGCAAACAGCTTGGGCCTGCCAAGGGAAAGAGAGCTAATGCTCTCCCTCATACACAGCCCCTGCGGCAGGCCTGGCTCTCTCAGCCCCACTGTCACACTGAATGATAAAGCAGACAGATTGCTCAGAACGGCAGACACTTTGATACCCAGCAGCTCCTGAGGCGCAGCCGGAGTGCCTCTTTAGCCATTCACAAGTTAATGTGCCAATTTGTTTTCCAGCATGCCTCAAGGAGAATTTATGGCGATGGACTGAGAGGAACGAGTAAATACTAATAAAATGCTCTTTTTGCGGCAATTTGTTTAATTGGCCACAGTGGGGATGGGCTCGTTGAGCTGGAGTGAGATGACCCTGAGAAGATGGCTCTGCAGATGTTTGCCACATCTCCCTTAACGGTGATCTAAGCGGCGCCGTCTCCCCCTCTAATCGGCCACCCGCGGAAGCACTTATCACCGCTTTACGCGCAAAAGCCTAAGCTAAACGCAGACGTAAATGTAAATAAATAATAAAGAGAAAGCATGGAGGACGATTTTTGACATTCATGAGGACATAACAGAGGGATGCTTAAACTTTTGTTCGGTGTCCTCCGATTAGCGACGGAGCAAGAGATTTGGTGTGCAAGCTTCTCTTAAAGCTAGCCAGATACCAATTAAAGGCCGCTTTGTTCTGCACATTATCTCTAGTTGCACTGTAAATTAGGCATGCAGATTGCAAAAATCAACTAATATTGGATAAATCTACTGCACCTAGCTTGAGGGAGTCTGTCATTTACATAAAAGAATTAAGCATTAGTCCTCCATTCAATCTTGTTTCCAAGATTTGAATTAGCTGCTAAAATCATCATTTTATTTTACTCCTTCACACACACGCAATATATATATATATATATATATATATATATATATATATATATATATATATATATATATATATATATTAGGGCTGTCAGTTTAACGCGTTATTATCGGCGTTAACGCAAACCCATTTTAACGGCGTTAATTTTTTTATCGCGCGATTAACGGTCTTTTTTAACGGTCTTGTCCTAGCAAACTTTGTACTTTTTTCACATGCTTTTGCAACAGGACGGCATGCGTCCTGAATCCTGATCCATTTCGGCGTCTCGCGCTCGTCATCCACTCAAAGCCGGCTCGCAAGCCCAAACGAGTGTGTGCGTCGTGTCTGTTGTTTTGTTATACGGTCTAGCTAGATCCGCTTGCGCTTTGGTCGAAGAGGCAACAAAACGTCCTCACGCGGCGCAAGCAATTGACATGAATAGGGTTTCAGATCGCAGCGCGAGGACGTTTTGTGCCGCACACACTCGTTTCTGCTTGCGAGCCGGCCAAATAGTAACGTTACGTTTTGAGTGGATGACGAGCGCGAGACGCCGGATCTGTGTGTTTTGTCGTTGTGAACTGAGCTATCATCATCGCAGCACGTCCAGTCTGAAACACCACTTGATGATGGCCAAGCAAACACACACACACACACAGATGATGCGAATTCTCCACCCCTCGCCAATATCAGGACCTCGTCAGTATTTCTTTCACCCTTTTATTGATAGACAGTGTTACATTGTGTGAGAGATTATTGGTATGTTAGTGTGAAATTGAACACTATTCCAATGTTATTTTCAATAATAATAATACAAAAAAACATTTGCACTAAACAAGCCAATCCACTTTCCCATGTTGATAAGAGCATTAAAATGAGAAAAAATTATGTAACAAAAAGAAATCAAAAGACATTTAGAAAATGTGTGATTAATCGTGAGTTAACTATGACATTAATGCGATTAATCGCGATTAAATATTTTAATCGTTTGACAGCACTAATATATATATATATATATACACAATATTTATATTGATTATTGATACTTTAATTTATAGTAATTTTTATCAATATATAAACATTTTGTAGTTTTGTAAAAATTGATTTAAAAGATTTCCGATAAAATATGTTCTTTCAGTCAGAATCACAGAAATATTAAATATCAAAGGTTTTCACAAAAATATTAAGCAGCAAAAATAGTTTTCAACTTTAATAAGAAATGTTCCTTGAGCACTAAATCAGCATATTAGAATGGTTTCTGAATGATCATGTAACACTGGAGACTATATAACGATGCAAGTAACGATGCTGAAAAATTTAAAATACATTAGAAAACAACATTTTAAATTGTAATAATATTTTATCAAAATTATTTTTTTTTCATCAAATTAATTCCTCAGTGAGCATTAGAGAATTAATAAAAAAAAATGTTTAAAAAAAAAAACTTTACCGATAATTGACCAGTAGTTTGTCAGTGTGAGTACATACACAGAGACAGACATAAAAAAAGAAAATAAAAAATATCGAGTGGTTTCCCCAAATTCAACTGAAAATGCTACTTTTATGGACTTCTGCAGTCTCTAAATGATTCAACCACCTGAATACAATCCCTCACAAAAATCTGCAAAGCAGGTGTTGCCTCAAGCAACTAATCAAAGGCTTCATTAGTTCACCAGGTGTGCTTGAGCTAGAACACATGAAATATCTGAACTGGCTAGGTTTATTGAGTGCCACATTTGACTTCATGTTAGATATATGTCTAAGTCAAAAGAATGGTCCAAAACGTTAAGAGAAGATATCAGTCGCCCTTCACAAACAAGGAAAAGAATATAAAAAGATAAAGGGACTAAATATTCCTAGAGACACCATTGGAGGCATTGTTTGCAAATTCAAAGTTAAAGGAACAGTGGTGACACTTCCTGGACGGGGCAAGAAAAAGGAAGCTATCAAAAGATTGACCCTCGAGTGACTGCAAAAGATCTACAGCAAGACTTGGTGGCAAAAGATGCTGGAGTTTCAGCTTGAACCGTAAGGCACGTACTAAACACACGCCAGAACTCCAAGATGTACACCACTACTGACCCAAAAGCAAAAGAAAAGTTGGCTCCAATTTGTTAACTAATCATATAAATACGCCACAGAAGTTTTGGTATTCTGTTCTGTGGAACGTTTCGGCCCTATGGATCAGTGGAATATCTAGAGGAAGAAGAATGAAGAATGACGCTGAAAAGAAAAACTCTTCCTACAGTTAAGTAGTGGTGACTCGTGATTCTCTGATGCTGATTTGCATACTCTGGCAATGGAAACCTGCAGCGTGTGGAAGGAAAGATGGATATATTGAAGTATTAGGAAATCCTTGGAGAAAACGTCATGTTGTCAGTGATAAACCTGAAGCTTGTATGTGTGTGTGGACCTTCCAACAGGACAATGATCCCAAGCATACCTCAAATTCCACCAAGGCTTGGTTGCAGAAGAAGTCCTGGAAGATTCTACCGTGGCCATCACAGTCACCTGACTTGAACCCCATAGAAAATCTGTGGTGGGATTTGAAGAAGGCGGTTGCAGCACGCAAACCCAAGTACATTACTGAACTGGAGGCCATTGCTCATGAGGAATGGACTAAGATTCCTCAGAAACGCTGCCAGAAGCTGGTGTCTGGTTATACATCTCATTTGTAGCAGGTCGTAACAGGGGACCTTTGTACCTTAGAAAGAATAGGTTTAAAAGTCAAAAGGTGGTCCTGTCACCAAATATTTATTTGATTCAGTCAATTGATAAAAAAAGAAAGATAAATCTACAAACAAACAATCAGAACCACTAAATACAAAATGAAGCCAAAACAGGAACAGCACTGCCAAACTGTGGTCTAAAAAGTGCAGAGGCCTGTGGCGCTGTGGAGAGAGGTGTGTGGGCTTCGAATGTCAGCGCGGGCCCCGAGCCTGAGTGTGAGAGGTGTTAATGGGCCCACGCAGGGCCACAGCTGAGCACAGTGCTCAGTCTCGGCTGGTGCGCTCAAGGTCGAGGATTATGCCACGTCCTGTGACCAAACAGATGCTTCTGACAAAACACATCACACCAATAGAGACTCCTCCCCTCCTGCTGTGGGGCCTCATTCAGAGCCAAGATGGAGGAGAGTCAACCACTCTTTTCACTGTCTCCCACCTCCACACACACACACATATTCACCCCAATCAATGCGGCACACTGATAAAGGCGGGAGAGATAGCCGCCTCTGGCAAGCAACATGAGCCACAGGGCAGCCATGGGCTATTCTTCACACACACAAACTAATAAAACACACTCTCGGCACCTCTGTAACACCACAAAATACTGAAGCTTCTGAAGTGACTTTAAAGGTTAAAATGACATATATAAGCAAGGAACAGTTTTTGTATTAAAGGTATGGTTCTGTCATCATTAATCACCTTCATGTCGTTTCCAAAAATTATCAATTTCCTGTGCCGGAAAAAAAAAAAATTGATCAATTAATAAATTGTATAATCTGTATAGGCCTGTTTAAAAATACTACATTGATTGGCCCCTAAAAGGAATATTTCAACCAAAAACGAACATTCTGCCATCATTTACTCGCCCTCATGTTGTTCCAAACCTATATGACTTACTGCACAAAAGGAGATATTTAAAAAATGTGATAATTAAGTTCATCCACAATATTAAGGCTATGTTTACATGGAAACGATTCTAAGAGAAAACGCAAAAGTCAGCGTTGCGTCATCACTTTTTATTCTGCGTTTAGACGAGCGTTTTGTGTGGGAAATTTCGCGTGCAGATGGTAACGCAAAAGTCATGAAATTCAATGTAGTATGCACTTCAGGCGGCTAGGAGTGCATACTATAACAACACCAAGTCCACGCGCCTGCGTACAACCTTCACTGTCAAGCAGACTTTTGCGTTTTTACCCTTTACACGGGAACACGACGGTGGAGCAGCTTTTAAGATTTCCACTCTGGAGGGTGGTTTCACTTTTTTGCGTTTTAAGCCTCAAAAATGCCGTCGCCGTGTAAACGAAAGGCACATCCGATAAAAATATTTTTACGTTTTCACCCGCGAGCGTTCTCGTGTAAACAGAACCTAAGTTTGCTAGAACGGTGATTGACTGTTTAAATTAGAAAGCTCAAAGATTTTGAATTACAGTTTTTAGTGGTGACCATTGAAACAAGGCCATTCCTGTTTTATTTTTTGGGGCCGCAATGTTCCCGCAGGGATCTGTGGTGATGCAGGCCACAGCGGAGCATGGACAGACCCAGGGGAGGTGTGCCGTGATGGGGTAGGGTGAGAGCAGATGTATAGATGTGGTATACCCAAATGACAAGCCCGTTGGACCCATGGCAAGCCGCAATTAATGACCCATGCACACATTACAGAATGAAAAATGCCCACTGTCCAAGCGGTGCGGCTCTGCTTGGCAGCTGGAATTCTTCATTACTCCAGATCTGCCATGTGCAGGAAGGGCTGGCAGACATATTGCAACAAACACTGCAAAAAAAAAACTAAACCTACCATAAGCCTGGCCTTTTAACTGAGCCTTTGAAAGTCAACGTTGGTTTATTGTCATTTCCTGAGCGGTACTTTCATTTCACTACAGTTTACAAATTATATGCTGCAAAGTATAATTTGCAACATATTCAAATTCTCAAGAATCAAAATAGTTTGGATTAATGCACTTTTCCAACACTGCCCGGTTTAGTAAAACCCTTAAATGCATGAACGTTTCGCGAATCATTACTACATATTCGGGTCTATAGTGACCCGGCGCTATATCTAAACACGGAATCAGATCTCTACCTGTCACGATAATATCACACTCTCATTAAATTAGAGTAAGAATTATAGAAGAATAAAATAAAGCATATTTTGTGACCTTTTGGAGTGTGGAAGGGTTTATTTTGAGCAACTGTTTTATACCATCAGCACTATCCTCGTCAGAAATCATTTCCCAGTACATTCAACATTGGCTCAAAATTTTGATCGCTGAATAGCTTCTTCAACAGATCCACCATAAAGTGACAGTGCTATTTGATTGCTTTCAGCACTCTCTCTACTGTAAATAGCTGAGCAAATTTGCTGAGGATACTTCCTATTCATTTGTTTTCTGCCTGCGGTAACTATAAGTGAAACGTTCAGTTCACCTTGTGGAATAAATGTGAATTGCACTTATTCAGTCATCAAAGATTGAATTATTTTTGTGCAGCAAAAAAATAATATTGTTTATAATGAATTGCTTTTGAGTAAACAACTTATCTGAAGCAGCAGAGAGGAACAGCAGCTGGCTGTGGTTGAGACGGAAAGATTCTGGCTGGCTGTGTACAGACCGCCATGTTACGGTTTCGTAGAATTCTTGAAAAACTTTAGTCTGGCTAAACCAGACCACGTATCATTGAGAATAAACGTGGTCTGGAAACCACATGTAAATTTTTCTCGCATTTAGAGCGTGAGTTTACAATTTCCCAGAGCCGTATCACTGGGTACTATGAATGTCTATTAAATGTGCCTGCACGCTCCCTCCCCATTCTGTGATTGGTTCCCTATTTCAGGGGAAAATTTGGTTCACGGTATCCAGACTGCCTAGCAGCGCGGACAAAATCAGCGCTGCGGCAAGGCAGAATGGGGAAACCCAGGCTTGAAAAACTTGAAGAGTCTGTTGAATGGTTTATTTGTATAATTTGCATAATAATTACAGTTAGTTACGCGTAAATAAGGGTTGGTGTTTGGGCAGATATTGTGTTTGCAGTAGGTAGTATGCCATACGGAACCGTTGCCACTGAACAGTGTTGGGGAAGCTACTCTGAAACTGTAGTTTGACAAGCTACAAGCTACTCGTAAGTTAAAGTAGTTTAACTACAGTCAAGCTAACCCGTTTAGAAAAATAGTTTGCTACAATACAAGTTACTAAGTATCAAAAAGTAGCTAGCTACATTGAAACTACTTTTGCTTTTTTTAACAACGTATATTATAAATAACTGAATACGTTCCTGAGGAATGTTTTAAGTAAAATATTTAGTGTTTAAAACAAGGCAATGCAATTACGATTTCAAAGAGTATTGTTTTATTACACACAACTCTCAAATATCTCAGACTGTTTGTCAAAAGTGCAAAATTGCAACAAATAGCCTACAACATTGCAAGAACGAAACATACATCCAACGTAAATTGCATGTAGAACATTTTCTCAAAAATACTGATTGAACTTGGACAAATAAGGCCGTGGGTAATTAACGTTATTTGTTTCTCCATCCTCCAAATCTGCCATCCCGTCTTGCTATATAATCATAATATGGGTGTGTCAACCCACTTCTGTACGTCAGTGAACCATTAGCCGCAAGATGCGTGATTAAACAACAGGTGGCGGTAATGGCAAAATAGTTTGTAATCTAACAAAGAAGAATATTCTTGCATCGTGCTAATCTATGGTGCTGATTCGCGCAGGCTCGACAATGTAGCAATGTAGCTTTTGCTCGCGCTACACTACTTGCTGCAAAAAGTAGTTAGCTACTGGAAAAGCTACACTGTTTAAAAAGCAACTGAGCTACTGCCAAGCTACTGAAAAATGTAGTTAAGTTAGTAGCTATGCTACTTGTAGTTAACTACTCCCCAACACTGCCACTGAACCAGCTTTTATGAAGACAGTGGAGCTCGACAGCCTTAGTCAAACGGGTTGGCGCATATGGTTAGATTGTGGAGAGATTGTGAGATTTTGGTTAGGTCATATGTGAACTATGAGGAAGGAGCAACCTCAGCAGCAGGAGGGATGTAAAGGTCGGTAAGCTGGGCTGAGTTGAGTGAGGGGTTGGGGGATGGTGACTCACTGTAAAACATGAATTCTTACCACAGATAGTTTTTTTGATTATTATTTATTTATTTAGGATCCATAAGTAAAACATTTATCATCTGATGAATTTTCTTGAATTAATTCATTATAAACTTGTATACAAGTGAAAGGCTAAAATTTAATTTTAGCTTACTATAAAGCGATTAGTTTACATGATAAACTACATGACTTGATGTATTGCTGTTACACAGAACGTATTTTAAAAAACCCAGTGAATAAAACATCTTTTACTAATTGTATGGGATTTATTTACATAATAAGGCTGATTATATTACTTGTATATACTTAAAGTTTAATCATCACATCATTATTATTGTAAAAATACCAGGATTCTGCATTAAGAACCAAGTTGTGGTATTTGGCTCTATACAGTGATACTGCAGATATGAGCTTCGACAGGGAATCATTTGAGTAATGTGCAAAAAATTTCGATGAGTTTCATGGTGGGCCACCATCACCCAGGCCAGGTCTGTGGAGATGGACTGGCCATCAACTACAGAGCTTTCACTAGTGCCAATACAAACCCTTCTGACCTAGAGAGTAAATGACCCAATTCGATCGCATTACCGTGTAGAACCAAATCTGTGACAAATGTATCTTCTAAATGCTCACATTTAATCATATACAACACCTGAGTTCACAATGGATATCATTGTGCATCCTCTAAGAACACGGTTACGTGACACAAAATAATGTAATGTACAATAGTAGTGCATGTGCATTATCATCCTCTTTAAAATAAATAAATAAATAAGCTCATAATCTGGAGATCTAAATTGAATACAGTGTGTAACTGCATGAAAAATCACATTAAAAGAGCTGGCTTACTCTTATCAGTGCCATCTCCTATATCAGGAGATATCGCGTTATAAACAGGCACATGCTGAGCCACCACTGTTCAGGAATGTTCCTCATGAAATTCAAGGCTCTTCAGGAAGACGCCAATCACATTCCCAGCATCAACAATAAACTTTTAAAGGCCCAGCTGCTCCTGGTGTTAATTGGCATTTATGAAGCTAACAGATCCTTTTTTATTCAGTGACCAATTATCTGATTAGAGGATACGTTAATTACCAAATTGTGAAACATTTGATGAAAAATTGCGCAATTTGTTTAAAAATTACTGTTCGGGTCACTTCCAATGTGATTTAACAGGAAAGATAATTACAAGTAAATTATCTTTCTAAGGACACGTCTTATTAAAAGTTAACTAGTGTTCGATGACAGTTATTAAGACCTTAATTAAATATAGATGATTGTTTTGGCAACTGAATTTATCTTAGGCTATCTGAGCAGTGACAATGGGGTTATGATACAAGTTTAATATAAATGTCATGGGACTTTAACTGTTTAATAATCTTGTAATATAATAAAGGGCAATACATGGAAAAATGTACCATCCAATTATTTACAGAAGTTTCCTTCTCCTGCATTGACAATTTACTTTTTGGTTTATTAACATTAGTTACTGCCGATATCTACCAAGAGAAATAATAAACAATGCTTTTAATAAATAATGATAAATAATTGACATATATGACAATTTTGGCGTATACTAACACATTTTTACCATTTCAAGTGACATAAATGACCAGTACACTGCAAAAAAGGTATATTTTTTAATTGATCCTTTTTTTAACTCACTTTCAATAAAAATTAATTCTACAATCATAAAAACAACAAATTTATTTAAGAAACAGCGCTGAATAAGATATTAAGATTTTTTTGCATTTTTATTGAATTGAATTTAAATAAATACATTTAATAATTTAAATTGAAAACTTAGACAAAAATATAAATTATAACTAAGACTAATAAATATTCTTAGTGAATAATGTTGTTCATATAGAACTTAATGCATTTACTAATGTTAAAGAACTAAATCTTATTTTAAAGTTTTACCAAAAAAAAGAAAACACAATCCAAAACAAAAAGTCATATCTTGAACAATCTTAATGCAAAATGCATCAATAGATATTTCAGATCACTGATACCATTCCTGCCATTCAAACTGTATTCTGATACTTTGCGTATTGTGTGTGTGTTTGTGTGTTTTCATGTCAGTGGGTTCACACAGAGGGACACAGGTGGCTCAATCTCCACTGGGCTGAGGAGACAATTTGTCAGACCCCTTGCCATGATTTAACCTCCCTCCACATCAGAGCAAAGAAAAGAGGAAGAAGAGGAGGAGAGCAAGATGGAAGTGACAGAGAAGGAAGATGAGAGAAGGGAGAGAGGAAGAGCGACAAGCAAGGAGAGGGAGATTTAGGGAGGGCCGAGGGGAGCGGGAGGACACGCTGTTGGTGCCCAGCGACTCTGAGCAGTCGTACACACTCACATTTATCCCTCAGAGTTCCTCATCCGGATCCTTTTCCCAGGACACATCCCACAGCTCACCGCCCGGGAGAAGTGTATGAGCACGACTGAGGCGGCCTCCCCTCTATGAAGTTCCCAGGAATGGCCCTCTTTATCAGTTGAAAACACATTCATCAAAGACCTCGTCGAAACGACTGACCGAGTGGTTGTGCCGAGCGTTGCCCACCAAAGTCCTTTCACTCGTTTGTTTGTTTATTTCCCTGATAGGGGTCCTCCATTGATCTTCGATGGACCCTCCCTACCTGAGAAGAGCAATAAGCAGCAATAGAACAAGCTTCAAAATGTATATAAGCCAAGAATTGGGAGAGGGGGGGGGTGAAGGTTCTTGGGTTGTTCAAATTCACAGAAGCTTAAAAAAAGGGATAAACCATGTGGCACTGGCAGTGTTTGGAGAGTTTAACAAGATATCTTTGCCCTTCCGCCCTTGTCTTCCCTCCTCCCTCTTCCCAGGATGTACATGGAGAGTGAGCAGGCGTGGATTGAGAGTCAGTGCACTAGAGCAGAGATGTGGAGGGGGTGTGTGTGTGGGGGGAGGTGGAAATGGAAAGGACACTGGCCCAGGCCCCATTAGTCCATTAAGCAGGTGTCTAACATCCATTTCCCTTGCACTTCCTCCCTCCTAATCCCTTTATGCGAAACTCACTCAAGAGTAAGCATGTGTGAAATTGAGGACTTTCTAAGTACACATTGCGTGGCCCAGCTTGGCCCCTGGCGGCTAGAAGGGCATTGCTGGGTGGCTTTATAAAACTGTGGCAAGCAGAATTATATCATAATCAACAGTGACTTCTCCAGCTATGACTTTCAATGGCACTGACATCCACACCGGGGCATGTCGGCACCAGTGCATTGGGACACGGAGAGCTGAACATATAGGGGACGGGTCACGCTTACTGGAGCTTGTCCTCAAACCTTTAAAACTCGCTATCTCGTGAATGATGTGTACAGACCAAACTGATCAAATGAAGTCATTGTTCTTTAATCAGCATTACTCAGAGACATCAGCCATGCATGCTCTGCCTTAGCTGGACAAGTCGGACAACTCACGGAGAATGCCTCATGTTTGAAAATCACCGTTTGAACATTGTGAAACAAGTTTAAAAAAACTTTGATGTTTGAATGTTAAGCATTATGAATAGACCAATTAAAGAGATAGATGATAGATGACATATACGATAGATAGATCAACTTAAATCATTTAAGTTGTAGTTCATTTTTTTGTAATTCAGATATCATAATATTTTTGAGTTTCTGACGATTAAATCAATTTCCTTACATTGTATTAACTCAATTTTTCCATTTCAATGAACTTAAAATTACTTCATTTTTTAAGTTAAAGCAACAATATTTTTACAGTGAGATGGTGGATGGATGGATGGATGGATGGATGGATGGATGGATGGATGGATGTCATAGATGGATAAATGATTTACGATTTACGATTTGATTTTTTTATTATTTTTTTATCAAGTATAATTTCTATATCTCTGTGTTGAATTGATTATAACTCTTTTGTGTGCTAAACACAATCTAATTAATACAACTGCATTATAAAGAAAAACAACAAATCCCAAAAAATATGATCATAATCTATGACAAAAATGCTATTATAAACTAGATTGATGGATAATTCAGCAGTACAATTTAGTTTAGAAAATCGCAAATTTGCAAGTGCACAATATTGAATAAAATCTGAACATTTAGGGAAAAAAAAACATTTAGTGGGGAACAAAATACGAGACAAGTGTAACACTAAATCTGGTCAAACTTTACACATTGCTCTTTGTATTGTACATTCATAAAAAACAAGATAACAAAAATCAAAATGATCAATTATTATATAGTCTGGTCTACTATACAATTGAGACATGTTTTAAATGTATATAGCACAGCTGTTTAATGAGACAGCAACATATGATAGATCAGGACAGAACAGAGAAAAGGCTATTAATAATCTTTCATTGCGCAAACGTATTATGATATGAAAGGCTCCACATAGATCGCGGGCCGCGGCACAAAGCGTTTATGCGCATTCCGAAGCGCTGAATGATGCGCGTTGAAGCCAGCATGGAGTCGCAGCGCGGCAGCCCAGACATGAGCCCAGTGCATCAACTGTGCAGTCCGCACTAAACAGTTCAAAGCACAAAGGAAATACATACTGATTCGTCTATAATATACAGTATCTAGCTATGCAATCGTTTATTGAACCTTTTCTTTTAACAGTTTTAAATTTCAATTACTGTGCGCGTGAAGAACAATAGTGCTCTGACTAACAGACACCCGGTAGAAAGTAACGTCATGATTTAGTTACAGCAATATTCCAGCAAGACAAAGTTGTTTTATGCGAAACCATAGACGTTTATCTACAGATCAAGTTTAATAATAGGAGCATTGAATCATCTTTGAGAGAGTTTCAATGTATTGACTATCATGAACGAACTGTGGAAACCCTGAAGGAAGATTTGGTGAATGCAAAATGTAAGTTACACTATACTGAAGAGGGGAGAAAAAAAAAATCTAAAAAAATCGATTTTTTGAAAAATATGAATCGATTTGACCTGCCAACTCAATTTTTATTTCAAATATACTTTTTCCCAGCCCTAATAGATAGATATTCCAGTGGGGTGTGGCCAATTCAAATTACTCAACTCGCTGAATTCATAATTTTCCAGTTTTTGCCCAACGCACCTGCTCACAGCGTCCACAGAACTACTCAGCACCCCACTATGATATTATGAACAAGCATCATGGCACAAGCCTCTTTTATAATATCTGTCTTTACTTGACCAGTTCCACTCCCTCATAATGGTTCTTCGCACAGCCACTCGACAGCAGCGGAGTCCTCCATTGATATTTGTTCTTCAATTTGTGTCATGAGTGCATATTATTACTGGATCTCTGCTTTTCACATCTCCAAGTGTTCATAATGCATGTGCCTCTCCACATGAGGACCATTGCAAGTGCACTCTCGTCTGTTTGCGGAATACAGACATGACTCCCCCCACTGTGTGGTAATATGGCTATTTGCTCAGTCAATTTGCTGTTCCCAGCATCCAAGCACATGCAAATACACCGGCTGATGTGTGCCGGGCAACAACAGTTTGTGTAACAACAGCTTGCAAACTATTCCAAACAGTGCCGTTTTTGAGGGGCTACAACAGAAAGCAGATTCTAAAGAGAGCTTGTCTGGAGTGTGACCTGAATGACTCTGCAAAGGCATGAGGTATAAATGAGGATCTATGCCACCTGGAGGTGTTTTGAAATTGCCTGTCATTGCCCATGCTATTACATGTAACATGCAGAGACATCATGATCACAAACGCTCAATCAATACCTAAGACTTTACTCACCCAGACTCACATTCCCATAATCTAAATTATACGACGACTTTTACAAGACCCTGTGGCCCATCTTAGTTTTCACTGTCTCTTCCGCCCTTTCTCAATGTCTAGGTGCTTCGCTCCCTGGGCCACAGCGGAAATGTGGGCAGGTAGTGGAGTGAAGCAGAAACAACATGGGAAGGAAATGAAGGCCAGTGGCCTGGTAGTCAACCTTCCTGTCAGGACAGCATCAGCCTGGGCGTGAGGAACACAGCACTCATCTCCTGTGCCAATTACAGTTGTCCCAGAAAATGCCACAGCAACAGTATAAACAACATCTACACCGGAGTGGATAAATAACAGCAGCCACGTTAATACTCTACACAAACTGCTACATTAACGATAAACATGCATTTACAGTATAATATTAGCTACTTTTCAAACCACAAACAGTCATAGCTACATGAATGTTGTGTAGAGGTACACTCTTAACCCATTTTCAGTCCTTTTCCTTCTGTTCTTTCTGCTGGTGTGTGTCATCAAACTCTCACAAGCAACGTCTTCACTTGAACAATTGGTGGTTGTTTCCCCTTCATTTGAGTGATCGAGAAAGTAGGGTGGAGTAATGATGCATCAAGGCAACTATGCTTCAGAAAAATAATAGTTTGAATATCAGCTTTCAAAGGATACAGTTATTGTCTTCCATGGTAACCTAAAATAGAATTATATTAACATAATCCACAAAAAACAAGCAACTCCCACACATTCTCTGTACTTGTAAATGAGAATCACAATTTGATTAGCAGCCGTTTCCAATCTCACTACCTTCATCAGGCATATACAAACATTCAAACTCAATCCCATTAAAAATAAATAATTATTATTTTAATTGATTGAGTAATTATATGGTATTGACTTTGAATGTATATCAGTGTATATCATCAGGCATACACAAACATGAAAACTCAAGCATGATTGTATAATATTATGTAATACATTTGGTGTGCCACATTCTGTTGATGACCTTTCTTGAGTGTTTAAAAGTTGTACAGAGGGCGTCTTCTAGAGCCTATAATCTTCACTTTATATTTTTTTCTTCATAAATAAATCTTTCTTTTGCCTATTTAAACAAATAAATACAAATATTTCTGCCTGCTGTATCTTTTACATAAGCAATTTTAATTTTTTAACTTGGCATTATAGTAGGCTACTTCTCATGCTGATGCAAGGATGAATAGAGAGTTGTTGGACTGCTCATTTGTAAGCCCGTTTCTTTAGCTAAAAGCTTCTGCTGGAACGAATAAGTTTGAACTTCTCCAATGGCCTGGCCTTTTAAGCCATCAAGACTAGTTTATCATTTATCTCCAAAATGGACAAAAAGCACCATAAATGAGGTCCATATGGTTCATGCACAGTTTTAAGGTTGTGATGGATAAAAGAAAAATGTGTTTTGTCATGTTTACATAATGCTTTAGCAAACTATTGTGTCACATTTCTTTTTTTTCTTTTAAAGTAATGTGGTTTGAGGCTACTAATGATTTAAACTTGCACTATCATCAAAGATGCTAATCCCAAGCCACAGAGTCTTTGTTTTGAGCAGTATTGCTTTAGTCACAAACTATTAACTTTGCACTAGAGAAAATGCTGTTGAATTTGAATTGTATGTTTTTTTTGTATGCACATACATTATTTAAGTAAAAGTAAAAATAGCCTAGTAAAATATTACTTATGAGTACTATCTTTTTCAGCTATCTTCGAGTAAAAGTACAAAAGTAATTGATTTTTTTATGTGTTTTTGTCTCCATCCTGTACACCTTGTACGAAAGCCCAACAATGCCCCCTAAAGGTATCTTTATGTATGTTACTTTGTTGGTGCTTGCATGGGCATGACAAGTCAGGGCATGTCTCTAACTAGTATCAGAGGGCAGTTCATAGGTGGAGAGACACAAAGCGGGGTGTAGCATGTTCGTTGTTGCGTGAGTAACTGATTAAAGGGGGGTTGACTGCGATTAGACTTGTTCGGGCTTCCCATACGCTGTACTTCCTTACAATGATACAATTTATGTTTGATTATGTTCCTGAAAATGACAATCGTAATCTAGCGAGTTTCAACACCGGATTCAACAAGAAACTGTTACTAAAACATGAAGCAGTTCTGACTTTAAAACAAGAGGCAGCAGTGTTGGGCCACAATCTGTAAGTAGACTAAGACTTCATCATTTTAAAGTATTTGCATGTATAATTCAAGACGTAACCTTGTGTTTTATTTTTTTCAAATGCCAGCGCCTTTATAGCCACTACTAGTTAGCCTATGCTATTTTGTGTCTACGCACAAACGCGTACAAACATTATGGGCCTGAATTTTCTATAAGTACTAATGTTTTAAACTTATTTTTCATGTATATATGCTTTATGACGTTATTTTTCGATTTTGATCAAGAACGTAAACATGCCAACGCTGTTTGTGTTTAACATTAGTAGCCAGTCAGTTGCTATTGTCGCCAGTCAGATGCTATTGAGTAAAACAAACGTGTAGCAAAGTAAAAATGTAGCAAATTATCATTCAGAAACGTTTAAGTGCCGTGTGTGGTGAGGTTCTGTTTGACTCTCTTTATTCGTGGCTTTTTTGGTTTGATTCACCTCAACTCACACGCAGTTCACATATTGCATCTGGACCGGAGCTCATGACATGCCCATAAAGGTAATGGGCGTCAATCTTCTGAAAGGCGAGCGAACAGTTTAGCCAATCACAACACATCGGGCCAAACTAACCAATCTGAGCTTACCACGTGTTTCTGAGGGAGTGTTTTCATAGAATCAGGAAGTGAACCGCTCGTTCAGGGGACAGAGGAGAGCGCGGCTGACAATAAAGGTGAAGTTTATGGAAAATAGACTTCAAAAAAACCACGAATACATGTTAGATTGCGCCCCATAAATACAATCATGCAAAAGAAAAACAGTCAACCCCCCCCCCCCTTTAAGAAGTAAGTTATCTGTTTTACATTATATGCT